>JAGFNQ010001579.1:120758-193583 GCA_024364735.1 Boesenbergia rotunda
ATTTTTATGCAAGACTAGTTGCATCTCTAAGCCACAGGATCTGGGGGTCCTTTTATTTGCTGTTTAAGAATTTTTAGTTATGAATGATTATTAAAAGTGTGATGGAGAAGGATCCGAGGATTTTATTTTTTATTAAAATTTTACTGATTCAGAAGATTTTATATTTTTAAAAGTTTTTATGATATTTTAGAATTTTAATATGTTTAGATTTTTTTTCTGTTATGATTTGTTTCTGTTAAGATTTTTTTATTTCTTTTTGTGTTTTAGGATTTTGGGTCTATATAGAAGTTTTTAGATTAATAATATTTTCAGCAGTACTATTTATTTTCTTATTTCTTGATATTTCTCTAAGAATCAACATATTATAAAAACTTACTTCGATATTCATGCGTAAATCAACGTATTTAATAGCCCACAGAATAATCAATATCACACTCGACGTTAATTGATATCTAAGCTCTTTTAGATCTCATGATGGTCTTCGTGATCATGATCGTATCGTGATAGGCAGGTTCCGATTGAAGAAGCTTCGCAGCTTGATTGTAGCATCTAAGATTAGATACTTGAAGATCTAAAGAAACAAGTCACAAAGTTACTCTAGAGTCTAGCGGAGCAAGATTTTAAAGGTCGTAAGTTCTCTTATCGTAATTCTATTTTCACTTTTGAAAACTTCTATCAGAATCAAGAAAGTCAAAGTCGAAAGGAGCAATATGGAGATATTTGGTTTTCATGTTTATTTCCTAAATTTTCTAACACGTCACAGACTAAAGAATCTGTTGATTAGCATAATGAAATGGAGAGGATATTTTATTATGAAAAAGCACCTGATCATGTGAGAGTCTAACTGGTTGTCATTAACTCATCTACTGAGCATTGGCATGGTGGGAGAAGTTGCGATGCTCAGGAAATAGACAACACAAAATCAAGATTACTGATTGAGAGAAAATGAAGAGTTATTTTCTCCTCTTTAATTATACTCAAATTTTATTCTAAGAACGATTAGGTTTTTCCATAGAGGATCATAATTTTGATGCTCCATATAATTTGGACGGATTTGAAAATGATTTGAAGGAGGAATTTGATCATTAAAACAAACTACATCCAACTTCGACCATCCAAAAATTGACATGGATACAAGAACATCCTCTCACTGGGATCATGTTAATTTTGGTGTAGGTTCAGTTGTCTACCCATTTATTGAGGGGGAAATGCAAAGTTAGCTTCAACAAATAATTCTGACAAATCAAAATAGATTGATATAAAAACTTAAACGTCACGTATTGGTGCCGATGGCTTTTCTTAGTTGTCTTTGCCCGAAAGCAATCTCAACTCCCTGCACTTTTGATCCTCAAGATGGGAAGGCAGAATATGACGAAAATGAGGACACCCCTCCAGGTTCAAGGCCAGAAGCCTCGTTAGAGAGCCGACCTCCTCCTGCGCTGAATCCAGCCCCTCGTTCGACCGGTAGGACTCGACGGAGCCGAAGGAAAACCCGATGAGGGCGGTCTAAAGCCAGATGACGATTGACGGAGACAGAGAAGATGGTGATGCAGCGGATCCTTCATCCGATGACGACGACGTGAGAGATTGGGAGGGTTCGACGTCGAAGATGGCACCTCTGCCTATGCTCTTCATAGCCACGTCTCTCTCGCAGTTCATACACGCGCTCGCCCCCCAGCGAGACCTTATCAGCGACATCTTTGTGTCCAATGACCACCTCATACGTGCACGCGGATAATTTAATCTCCACTCGAAGGTTGTTCGATGAAATGCTTGCAAGGGACATCGTTTCTTGGAATGTGATGCTCTTTGGCTACTCGTAGAGTGGCCCCTACGAGGAATGCTTGTAATTCAGTAATTGTATCGGGAGATCGAAGCAGGTCCTGACGGCGTCCTTCCTAATATCGGCACCGTGCTGAGTGTGTTCCAGGCTTGCTCTCGACTAGAGAACCTAGCATTCAGCTTAGAAGCTCATGCTTTTGCTGTGGAGCATGATGTCAAGATGGATTGCGCCGGCTGGAATTTGATCATCGATTTCTATGCTAAGTGTGGGTGCTTGGATTTTGCTCGCAACTGTTCGATGAAATGAACGACAGGGATGGTGTTTCTCACAGCACGTTGATCACTAGGTACGTGAACTACGGGCTTGTTGCTCCCGCTATTGAGCTCTTCCCAAATGCGGATTCTCCGATTCTTAGTATGGGGAACACTATGATTGCTGGTCTGACACAATTGCAATCAAGAGTAGTTGTTAGCAATGCAACACCTAAACACAATTTAAAAGAAGAGTTTGCTCAATTGGAAAAAAATAATGTTTGGGACTTACTATCTCGACCTAAATACAAATTAATTATATATATAAAATGTGTTTTTATTAATAAACTAGATGATAAAGGAGAAATTATTAAAAATAAAACTGGATTAGTTGTTAAGGGATTTAACCAAGTTGAAGGAGTAGATTATAACAAGATTTATGTCCTAGTTGCTAGACTTGAATCCATTAGAATGTTGTTAGCTTATGTAGCCCATAAAGAATATAAGTTATGTCAAATGGATGCCAAATCTATATTTTTAAACGGTTTAATTAAAGAAGAAGTCTATGTATGTCAACCATCTGGGTTTGAAGACCTAAAAAATCCTAATCATGTGTTTAAATTAAAACAAGTACCTAGGGGCTTGGTATGAAAAACTTTTCAGTTTGCTAAGTTCAACGGATTTTAAAGAAGGACAAATTGACCTAACTCTTTTTATAAAAACCCTTGAATCCATATTTTTATAGCCTAAGTCTATGTAAATGATATAGTTTTTGGTTTAACTAATTCTAAATTTTTAAAAAATTTATAACTCTTATGGAAAAATAATTTAAAATGAGTCTAGTAGGTGAATTAAATTTCTTTTTAGAACTTAAAATAAACAGACCAAAAAAGATAACTTTGTACACCAAAATAAATATATAAAAGAGCTAATTAAGCAATTTGGTATGGAAAATGCTAAAGACTTCAAAACACCCATGGCAATCAATATAATATTAGATAATGGCCTAAATGGTAAATCAGTAGATCTAAAGTACTATATAAATGTAATAGAAAGTTTGTTATACCTAAGTGCAAGTAGACTTGACATATTATTTGCAGTAAGTATATGTGCTAGATATTAAACTTGTATTAAAGAATTTTACCTAGAAAATGTTAAAAGAATCTTTAAATATCTTAAAGGAACAATCAATGTAGGAATGTGGTACCCTAGAATAACTAATTTTGAAGTAGTTGAGTACTCAAACTTAGACTATGTTAGTTGTAAGCTAGATAAAAAAAGTACAAGTGGAGGATGTCAACTATGAGGATCTTCTTTAGTCAGTTGGTTTAGTAGAAAGTAATATTGTATTACCTTGTCTATTACAGAAGCAGAATACATAGCAATGGGTGAGTGTGTTGCTCAATTATTGTGGATATTCCATATCTTAAAAGACTTTAACTTAGATTACAAAAATATCAAAACATTCATAGATAATAAAAGCTCTATAAATCTAACTAAAACTTTAGTACATCATTCTAGAACTAAATACATAGAAGTTAAGATCACTTTGTTAGAGATTACATTATAAAAGCAAATATTGAACTAAACAACATTGAATCTAAATCAAATCAAGTTGATATATTCACTAAGCCTTTACCTGAATCTAAATTTGGTAATCTAAAAAGACAGTTAGGAATGCATTTTATAGAATAGATTCTTGTTTTATTACTTGCTTTTAAAATTATAAATTTTCAAACACTTGTATTTTTCTTTTCCAAAACTTAAGGTTTCAAAATTCAGAATGGAAGTAGCCTAAGCTTTATCGTAGTATGCATATACTTATAATTTTAGGCAGCCAGCATCTCACAAGTACATTAGAATTTCTTGCTTGTGTTTAATAAAATCTAGAATGAGGTGAGATGCTTAGATTTTAGCCTAAATTTTAGATACTTATTTCAATGTATCGACATAAATTTAGGCTTTAAACTATACATTGATCAGTAGAGTGATCTTGTTTAGACAAATCTAACTGTAATTCAAATACTCTACATGACTAACTTTAGTCTATAAGCTATTATCATATGGAAAACAACTAAGAACTGAAGCTAGACATTTATTGTAAGGACATCTTTTTAGTTCATTTAACCCATGCATATTTGGACTTTAGGATAATTTTTCAAGAGGAAATATTAATTTAAGGGGAGCATCTTCTCTTTGAAAATCTATTTTAAAAAAAAACTTCAAATTTTCTTTTATATTTTTGAAACTCAAAGTTTTAAATAACTTTTAAACTTAAATTTTTTAAATTTTAAATTTTAAACTTATAAACTTAATTTTTGGAACTTTAAAATTTTCTTTGACAAACTATTCAAAATTATTTTTCAAGAAATTATTTTGAAAACTTATAAATTTTTCAAAACTTATTTTAACTTTTACATTTTTTTAACTTTAAAACATAAATTTTTTAAAAAAATATATTTTGAACACTTATAAAATTTTTCAAAACTATGATGCTCACTGTTTTCCATTGAAAATCTATTTTTTTCAA
Organism: Boesenbergia rotunda; assembly: GCA_024364735.1. NCBI lineage: Eukaryota > Viridiplantae > Streptophyta > Magnoliopsida > Zingiberales > Zingiberaceae > Boesenbergia > Boesenbergia rotunda. Next base: position 125,323 of record JAGFNQ010001579.1, read on the forward strand.
AATTATTTTGAACACTTATAAAAGTTTTTGAAAATTTTTGAAAATATTCTAGATTATTTTGAAAACTTTTTCTAAAAATATTTTGATAACTTTTAATGTTTCATCAAAACTTATTTTAACTTTAAAAAATAATTAATTTTGAAACGTATTTGTAACATAAGACATTTTTGAAACTTAAGAAAACCTTCGAACACTCATTTTCAAAAAGTCCTTTAAAACTTTTTTTTTAAAATCCTCTATTCTAATTTTTGGTGCAATAACTCTATTTTTTTTATGTTAGTTAAAGGGGGAGAGATATTATATTTAGTGGGAGGTTAACTTGATGGGGAGTTATTTTAGTTCCTTCATTATCATATTTAAGTCTTATTATTATCTGATGAACTGATCAAATGTGCAGGAAGCTCAACTTGGAACGTCCTAGTAGGTCAATTAGACCCGATACTAGGTAGGTAAAGTCTAAGTAGATCATGAAAACCAAGCAGGAAGTCTAGATGAATCAAGTGTTGGGATCTCCCAGCGACATAAACACAAAACACAGCGGAAACAAGATCTCTCGAGCGATCCATGCAAAAGAAAAACTCGTACAAAGTTCATCTATCTAATAGATCTATCTACAGTATATACCTTTGGAGCATGCCCTTTCGCTTATCCCGCTCGTCCAAGATGCACCGGATCTCTTGCACGTTCAAGTGTCCGTGCCTCTATTCGTATCCACACGGACACGATCTCTCAACTTCGGGAAGAACTACCTTAGTTGTGCTAGTAACTTGAGGTAGTTCACAAGACAACCAAGAACCCAAAAGGGTTTCGGCCAAGAGGGAGAAGAGGAAGAAGAGAGGAAGGGAAGAAGGGAAAACTCTCACTTGTCATTCAAAATGACTAGACTCTCTTTTATACTCATCCCATAAATATGAAAAGTCTTTTGTCTCTTTGACTTCCCTTCATTAAAGCCAATAAAAAGCACATCTTTTCATGTGACTCTTCACCTTCTCTTCATCCAATGAAGAGAGATTTTTCTCTTTCCTTCATTAAACATTTTAATGAATTTCCCTTGCAATTCCGACCGGGCCTCTCGGGCTTCCGACCAGGTCTCCCAACCCAATCTCCCGAGCAAGTCCCCGACTTCCCGACCAAGTCTGCCAAGCGCCGACCCAGTTTGCCGAGCGCCGAGCTCCCGACCCAGTCTGCCGAGCGCCGAGCTCCCGACCAAGTCCCTGAGCTCCTGACCCAAGCTCCCGAACTAGTCTCCCGAGTTCCCAACTCGAGCTCCCGATCAGATCTCCCGAGTTCCCAACTCGGGCTCCCGATCAGATTTTCCGAAGCATCATGTCCTTAGTGTGTGACCTAATAGGTTCTCGTGACGTTGGCAATGCGCCTAAACCACTTTAGACACATAAGCAATGAGCGACATCTAGCAATGCATAATTGTTACCCAAGTAACAAGAAAAGTCGAGATCCGACTTAACCTTTGTGACTATAATAATGTATGACCTTGTCCTTCTATCCTGGATATCTAGATTAACCAATGAGGCATAGACCGTGTCATCCTCAATCAATCTTGTGTTTCTTGATCCCCTAAGTAGACTCACTCAAATAAATGAGTTCAATATCTCATATTGACTCATTTGAGCATGGTCATGCGTTTTAGTAGTCCTACTCGATCAAGGAGCCCACAGATATCACTCCCGTCATATAGGAGGGATAGATCTCATCTACATCACTCACATCCCTTTGCATAATTCATTACATACCCAGTGATCGCCTTTATAGTCCACCCTGTTACGGGTGACGTTTGACAATACCAAAGTACATAACTCCTTATGTAGGGAACCGTAGTGACTTCAGGTCTAAGGACTATTCATACTAATAGTCACATGAGAAAGTTTATGACACTTATATGACAATCTATGAAACTTTCTCATGGCGGGTCAATTCAGTACACATTCTCTAATATATACTCATGTGTCAATTTGATATCACATATCCATGACTTGTGAGCACAAGTCATCAATTGACCTACATACTAGTCTCCATGCATTAATATTGTCCTTTAATATTAATGCTTAACTAGGAATGATTTAGTGTAGTGTTCTCTATATTATCTCACTATCGATTCAACCAATTGATATAATGCAGATAAGAACCTACTACCCAAGGACATTATTATACTTAGTTATTTGGCACAAGTATAAAATAAGTATAATAACCAAAATGTGCATTTATTAATAATAGAATATGATACAAAAAAGTCCATAGTCAATCATCACATAATTGGCTCTAGGGCTCCTACTAACATCAAGTGGACCTAACATTTGGTAGGTGGATTCGATAGGTCTGGAGGACCCAATATCGAGTCAAGTGGAAACCCTGGCAGGCCAATCCAATGCTAAGCAGTGAAGTCCAAATAGGTTTGGAGGACTTTGTTGGTGCAGAAAGCACCATATCGAACCTTGTTTTGATATTGGCGAAGGAATGCCGGGAAACAAAGTCCTAGCGAAGGGCTGCTAGGCACCTAGCGAAGGACTGCCAGGAAACAAAGTCCTAGCGAAGGGCTGCTAGGCACTTAGCGAAGAACTGCCAGGAAACAAAGTCCTAGCGAAGGACTGCTAGGCACCTAGCGAAGGACCGCTAGGCATCGAAACCCTAAGACCTGGCGAAGGGATGCTGGGCACCTAGCGAAGGGCTGCTAGGAGTCGAAGACCTAGCGAAGGATTGCTAGGCACCAGGAGAAGGACTGCTTGGTACCGAAGACCTAGCGAAGGGCTGCTAGGCACCAGGCGAAAGACTGCTTGGTACCAAAGACCTGGCGAAGGATAGCTAGGCACCAGGCGAAGGACAGCTTGGTAACAAAGACCTGGCGAAGGACTGCTAGGCACTTGGCGAAGGACTGCTGGGCAAAAGTCCAACCGGAGGAGTCAGTTGGCAACAGGTAAATTCTCCTGAGAGGAGTAGGTGAGGACGCGTTCCCGTCGAGGGAACAGTAGGCGTCGGTTCGACCTAGGGTTCCATTTTGGAGACCCAAAGTCAGAACCAAGACAGCTACGGTTGTAAAATTCACTAACATTCTTGCTTTGTTTTGTTTGGTGCTAACCCTGGATGCAGGACCGAAGGAACGAGTTCTTGCAGCTCAGAACGCCCCAAAGGAGAGGGGCAGCAGCTGGGTTAGGCGCCCGGGAGGTCCCGGTCGCCCAAGGTCAAAGCCAAACATGAGTTGAGCAAGAAAACGCTTCGGAAGCTCATGGGCCAGGCGCCCCCATGGTCCCGGGCACCCCGGATGCCTCAGGCACCCTGGGTCCAAGCCAACAAACAGTCAAAGTTAATCCAGCCAAGAAGCCAGCAGACTGGTTCAACCGGGGCGCCGCCAGTGTCCCGGGCGCCCCCGTCTGCTCCGAGCCCAATTTTGGAGGGATAAGCTCTGACCGAGCTACGGATGAGAGTTCTCGGATCAAGAGACACGTGGAGGGCGCCCCTAGCGTCCCGGGCGCCCCCAGGACTGCTATAAAAGGGGCTCGACCCCCAAGGCTTCTAAACAACACAGTTTTCCAACGCCTCAATACTCTTTGCTCAAGTGCTCTGCTCCGGAAACTTCTGATCTCGAGGTTCTAGCGCCGACGATGACCCTACGCACCAAAGAACGATTCACACCGGGCGTCGGTAACGAAGAGTTAGATTTTAATTGTATTTTTATTGCACTAATATTGTACAACTTCTTGTAATTACTTGCGCGATTATAGTATTGCCCGCAGTAAACGGTCAAGGACCGTGGGCCTTGGAGTAGGAGCCGACCACGACTCCGAACCAAGTAAAAAATCTTGTGTTCGCGTTTGTTATTTTAATTTCCGCTGTGCATTCCCTAATTTTATAATCCGAAACGGTTTTACGATATTCATCCCCCCTCTATCGTATTCTATCGATCCAACAAGTGGTATCAGAGCGGAGAAGCTCAAATTTGGTGCAACCACCAATTTGAGAGTATTTTCGAATTTTTTTAAAATAATTTTTAATTTTTTTTCTTTCTTGTTAATCGAGATTGGTGCAACACCACTCGATCTTTCTCACTTTTTATTTCAAATAAATAATATCTGTAGGTAGGTTTAAAATATTCTCACGCCTTTTTCAATTTTCAATTCTAATTTTTTCACTATAAGTCAGAATTGATAAAACGATCAATTTTCAAAAATTTGTCGTAAATTTTTTTATTATTATTTTAATATTTTTTCTCAAAATTCGTGCTACCTTAAATCGAGCAGATTTCTCCCAAACATTGAATTCTTACTTTTTTCATCATTAATCAAAATTGATAAAGCTAATATTTTCAAAAATTTGTCATAATTTTTTTATTATTTTAATATTTTATCTCGGAATTCGTGTAAGATTTATTTTGGATTATTTTTTCCCTTCTCCCGCACTACTAATCCAAGACCAAGTCTTGGTATATTTTTGTTATTTCTTTTGTGTACAAGGTTTAAACTAAATGGTCAACCAAGAGTGGAACAGTGCCCGTCCACCGCTATTCTTCGGCAAGAACTTCAATTATTGGAGAAGTCAAATGGAGTTCCATCTGAAGGCCCATATGGACATATGGATGATCATTCAAACAGGATTCTCCCTCCCTACAGAAGATGGACTATCAATTGCGTGGAACAAACTGGATGAACCAACTCTGAGAAAGATCGAGACAGATGCAAGGGCTACTGCAATCCTACAATGTGGCCTAACCAATGAAGAATTGAAGCGGGTCGGATCCTTCAACTGTGCCAAAGAGATGTGAGAAAAGCTAATCAATCTACACGAAGAGAGCTCCGATATTGAGATCTTAGAAGATTTTGTATTTTCGGCTCAAGCACAAGTAGCTGAGACAGACTCGAACCCCGACGTCGAAATCGAACCAGAATCAGACGACAAGTTTTCTGGGACAAAATCGGTAACTAATTTTGAATCAGTTTCTAAATTAAGGTTAAATAATCAAGCTGATACTGCAGTGGTCGAAGAAGGTATAATTTTCATTGCAGGGAAAACTCCAAGAGAAATGCAAAAGAGGCCTCAACCAGTACCTGAGTCCGACTCAGACTCAGAATCTGACGACGAAGGAAGGGATCCTTGGAAACTGGTCTGGTTGGCTCGCGACCGCTACAAAATGCCGAAGAAACAATCAAGCAAAAGAGAGATGGCAACAATCAAGGGGGAGATTCCCAATAAGGAATCAAAAGGTAAGTTTTCAATATTTGAAAATCCAATATTTATCTCAAATAACGTGATTAATTTGTATAAATTAGTTAAGGTTAATATGTTAGAAAACTTGATTCACAACCTTGCTGATTTTAAAAAACCAGAGTTTTATTTCAATTATGATATAACTTAGATCATTTTTGACATGTTTAATTATTTATTTTTGCTTAGAATTAGGATTGATTAGTTTAAGGACTAAAGAGTTACTTAAAACTTGAAAACCTAGTATTGGGAGGATGTGAGATGATAGTACGTTAGGGAAGCCCTTCTAATAAGGTCAAGTATACACTACTTGGTCTGCTTAGTCTGGTGGAACTAGCCGAAACTACCGATCCAAGACCCAAACTAGTTAGACCAAAATCTTTCAAGGAGTAACTTGAAGATGAATTTTCTATAAAAGGCTTTGTCAAGGAAAGGGTTGATGATCCAATAAGGCTATGACCAAAGAAGGCCTAGTGTCTCGCCAAGACCTGGAAGCCAATTATAGAAAATAATTCTCTTTACTATTGTTAGATTTGAATCTAACACAAATTTTAAGTAAATCTTAGATTTAACACTAATTCGAAGAAAAAAAAGAGTAAAGCATCTCACAAAACAGATAAGGTAACATATTTTATCATGTAGAACTGGGTGAGATGTCTAGGACCTAATTATATAGTTCAATACTTTTTCAAAATCAACTAAATTGTTTTCCGAAATTAATTTAAATGTTTTCCACTCAACATTTTTCAAAAATTGAATTTCATCTGTTTTCAAAATTAACTCATCAAACTAAGTCTTAATTGAATTATACTAAGACCTAGGACTTGATTGGGTCAATTATTGATTGGTAAAACTAAGTCAACATAGTCAAACCTGGTCAATACTGAAGACCTTTAAAGCACTTAGATAAAGTCAGACGAGTCGGATACAAGGGGAGTTCAAATTAAAAGAAGAAGTTTAAAAATACTATGTTTTCAAATAATCACTATATTTTTTCAAAAATTATGCTTTACAAAAACCATTATCATTTCAAAATGTTTTTCGAAAATGGGGCTTATACTTTAAAATTATCTCATTTCAAATTGAATTTTCTAAAGTTATATTAGCATACTGTTATTCAAAACTATTCTTTTGATTTTAGTAAATCCTAAAGATACAGAGGAAGGTCCACTTCATGATCTACAAGGACTCCTAGGATGTGTCAAATTTAGGGGAAGTCTAAATCAAAAGAAGATTTTCTAACAAGTTTTTTTTAATTATTTATTTTGAATTATTAAATAATTCTTGTGGTTTGAACCAACCCTAAAGACTCAGAGGAAGAATACTTGTGGTCAACAAGCTTCCTAGGACTGGGTCAAGTTTAGGGGGAGGTCAAACTGAAGGATTTGCTAATTTCAAAATAATATGTTTTCATGTACTACATTATTTAAATCCGTCTGAAAACATAAGGGAGTTTGTTTAAATACTTTCATTTTTTTTAAATACTTATGGAAAATAATATTTACTTGAGTTTGAAGAATTTCCAGGACACTTAGGAAAATATCCTTGTAGTCAACAAGTTTCCTAGGATTGTGTCAGACTGGAAAAGAAACCAAGTCAAGTAAAATATTATCTTTCAAAAAAAAAGATTTTTCAAAAGTACTTATACCTCTCAAAAATTCTAATATTTTTTCAAAAGTACTTTTTGATTATCATGCATGGACTCAATAAGAATATACACTTGACTCCAGTTCTGTTTTTGATCATCAATTCTTTATTATTTCAAAATTGTGTTACTTAGAAATTATTATTATTCTCTCACTCAAATATTTATGTTTTCAAAACCCATAAGCTCTGATACACAAATTTAAAATGTCTTTCAAAACATATTTTTTTCAAGAGTTCTTTATTGATATATGGCCAAGGGGGAGAGTAGAAAAAGTGAAAATTAAATTCTTCCTTAAACTTTTTCCCCTTTTCAAAGAAAGTTTATCTTAGAAATGGTCTAAAACATAAGGAGAAGAATTTCACATTAAGGGGGAGAGAAAGGAAAGAGAGAAAGGAATTTTTTAATCTTTTTTCAAAAAGTGCTTCAAAAATTTCTAAAGTATTTCAAATTTTTTAAGTGCATGTTTTTTTCCTAAGTAAAATTTTTCTTAGTAAACAAAATTTGTCTGAGCAAAAACTTTTTAAAAATTTTGGTAAATGTTTCTAAGAAAATTTTTTTTGGTGAAAAATTTGTCGAAAAATTTCTTAATGATTTTGTTTTTCAAAATGCACAAATTGTTTCCAAGCAATTTTTTCTATGTGTGCAAATTTTTTTTGGTAAACAAATTTTTTTCCCAATTCTCAAAGTTGAATTTTTTAAGGGAAATTTGGCTTAAAAATTTTGCCTAAGTAACCTTTTTAGTAAATTTTTTTTGCAAAGCCTTGTAAGTAAAAGATTTTTTAACAAAATTTAGGATTGCAAAACTTTTCTAAGTGTAAAAAGTTTCTTGGTGCAAAGGCGTTTACTCTATTTGTTTTGAAAAATACTATGTCAAAAACCTAGAAGTTTTACAAAAAATGAATTGGAAAAACTCAAAACTCTCTAACAAAAAACTTGTTCGCCCATGTATTGTTTTTGATATATGTCAAAGGGGGAGGAAAGGTTAAAGTTAAGTATTTTACAAGTATTCAGGGTTTTAGGGGGAGTATGAGAAATAAAGTTTTTTCAGGTTTTAGGGGGAGTATGAGAAATAAAGTTTTTTCCTCATATACTTCATTGATCTCAAATCTATAACTGCTATACTTCATTGTGGCCTAACCATCTTTTATTAACTGTTATAAGTTTTTACTTAACATTGAATTGTGTTGTCATAAATCAAAAAGGGAGAGATTGTTGGTGCAGAAAGCACCATATCGAACCTTGTTTTGATATTGGCGAAGGAATGCCGGGAAACAAAGTCCAAGCGAAGGGCTGCTAGGCACCTGGCGAAGGACTACCAGGAAACAAAGTCCTAGCGAAGGGCTGCTAGGCACCTGGCGAAGGACTGCCAGGAAACAAAGTCCAAGCGAAGGACTGCTAGGCACCTAGCGAAGGACCGCTAGGCATCGAAACCTTAAGACCTGGTGAAGGGCTGCTGGGCACCTAGCGAAGGGCTGCTAGGAGTCGAAGACCTAGCGAAGGATTGCTAGGCACCAGGCGAAGGACTGCTTGGTACCGAAGACCTAGCGAAGGGCTGCTAGGCACCAGGCGAAGGACTGCTTGGTACCAAAGACCTGGCGAAGGATTGCTAGGCACCAGGCGAAGGACAGCTTGGTAATGAAGACCTGGTGAAGGACTGCTAGGCACCTGGCGAAGGATTGCTGGGCAAAAGTCCAACCGGAGGAGCCGGTTGGCAACAGGTAAATTCTCTGAGAGGAGTAGATGAGGACGCGTTCCCCGTCGAGGGAACAGTAGGCGTCGGTTCGACCTAGGGTTCCATTTTGGAGACCCAAAGTCAGAACCAAGACAGCTACGGCTATAAAATTCACTAACATTCTTGCTTTGTTTTGTTTGGTACTAACCCTGGATGCAGGACCGAAGGAATGAGTTCCTGCAGCTCAGAACGCCCCAAAGGAGAGGGGCAGCAGCTGGTTAGGTGCCCGGGAGGTCTCGGGCGCCCAAGGTCAAAGCCAAACATGAGTTGAGCAAGAAAATGCTTCGGAAGCTCATGGGCCAGGCGCCCCAAGCTCCCGGGCGCCCCCATGGTCCCGGGCGCCCCGGATGCCTCAGGCGCCCTGGGTCCAAACCAACAAGCAGTCAAAGTTAATCCAGCCAAGAAGCCAGCAGACTGGTTCAACCGGGGCACCCCCAGTGTCCGGGCGCCCCCGTCTGCTCCGAGCCCGATTTTGGAGAGATAAGCTCTGACTGAGCTACGGATGAGAGTTCTCGGATCGAGAGACACGTGTAGGGCGCCCCCAGTGTCCCGGGCGCCCCCAGGACTGCTATAAAAGGGGCTCGACCCCCAAGGATTCTAAACAACACAGTTTTCCAACGCCTCAATACTCTTCGCTCAAGCGCTCTGCTCCGGAAACTTCTGATCTCGAGATTCTAGCGCCGACGACGACCCTACGCACCGAAGAACGATCCACACCGAGCGTCGGTAACGAAGAGTTAGATTTTAATTGAATTTTTACTGCACTAATATTGTACAACTTCTTGTAATTGCTTGCGCGATTATAGTATTGCCCGCAGTAAACGGTCAAGGACCGTGGGCCTTGGTGTAGGAGCCGACCGCGACTCTGAACCAAGTAAAAAATCTTGTGTTAGCATTTGTTGTTTTAATTTCCGCTGTGCATTCTCTAATTTTATAATCCGAAACGGTTTTACGATATTCACCCCCCCTCTATCGTATTCTATCGATCCAACAGACTCGATGTTTGGCAGGTAAGTTGAGGTAAGTTCCTAGAGAGAGTGCAGTGGGTATTGATGCAGTCTGACCCTGATTGTTATTTTGGAGTTGACACCGATTTTAGTTTAGGTTAATGAGATGATTGGAATTAAGTCCTGATCGGGGACTAGTCACACCTAGTGGGACTAGGTGGAGTGGAAAAGACCTAGTGGGACTAGGCATACCTAGTGGAACTTGGTGGAAACCCTGGCTTGGGAAGCCAGGTCCTAGCTTGAGAAGCTAGGTTGGATGAAATCCTGGCTTGGGAAGCCAGGTCCTAGCTTGGGAAGCTAGGTTGGATGAAACCCTGGCTTGGGAAGCCAGGTCCTAGCTTGAGATGCTAGGTTGGATGAAACCCTGGCTTGGGAAGCCAGGTCCTAGCTTGGGAAGCTAGGTTGGATGAAATCCTGGTGAGTGAAGCCAGGTCCTAGCTTGGGAAGCTAGGTTGAAGTCCCGGTGAGTGAAACTGGGCATGGAGTCTTGGTCCGGGGGACTGAGCACGAGTCAGAGAAGGCTGGGAGCCCGTTCTCTTGACTTAGAGTGGATTTGGCCTTGCCTGGATCGGTCTGGTGACCGATCAGGGAAGTTGGCACGGAGTTCCTTCATGGATCGGTCTGGTGATCGATCAGGGAGCATACAGAGACTTTGGATGTGTTCTGTTCGGCTCCTGATCGGTCTGGTGACCGGTCAGGGAGACTATTCAGATCGTTCTGGTGAACGATCGATTGTCGCGAGCTTCTCACTATAACCGATCAGGCTGGAGCCTGATCGGTCAGGAGGTGCTCTGATCGGTCCCCAGACCGATCAAGCCACATCCTGATCGGTCTGGTGACCGATCAGTAGGTTTGGGCTGCGAATCTGGAAAAACACCCTGCAGTGGGGTGGATTGGTCTGGTGACCAATCCATGACTTGGGTCCGATCTGGTGATCGATCACGAAGAGTCGCGATTTCAGATTTCTCACTGGGACCGATCAGGCTGGAGCCTGATCGGTCTGGACCCATCCTGATCAGTCTGGTGACCGATCAGGAGTCACTCTGATCGGTCCGGTGACCGATCAGTAGCTGACAGCTTTAATTCAAAAGCGCTGTCAGAGTTCTGATTGCGTTCTGATTTCCTACTGATACCTATTCAGAGTCTTCTGATATTTGATCCTCTGTTGATTTGCTATGCTAATGACCTGCAAAGTGTGCAGATAACTCAGGTTCACTCAAGGGGAGTCAAACGAAGGCTTTTGCTTTATCAGGTTTGGCAGTTTTCCTTCTCAGGTTTCAACGGACGACTGCGCCACTGAAATGCTGACTGGGGCTCGGCTGAGGGAAGCTCAGGGAGTCCAGGAGAGGTCAGGGTAGCTGGGCAGTTGCAGTTGAGCAGCTGGGAGCTGCAGAGAGGTGGCTGTGCCTGGGATCAGTGAGCGGAGACTTAAGAGCTTGGTGGCGAAGAAGTCTCTGCAACTAACTAACGAACAGAAACGATTGAGAAGTTCTTGACCTTGTTGCGATATCTCCTTGTGCAAGCAACTGTGATTCTTGAGCAACATTCTGATACTTGAGCACTTGGAAGAAACAAGGAGCTTGGCGAGTCCATCAGCAAGAAGACACGAAGAGCAGGGAGTTCTTGCGTGAGATCTGTGCTGAGTGGAGCTCGGTGAGGAGTTCGCTTGTGTTCTTTCTGTCCTAAGTGCTCTGTAAGCTTCCTTTTGTTTCACTGTGCTTAATTTCTTCATTCTGTTGAAACGCTGTGGAGAGGTTACTTCACCGAGAAGGAGGTTTGATTCTATCCGGATTTTCCGGGGCTTGATCTGTCGACGATCAAGGATCGCCCACCTCACGGGCACGCCAAGGAGTAGGGGCAAGTTATCCCCGAACCTTGTAAATCCTCTTTGTTAGCGTTTTGTACTTGTGCTTAGTTTAGGGTTTCGTTTGTGCATCTCTCTATTTTTGTATTGCTTCCGCTGCAACTAACCCTAAGTGCAGAGAACCCTTTAAAAGTTCAAGAAGTTTGTGTCTGGCTACATTCACCCCCCCTCTAGCCATCCAAGCACCAACAAGTGGTATCAGAGCTTGAGGCTCTGTTCAAGCGGCTTAACATTCGAGAGCTATCAACAATGGCTTTGAGAGAAGGATTTAGCACCACTCGACCTCCCTTCTTCGACGGATCCGATTTTCAATATTGGAGGTCTCGCATGGAGTACTACCTTAAGACCGACATTGGAATGTGGTTCTCCGTGAGGGAAGGCTTCATTCCTCCGAGAGACGTTGAGGGAAAAGAGTTAGAATCTTCACGTTGGTCGGCTGAGCAAACACGAAAAGGAGAAGCCGATGAGAAGGCAGTGGTGACCTTGCAATGTGGAATGAACAAAGACCAACTAATCAAGGTTGGTTCCTTTACAAGCGCAAAGGATTTATGGAATAAGCTCATCGAACTCCATGAGGGCACCCGAGATTCGAGAATAGCCAAGAGGGACTTGTTCCTCAATCAACTACAAAATCTCTCCATGAAGGAGAGTGAAACGATAAGTGAACTTCATAGTAGATTCAAAGAAGTTCTCAACGGTCTCCACTCCATTGACGAAAAGGTCGAGAACCGTGATCTTGTGAGGTACGTCCTAAAAGCTTTTCCAAGGAATGCCTTGTGGTCATCCATGGTGGATGCCTACAAGGTTTCTAAGGACTTGTCAATTGTAAAATTAGATGATTTATTTTGTGAAATGGAGCTACACGAGATGGCTAACAAAGGCCCCAAGGAGAAAGGGATTGCTCTAGTTGCAGGGGAAAAGACCAACAAGAAGGAGAAGAAGAAGGAGAAGGAAGTCTCTTCGTCTTCATCCGAGTCCGAGTCCGAGTTCGAGGAGGATGGCAGCGAGTCTTCTTCCTCCGAGATGGCCAACTTTGTAAGGAGCATGATGAGGAAGAGCCGGCGCTACAAGGGCAAAGGTAACCCTAGTGAAGTTAAAATTGATAAAGCTAATATCACTTGCTTTGAGTGTGGCAAGAAAGAGCACTACAAGAAAGACTGCCCTAAGCTAAAGAAGAAGGAGGATAAGTCAAAGAAGAAGAAGAATACCTTGAAGGCCACATGGGATGAATCGTCCTCTAGTTCATCCGAAGAAGAGAAAGAGGAAAAGAGTACACGCCATGTAGCACTCATGGCTATTGAAGGTGAGGAGAGCAGTGATGAATCCATGGACTCCTCAAACGCGGCTTCATCATCTTCGGATAATGAAGAGGTAATCTCTCCCGAATTGGACAAATGTTATAGAACCATTGCATGTTTAACCGAATTGTTAAAGAAGTCAAAAGAAAAGGTTAAATCATTGAAAGTTGAAGTAGAACATTTGAAATCCTCTAAGGATGAGGATATTGATGATTTGCATGTAGAGATGTTAGAAGATGAGAAAAAATCTTTGAAGAGTGAGGTTGAGAGACTCAAGAGTGTTCTTGAGAAATTCTCAACTAGCTCAAATACTTTAGATATGATTTTAAATGCACAAAGAGGTGTCTACAACAAGGTCGGTATTGGTTACCGACCTAAAGAACCATCATTTGTTTCCTTAATATCTAAGACTGATGTTAGACCACTTAAGACTCCTAGGGTTCAAAGGAAAGTGGTCAATGCATGGGTGCCTACATCTTGCATTGTAGGTGTTTTAGGTCCCAAGATTTGGGTACCTAAATCTTCTATTTTTCGTATTGTGTAGGTCGTGATTGAGGGGGAGCATCTATCAACTTGGTTCGTTGATAGTGGGTGCTCCAAACATATGACCGGTGATAGATCCTTATTCACTACCCTTCAAAGAAAAAATAGAGGTAATGTTTCCTTTGGTAACAATGGTAGTCTTAAGGTTGTAGGAATAGGAGACATTCAAATATCCGAATGTCTTAGGATTAAGAATGTCCTTCTAGTCAAGGGGATGACATTTAATCTCCTAAGTGTCAGTCAATTGTGTGATGCGGATTACACAATTGATTTTCAATCAAGTCAATGTCTAGTTAGACAACATGACACATTTGACACGGTACTAGTAGGTACAAGGATAGATAACATTTACCAAGTTTCTTTTAAAAGTGCTACTAATGCTTTTGTTAAGTGTTTCATGTCAAGAGAAGATGAGTCCACCCTTTGGCACCGGAGATTGGCACACGTGAATATGAAGAACATCCAGAAATTGGCCAACAAGGGACTAGTTCGTGGCTTACCAAGCATCAAGTATGAAAAAGAAAAGATTTGTGATGCATGTCAAATGGGTAAGCAAACGAAATCTACACATAAAGGTAAAAGTACTGTAAGTACTTCTACTGCTTTGGATTTATTTCACATGGACTTGTTTGATTGTAGCACTATTATCTCCTTGAATGATAGTAGATATTGTTTTGTGATCATTGATGATTTTACTAGATATACTTGGACATATTTTCTAAAATATAAGGATCAAACCTTAGATGTTTTTATTTCATTTTGTAGAAGAGTTGAAAATGAAAAATCATCAACAATTAAAACAATGGTGTCAAAAGAGTGATCATGGAGGTGAATTTCAAAATCAAAGATTTTTAGAGTTTTGTCATAAGAGAGGGTATAGACACGAGTTCTCTACTCCTAGAACACCACAACAAAATGGTGTTGTGGAGAGGAAGAACCGGGTCTTACAAGAGGCCGCACGGAGCATGCTCAATGAGTACTCCTTACGAGTTACTTATGAGCTGAAGTTGTGAACACAGCTTGCTACGTGCAAAACCGAGTCCTCATACATAGATTTCTAGGGAAGACTCCTCACGAACTTTGGTTTGGAAAACCACCTACAGTTAAACACCTTAGGGTGTTTGGTTGTAAGGTGTTTATTTTAAACACCAAGGACCACCTTGGAAAGTTCACAGCAAAAGCTGATGAAGGGATACTGGTCGGGTACTCCCTCGTCAGCAAAGCTTACGAGTCTATAACAAGAAGTCCAGATTAGTTGAAGAGTCTTCTGATGTTGTTTTTGAGGAAATTCCAAAACCAAATGATCAATTAGAAGATGTAGAAGGAGTTCAATTCGAATTTAGGAAACTAGGTTTGGATGGAAGTCCAAGTGTTATAGATAGTGGTGATGAGTCAGATGACGGTGAGCTTAGACAACTCATAGATCAGCCGGATCCTGAGGTTAATTTGTGTCTAGTGAAACCATCCAAGAAGCACCTCCAACACCAAGGCAAACTAGGTTAGCCTCTAGTCATCCCCAAGACCAAATTGTTGGAGATATCCATCATGGGGTTAGGACTAGATCATTCTTTAGGAATGAAGCTAATGAAGTTGCCCTAATTTCCGAAATTGAACCTAGAAAAATTGACGAGACATTAAATGATCCCGATTGGATCATTGCCATGCAAGACGAACTAGGTCAATTCGAGAGAAGCCAAGTTTGGGACTTATCCCTAGACCTAAGAAGACCACCATTATTGGAACCAAATGGGTCTTCAAAAATAAATTGAACCATAAGGGAGAAATCGTAAGAAATAAGACACGCTTAGTAGCCAAGGGCTATAGTCAAGTTGAAGGCCTTGATTACGATGAAACCTATGCTCCCGTGGCACGATTAGAGTGTAGACCGTTTGTCCGTACGCTAGAGAGGGGGTGAATAGCGTTTCGCCAAATTCATGTTCCTACACGGTTAGTTTGCACAGCGGAAATAATAGTAAAACATGGCGATTTTAGTTGGTATCCACCCCGGTCGGGTGACTAATCCAACAATCCGTCGGTGGATCAATCCCCGGATAACCTCCGGCTAGAACGTGTTGCTCCTTGTGGGTGGAGAAACCTCTCCACAATCACCAAACACTTTCCTGAGCACACAAGACTACTACCTTGCCTTAGCCAAACAAGATTCGTCAAGAAACTCAGCCACCACGAAGTCCTCTTTAAATAGGACTCGGGGCTGATTTCTCGCTACCAGTCGACTGCCCCCAGGGTAGTCGACTGGTGCCAGCTAAATCCGACCGTTGCAACCCCCAACGTTCGAATTTTAGCCAACTCACCAGCCGTTACCAGTCGACTGCCCCCAGGGCAGTCGACTGGTCCCAAGGCTGAGACCTTTCTGTGAGTTCCATCAGTCGACTGCCACCAGGCCAGTTGACTGGTCTACTCACCCACCTAAGGTTACCCTTCCTGAGTACATTTCACTCCGCACTCAAACCCTAGGATTTCCCGAGTACAATCACACTGCACTCGTACCCTCACGACTCGACTGACTCCTCATCCGCAGCCTCGACTGTTGCCTTCGCGCCCTCTTCATCTTCGGCCCTCGTCCCTCGGATGCGCACGCAAGCCTCCAGCTTGCCTCCATGCCACCCTTCACGTACGCCTCGAAGTCCGCGCCCATCAGCTCATCGTCCCTGCACTCCATGGTCCCTCAGATGCGCACGCCAGCCTCCAGCTGGCTTCCATGCCATCCTTCACCGTACTGAGGCCGTCCAGTCAGGTCCATATGCGTAACCTGTACAACCTGCACACTCAACATACACATATCAAATACAAGGGTAAACCTAACTTAAACCCTTTGCCCAAACATCAAAACCCATGGTCACTCCGGACCATCTTAGGGCCGATTGCTCCAACAATCTCCCCTTTTTGATATTTGGCAATCCGTTTAAGTTAGGAAAGCAAGATTGTAGTAAATAGCAAAAATCATGCTAAATGAATGCATATTCAATGCATAACTGGATCCTATCCCAAGGCATCCCACACCTAACCCTCCAAGTTAGGAATTTTATACCTAGCCCTCCAAGCTAGGATTTTCACCACCTAACCCTCCAAGTTATGATTTTCCCACACCTAGCCCTCCAAGCTAGGATTTTCACCACCTAACCCTCCAAGTTAGGATTTTCCAACACCTAGCCCTCCGAGCTAGGACTTTTACCACCTAACCCTCCAAGTTAGGATTTTCCAACACCTAGCCCTCCAAGCTAGGACTTTTCCCACCTAACCCTCCAAGTTAGGATTTTCTACCAAACCGGGCTTTTTAAAGCTTCTCCCAAGCTCCCCCTTACACTGGACTTACAAAGGCTTTTTAAGAACCTCTCCAAGGTTCCCCTTACGCCAAGAAGGGAGCAGCCATGCTCCCCTTCAAACTTAGCTCCCCCTAAACCTAGGGTTTCTTTCTAGCAAAGGTATTGGTTTCCCACTTAAACACAATATTTCTCCCCCTTTGCCATATATCATAAAGAACCCAATAATTACTCAATTATTGGTTCTTTAAATTCCCAATGACCCTAAACACAGTGTACTAGACCCCCACACACTTGTTCCATGTCATTTGGACCCCAAACCAGCTGCTGATACCCAAATCAGCCTCTGGCAGTCGACTGCCCAAATGGGCAGTCGACTGATACTCTGATTTCAGTCTTTTCTTGCCATTTTCAGAAATACGCCATAAATTCCATAAATCTCCAAAAATTTCCAAATTTCGTGGAGAACTTTATGGTACTCATACCTACTTGGGAAAAATACATCTACCCATGTATCTATCACCATTCCCATGTTTGACACAAAACCCAAAAATTTCAAAATGAAAATCAAGGCAACTAAGAGACAGCCTCCCCCTTTACCCATTCCTTCTCCCAATTTTCATTTTTCCCAGGTCAAGTTCTACCCAACTTAACCTCCTAGACACCACGTTGAGTCATACACAACCCAACACCCGAGTTCTTCCCCCTTTGACACTCTTATAGCATTGCCCGAGGCAATCTTTCCCTAAGTGCTAAAAAGAACTCAACAAAAGTCTAAAAACTCTAAAGTTTGCAAGCACACTTGCTAGGATATACCCTATCCTAGAAAAATATGATATCATGGAAATATCAAGTGTGCTTGACTTTTGGTACACATCTAAGTTTCTTAAGGATTTTGCATTAAGTATCAACTTTCAAATTCGTTTCTAATTCCATGTGTTTGTCAAATCTACCCATCATAATTCGACACATGGAATTGTCCTCAATGTTCCCTGTTTAACCTCTAAATCTTAGATACCTAGGGAACCTTATCAATCCTTCTTGATTTCCATAAAATCCAATAAATTCTTATCAAATCATGGGATAACACTTTATTCAAGGACTATGAAGTCATAACCAAGAGTTTTAACCCTACATCATATCCCATAACAATCTTGTAACTTCTCATTGTCGAAACTCCCCCTTTTTATGCCTACTCTCATGTACCAGTCGACTGCCAAACATTCCAGAGAGTTTCTGGGCTGAGGGCAGTCGACTGCCCAAATGGGCAGTCGCCTGCCACCTGATTTTCAGGTTTTTAGTTCGACTTTCAGAAATGTCCTAAAAATTCTACAAATCTCCAAAAAAATATGAAATTTTGTGGAGAGATTTGTGAAGCCAATATCTACTTGGGAAAAAATATGTTTCCAAATAAATATACTCCATATCCTAAGATTGGCACGAAATCCTACTTCTTCTAAAAAGTATCAAATGAGCTCATCCTAAAGTTCTAATTCTCACATCTCTTCAGTGTTTCTTCTTATCCTTGATCACAATTCATTTTTACCACTGACATACATGGTATTCTACCATTAAACCTTAATTTTATGAATTATAGCTCCTTTTTCACCTTTTCTCCCTAAATTCTTCTTTTGATGTACCAAAATCTAGGATTAAGACTTACCCAAGTCTTCCAACCCTTTTTGGCACATTTCACCTAATTTCCTAAGGGAGAAACTTTTGAGATCCATTTACCATGGACCCCAAAGGCTCCTAGAGCTCCCCCTTGAGCTCTTAGCCTTAGCCACCTTCCTAGGTGACTCGATCCACACTAAGCCACACCGGTGTGTCACCGGTGACTCTTGGCCTTCAAAGTGAGCTTTCTTAACCTTGGACACTTTGTCCTTGGTTAAGTCACCCTTTCTACCTTTGGATGGCATCCCCTTGCTATCCTTGGACCTTCTCTCCTTACTAAGATTGTATGCTTTCCCAGCATACTTCTTTCCATTGCCCTTGGAGGTCTTAGATCGGTACCCCAATTCCGACCTATCATAGTTGGGTTTGATGCTACCCAACACCATGTCTAGACCTTTAGATCCAATTTTGAATCTTTCTAAGGTCTTCTCTAAAGTATCAAGCCTTGCCCTTAAGGCTTGATTTTCCCTTTTTAGCCCTCTAACCTTGGATTTCATATATCCACTTTGGACATTCTAGACCTATTCATTTTCTTAGGCATTTGTCTCTCCTTCTTGGGGTCAATGTCTTGATCCTTAGTACCCAAGTCTTAGGTCTATCATGATGCATGCTTTTCTTAGGGTTATGATCTACCTTGTTACCCTTAGTCCTATCATTGTACTTAAATCCATGATTATGCACAAATAAACAATTCTCATGAGTTCTAGCATGCATGGGTGGGTAATTAACATGATTCTTGAAATGTAAAGAAGAACTTGAAATCGAATTTCTTTTTAAACTAGGGTTAGAGGGTACCTCCCTTACCCTTGTAGTCCTTTCTTGTTGTGAGCTTCTTCTCTTCCTTCTTTCTTCTTTTTCCCATCTCCTTAGGTGCTCCATTTTCTTTAGCTCTTTCTTCCTTGGGCACTTGGTGTGGTAGTGCCCTAGCTCACCACACGTGAAGCATCGAATCCTCCTCTTCTTCTCTTAGGTTTCTCCAATCCTACACTTTATGTTAGAGTTTAAAGAACTTGAAATAAGTGTAGATTTTACCTCCTTTTTACCTTTCGGGCACTTGTCCTTGTAGTGCCCCTTTTCATTACACCCAAAGCATGTAATACGGTCCTTTCTCTTGGCTTTGGTGGAGGTGGAAGTGGAGGTGGAGACTAGGTTGACTTCTTCTTCTTCAATCTCGGATGATGTGGAAGCTTCCTCTTGATCATGTGTAGATGAGGGTCTCTCCTCCCCCTCAATTGAAGAAGTTGACACTTCTTCCATTTCACTTGATGATGTAGATGATTCTTTTTCTTTTTCTTCTTCTCCACTTGAACTTGCTTCTTCGGGCTTTTGAATTTGTGTAGGATTTTCATGATATTCTTTTATCTTTTTCCATAGGTCGTGCGCATTTTCGTATTTTCCTACACAACTCAAAATATTATTAGGCAAAACATTGCTTAAAACACTAATTACCTTTTCGTTTGCTCTAGAAAGATCTTGTTGTTCTTGACTCCAATATCTAGGCCTAAGCCTCTTCCCGTGCTTATCCTTTGGAGTCTCATATGGCTCTTCTAGCGCAATCATTTGTTCCCACTCCATCGCGAACCACGTCTCCATCCGTGACTTCCAAAACCCGAAGTTTTCATGGTCGTAGGCCGGCGGAGTGTAGATGTTGTCCCCAAGTTTGTCTTCCATCGATCTTCTCCTCTAGCGTGTACTCTCTCGGCGGTTAGTCCGATCAAGAGTAGTCCTTGCTCTGATACCAATTGTAGACCATTTGACCGTACGCTAGAGGGGAGGGGGGTGAATAGCGTTTCGCCAAATTCTTGTTCCTACACAGTTAGTTTGCACAGCGGAAATAATAGTAAAACAATAATAAAATCAATAACCAATTCTAACACGGCGATTTTAGTTGGTATCCACCCCGGTCGGGTGACTAATCCAACAATCCGTCGGTGGATCAATCCCCGGATAACCTCCGGCTAGAACATGTTGCTCCTTGTGGGTGGAGAAACCTCTCCACAATCACCAAACACTTTCCTGAACACACAAGACTACTACCTTGCCTTAGCCAAGCAAGATTCGTCAAGAAACTCAGCCACCACGAAGTCCTCTTTAAATAGGACTCGGGGCTGATTTCTCGCTACCAGTCGACTGCCCCCAGGGCAGTCGACTGGTGCCAGCTAAATCCGACCGTTGCAACCTCCAACGTTCGAATTTTAGCCAACTCACCAGCCGCTACCAGTCAACTGCCCCTAGGGCAGTCGACTGGTCCCAAGGCTGAGACCTTTCTGTGAGTTCCATCATTTGACTGCCATCAGGGCAGTCGACTGGTCTACTCACCCACCTAAGGTTACCCTTCCTGAGTACATTTCACTCCGCACTCAAACACTAGGATTTCCCGAGTACAATCACACTGCACTCGTACCCTCACGACTTGACTGACTCCTCATCCGCAGCCTCGACTGTTGCCTTCGCGCCCTCTTCATCTTCGGCCCTCGTCCCTCGGATGCACACACAAGCCTCCAGCTTGCCTCCATGCCACCCTTCACGTACGCCTCGAAGTCCGCGCCCATCAGCTCATCGTCCTTGTACTCCATGGTCCCTCAGATGTGCACGCCAGCCTCCAGCTGGCTTCTATGCCATCCTTCACCGTACTGAGGCCGTCCAGTCAGGTCATATGCGTAACCTGTACAACCTGCACACTCAACATACGCATATCAAATACAAGGGTAAACCTAACTTAAACCCTTTTCCCAAACATCAAAACCCATGGTCACTCCGGACCATCTTAGGGCCAATTGCTCCAACATAGAGTCCATCCGATTGATGCTCGCATTTGTAGCACATCGTGGTTTCAAACTCTATCAAATGGATGTCAAATCGGCCTTTCTAAATGGTTTCATAAGAGAAGAGGTCTATGTCGAACAACCTCCGGGGTTTGAGAGTTCCGAATTTCCAACCCACGTGTTCAAGCTCAAGAAGGCGCTCTACGGTCTTAAACAAGCACCTCGGGCTTGGTATGAGCGGTTGTCGACATTTCTCATTGAAAAAGGTTTTATGAGAGGACAAATAGACCCTACACTATTTCTACGAAGAGATGGTGACAATATATTTGTAGCCCAAGTGTATGTCGATGACATAATTTGTGGCTCAAACAATAAGGGCTATTTAAATGAATTTATTGGACACATGGAGAGTGAATTTGAGATGAGTCTAGTGGGAGAGTTGACTTTCTTCCTTAGACTCGAAATCAAACAAACTCGAGATGGGATCCATGTGCATCAATCAAAATACACTCAAGAGATGCTCCGAAAATTTAATATGAGTGATTCTAAAGAGGTAACCACTCCCATGGCTACAAACACATGATTAAATAATGATGAGAGTGGTAAATCTGTTGACTTAACTCAATATCGGAGCATGATAGGTAGTTTGCTATACCTCACAACTAGTCGACCTGATATACTTTTTGCTGTGGGTATGTGCGCTAGGTATCAAGTCTGCGCCAAGGAATCTCATCTAATTGCTGTTAAAAGAATTCTGAGATACCTTAAGGGCACAATTAGAGTTGGTCTTTGGTACCCCCGTATTGAGTCATTTGATCTAATTGGCTATACCGATTCCGACTATGCTGGGTGCAAGTTGGATCGGAAGAGCACAAGTAAGGGTTGCCAATTCTTAGGATCATCATTAGTTAGTTAGTCAAGTCGGAAGCAACATTGTGTTGCCCTCTCCACGACTGAGGCAGAATATATCGCTATGGGAGAGAGTGTATCACAATTGTTGTGGATGATTCATACACTAGAGGACTATGGATTAACCTACAAGGGTGTGCAAGTGTTGTGTGACAACATAAGCACAATAAACCTAACAAAGAATCCAGTCCATCACTCTAGAACCAAGTATATTGAGGTGCATCACCACTTCATTAGAGATCATGTTGCTAGAGGAGATATTGTACTCTCACATGTAGAGTCAAAATCGAACCTAGCGGACATCTTCACTAAACCACTCCCCGAGAATGAATTTAGTTTCTTACGAAGGGAGTTGGGAATGTGTCATGCTTCATAGGATTAAAAAGCATTCGAAACCCTTCATGATCATTTCAAATTGTTGGGAACAATTATTGGGCAACATGGGGACATCTCACACAAACTATAAGGTTTAACAAAATATTTTTGTTTGCTAGAAATGGGGTGAGATGCTAGGATCAACCTAATTACTCAAAATGTCAATGCATCCCTTGAGAAATTAGGTTGACGAGACAATAATCATTATGTTGACCAAGTATGGGGAAAACCAATGCATAACATATGTGTATTTGGCTCCATGATCATACTTGGACATTCCAATCAAGGAAACTTGATTGGAGACTTATCTTGATACAAACTTGGTTTGAATTGGTTAAATGTTTTGATTAAATTTGCCTTCACTTGATTGGGTGGTTGTTAAATCCATAAGGACTTTTGATTCTCGTTAGGGGATCAAGTCTAGTCAAGAAAACACCTCCAATATCCATCTGTTCGATAGGAAGTCTGAAACTGGAGTTTCAGAATCATATCAGAAAATTTCTGATACCTGATCGGTCCACCGACCGATCAGACGTAGGGTTGATCGGTCCGTCGACCGATCATTGTAAGATCTTTGATCTCATAGAAAACATTCTATTCGACCTGTGTTCAATCCACAAACCGATCAGGGACCTCCTTGATTGGTCACCGGACCGATCAGGAGTAGGTCTGATCGGTCCAAAGGACTGATCAAGCAATTTCTCGATTAATCACAGAAATCACTCTGTGTTGGCCTGGATCGGTCCACAGACCAATCTGGCCCCCTTGGTGATCGGTCCACAGACTGATCAGGAGGGACACAGAAAATTTCGCCAACTCTCTGTTCGCTCCCTGATCGATCAACAGACCGATCAGGGGCTTGCCTGATCGGTCACCCGATCGATCAGGACCAAGCCAGACCGATCAGGTTGGAGCCTGATTGGTATGGGCGTTCCTGTGCAATAAATTTCGGTTGGTGGATCGGTCCATGATAAGTGTCATTTTGTTGATCATATTATATGCTTAAATCTATGTTTGACCCATATTTTACTTGTGTAATTGTGGATTTGGCCTAGGTTTTAGGATTTACACCCTTTTTGGACCTAATTGTAAATCTTGCTATATTTGGGTTGTTTTGTCACTAAATTTTTGATCTACTTTTGTAGGCTTGGAAGGATTATGGACTTAGGTCATGTTGGGTCAAAGTCGAGTCAAAAGTGGACTAGATCAAGTAATCAAGCTCCAATTCATTTGGACCGTCCGATGCAAGAACGATTAGATCTAGACCATCTGAGAAATTTTGATCAATCCGAGCTGGGGTTAAGTCTAATCAAGTGATCAGATCAAGATCTGAGAGTCTCAACTCAATCGGAGATCATCTAGCCGTTGGATCACATTCAGAGAGATCTAGACCACCCATTCAAATATCAGTTTGATCTGAGCCATCCGTTGGAGATCTGGCAGATCCGAGCTACCACGAGGTTGATCTTGACCTCTGATCGAGATCTGAAAATTTTGAATCAAATCGGACAAAGATCCACCGTTGGATGAAGCGGGATTAATCTCAGCCGTCCAAATTAAATGGTTTAAGTTTAAATGGGAATTCCCTCGGCAGATCTCGGTGTCGCGACCTCACTGTCTTCAGCTTGTTCTTCTTCATTCCTTCACCGTTTTCCTTCAAATTTTCTTCATCAGAGGCGTGGCCGACTCGATCACAATCCTGAAGCAAGATCTGGATCTTTGGAAGAGTGTTTCAATGGCGATTTAGCTCGGAATTGTGCCAGATGCAGAGCTGTGCGAGGGTTTCGGCAGAGCTGCGATTTGAGCTGTTGGATCTCAACCGCGTCCATTTCTTCTCATCTGAACCATCTGTAGGGGTCCTAGGATGAGCTCAGATGATTTCCAAATCATCATCTCAACATTCCACACCGAGATCTAAGAGTTTGAAGTGGAATTTTCCAACTGTGAGCAGTTTCGATCAGATCTGAATTGGAGCCATTCTTCCACTGATTTGCGAGTTTGAGGGGTACTTGGCTTGCCCTTGCGTGACGAACAAGGTGGTTTTGAATCAAGGAAGGATCGAGGCTTAGTTTTAATCGCTTTTCTTTGAGTTTCAGTTGTAATTTCAATTACTGCATTTATTCCTGTTACAGTTTCGTATCAGCAGTTGTTAGAATTCCTTTTCAGAATTTCTCCAGATTCAGTTAGGTTTTATTCTGCAAATAGATGAATTAGTGAACTTGCTCAGTGATCAATTGTAGTCGAATTCAGTGAATCTTTAGTTTACAGCTTGCATTTTAAATCTGTTTTCATTGTATCAGCCCTGTTTTCTGCGTGCCATTACAGTTTCAGAATTTTGATTAGTTTACTTAGTGCTTTTGAATCACTTCCGCATTTATTTGTTATCAGAATAGCATTTGAATTAGATAGATAGATAGTTAAGTGAACAAGTACATTCGATCTTAGTTTGATTTTCCATTAGAAACTCTGTCAGTTTTCAGTTTGCATCCTTGCATATCAGTTTTTTTCCTTTTCAGCAGTTGTTCAGTGCCAATCTCTGTCAATTCTCAGTTGTAATTGCTGTAATTTTGAGTCAAGTAAATCTTAGTTACTCTATTTCTTGGCTGAACAATGGATGAAGCTTTCATATCTAGCTTGCCTTGTTAGGTTAGTTCGGTTTTAGGATTGTTTTCTGCAATTCTGAAATATTTCTGCAATTTCTTGTTATGCACTGTCCGCACTTCATTCTTGAAGTTTCTCCCTTTAATTTTGTGTATTAGATCCTTGATTACCTAGCTTCCCAAGCTGAGTTGATTGGTTACAATTTCTACAGTAAATTTCGAATTTTGGCACATGGGTCTCATTTCCCTTGTGTATCAAATTTCATAGTTTCATTTGTATCAAGTAAGGGATTGGCATTGGTTCTTTATTGGGCAGTTTTCTTTGGATTGCTTTGCATTTAATTTGCATTTGAAATCAGAATCAGTTTCTCAAATTGATTAAGTGTTTTAGTTGATTCGGTTTACATTTGGTTGAGATATTGATTGGCATTTACTTTGTTAGCTCATTTAGTTGAGTTCATTTATGATTCATTGCGATTTCACTTCATGATTGCAAACCAAAATCCGAATATCAGTTTCTGAATTCTGCTGCAATTATTTCTGCATTCCTGCTTAAATTCACGGTTAATATTTCTCCATTAGAACTGTTTTTCAAGTTGAAGTAATTAGTTTCATTTGGGAATTTTCAACTACAGTCTTGGAGCTTGTATCATTTGGCACATTGATTTCATTATTCCTCGCGTATCAAATGTTCTCTTATTCATTTGTTCAGTAGTTGTTTTGCGTTCAAATTCAAACTTATTCTTCAAAACTCAGTTAAGTAGCAATTGTTGATTAAGTGTCTCATTAGTTGAATTCTTTAGCTACCATTTCCTTGGTTAGTTTCTTAGTTAAGTTTCATTTCCTTGTCATTTCTTTTTATTGCATTTTCTTGTCTAATCGAAACAAAACCCCAAGATTTAACTTGAAACCCAAAAATAGTAACGACACATAACTCAAGTACTAATCAAACAACTTGAACTAGCCCTTGGAAAAAAATACGACCTGTGGCCCCTTTACTACGCTTTTCTTCTTTGATTGCAAAAAGGGTTTCCAGCACATTTATAAATTCTAAATTTGAGACCCACATTCGTGACAGTCATTTTGGGTCCATCAGTCCACCAACTTATTAACTCCATCCATCTCTTCATTTTCAACCCTAACGCCGAACCCTTTACCTTCTACCTGCGTGAAACCTTCCTCAGTTTCCTCCTCTTGCGTTTCCTGTTCCTGCGCTGAAGCTTGGCGTGATCTGCTCCCTGTGTGGATCTGTGATCTTTGGAGTTTCTCTGAAGGTCAGCACTGTGTGAGCTTCTTCTTCCTGTGCACGTCCTCTGCGCCGCTTCATCCTCTGCACAGTCTCTTCTTCCAACTTATTGAGACGTGTTCTTTCCAAGACAATCGTTCACCAATATGGCCCCTAAGTAAGTTTTTGTTTTGTTTGTAACCTGTTGATTACTTCATCAGTCACGATTTATGGAAGCTAACCATGTTGATTCTTTGTGTGATTGTGTACCGTGACCTTGCCCTTGCCGTGACCTTCCCTTACCTAATGGTGGTGTGCCGTGAGTTTCTTTTGGTCTATCCCATCTTTGTGTGATGATCACCATTTTCTCCTTTGTGTCGTGACCTGATGTTCATGTGATCAATGTTCCATCTTTGTGCCATGACCTTCACTGTATTTGATCAATTCATTGTATCATGATTTAATCAATCCAATTTTTATGTCGTAATCTTGATTTATTTTTGATCATTGTCTTTGTGGTGGACTTCATTTGATTCCCTTAAATGTCGTGATCAAAATTATCCAACATTAGAAAATCTTCTAGAGGTAAAGAACCGGCTGAGGGTACCTCACGATCGAGGGCTCCCTCTTCATCTCCTAGACCCCAACCTCCTTCTGATGACAGATTTCAAAATGCTCATTTCGAATTTTTCTTTCACAGTCGAACCTTCAAACTCCTACCTTGTCGAACTGTGGACCGAGCGTTTGTTTATGAACACTGTCCTTCAGTACGCCAGATCATTGAGTTCTACGAGCTAGGATCCATTCTCTTCCTTGAGCGGCCAATAAATTTTGATTTAGTCTCCAAATTTTATAACAATATGGTCAGTGGAGAGGGTACGGGGTATAGGACCCGAGTGGCCAGTATCGACCTCAATTTTGATTTATCAGCTTTCACTGACTTTCTAGCTTGTCGTCGTTCAGATAATGACTTTCCGCTTTACCCTTATCTTCCAAATCCTCTACCAGTTCCCTTTGATGGAGTCACTCCTGACTCTATCCATGAGTATTTTTTTGGCCATCCCAGGCCGAGGGGTCCTGGTGAGCCTGTCGGTGATTTTCCCACATTTGCTGCTCTTAGTCTTTCCCCCGCTGATTATGTCCTATTTAAAATTATCACTAACTGTCTGATACCTATTACTTCGAAGCCCTTAGCAGAAATTCGCTCATTCCACTGCTTGATGCTCTACGGGATGCATCGGCAGTTAGACGTTGACATCATAGCGACCATCTATTTCTCCATCATCACCTACAGTCAGATCGACCGTCAGACGGTTTACATGCCGTTTGGACATATCATTACTGCCTGGCTTCATTCGGTCGGTATCGACGTATCACAGGGCAGGATCGTGCCGATGGTTCGGCAGGACTGCCGACTTGGCCGACGCGCGTTGGCCCAGTCTGGCATTATCGTCGGACCGCAGGGGCTGAGGTGGAAGGATAGGAGAGGTCTGGGGGAATTACCTAGGGCGGCCCATGTTCAGATACCCGCAGCTCCGGCTTTTCATCAGGAGCCGCCCGCTGCTGCAGAGGGCCACTATGAGCCGGATCCGGATCTTCGCTGGCAGATTGCGGAGCTGGAGCAGACGATCCAGCATGATCTTCATATGACAGAGCTCTGGCGACAGGAGGTCCGCTCTGAGTTTCAGTCTTTCGACCGCAGATTGCTCGCGATCGAGTCCGACATCTCTGGGGTCCGCTCCCGGCAGGAGGCGTGGTACGAGGAGTGGCGCGCTTGGACTGATGGTCATCCGTACCAGCCTTCATCTTCTGGAGCTGCGCCCTCCAGCAGCACTACACCAGGGACCATCATACCTATTGATGATACATCTGACGACTACCCCCCTGAGGATTGATGATTCTGATGTTGACTATTATGGCTTGATGATGTATTTGACTGTTATGACTTGGTGTTGTTCTTGACTATGCTTTGATGCAGTGTTCTGCATCTGACTATATGATGATTTCCATGTATGACTTGCTACTCCATGCTTATTACTAGTTCTTGTTTTATTCCTATTCCTTGTTCATATGCTGCATGTGATTGTTATATCCTACTTTATCTTTATCACATGGTTTCATATGCTTTCAAAATTAAATCATATCTTTGTTGTTTTGGGAGAACTCCTAGGTTTGAGGGAGAGTATGTTTAAACTTAACAACCGGTCTACACCCTTTTTGGTGTTTGATAAAGGGGGAGAGTGTGGTTGGTTAAGTTTAGGACTATTACGAGTTTAACTATTGTAGGGGGAGGATTCTGATTCTTCTATGATTCTGAAATTTGAGACAATTGAATTCAAATTCCTAAACTTAAAATCGGGTTGTCAAACAACAAAAAGGAGGAGATTGTTGATGCAGTCTGACCCTGATTGTTGTTTTGGTGTTGATACTGATTTTAGTTTAGGTTAATGAGATGATTGGGATTAAGTCCTGATCGGGGACTAGTCACACCTAGTGGGACTAGGTGGAGTGGAAAAGACCTAGTGGGACTAGGTGGAAACCCTGGCTTGGGAAGCCAGGTCCTAGCATGAGAAGTTAGGTTGAATGAAATCCTGGCTTGGGAAGCCAGGTCCTAGCTTGGAAAGCTAGGTTGGATGAAACCCTGGCTTGGGAAGCCAGGTCCTAGCTTGAGAAGCTAGGTTGGATGAAACCCTGGCTTGGGAAGCCAGGTCCTAGCTTGGGAAGCTAGGTTGGATGAAATCCTGGTGAGTGAAGCCAGGTCCTAGCTTGGGAAGCTAGGTTAAAGTCCCGGTGAGTGAAACTGGGCATGGAGTCTTGGTCCGGGGGACTGAGCATGAGTCAGAGAAGGCTGGGAGCCCGTTCTCTTGACTTAGAGTGGATTTGGCCTTGCCTGGATCGGTCTGGTGACCGATCAGGGAAGTTGGCACGGAGCTCCTTCGTTGATCGGTCTGGTGACCAATCCAGTGATGTCTGATCGGTCTGGTGATCGATCAAGGTGCATACAGAGACTTTGGATGTGTTTTGTTCGGCTCCTGATCGGTCTGGTGACCGATCAGGGAGACTATTCAGATCGTTCTAGTGAACGATCGATTGTCGCGAGCTTCTCACTATAACCGATCAGGCTGGAGCCTGATCGGTCAGGAGGTGCTCTGATCGGTCCCCAGACCGATCAGGCCACATCCTGATCGGTCTGGTGACCGATCAGTAGGCTTGGGCTGCGAATCTAGAAAAACACCCTGCAGTGGGGTGGATCGATCTGGTGACCGATCCATGACTTGGGTCCGATCTGGTGATCGATCACGAAGAAGTCGCGATTTTAGATTTCTCACTGGGGACCGATCAGGCTGGAGCCTGATCGGTTCTGGACCCATCTTGATCGGTCTGGTGACCGATCAGGAGTCACTCTGATCGGTCCGGTGACCGATCAGGAGTAACTCTGATCGGTCCGGTGACCGATCAGGAGTAACTCTGATCGGTCCGGTGACCGATCAGTAGCTGACAGCTTTAATTCAAAAGCGTTGTCAGAGTTCTGATTATGTTCTGATTTCCTACTGATACCTGTTCAGAGTCTTCTGATATTTGATCCTCTGTTGATTTGCTGTGCTAATGACCTGCTAAGTGTGCAGATAACTCGGGTTCACTCAAGGGGAGTCAAACGGAGGCTTTTGCTTCATCAGGTTTGACAGTTTTCCTTCTCAAGTTTCAACGGACGACTGCGCCACTGAGATGCTGACTGGGGCTCGGCTGAGGGAAGCTCAGGGAGTCCATGAGAGGTCAGGGTAGCTGGGCAGTTGCAGTTGAGTAGCTGGGAGCTGCAGAGAGGTGGTTGTGGCCTGGGATCAGTGAGCAGAGACTTAAGAGCTTGGTGGCGAAGAAGTCTCTGCAACTAACTAACGAACAGAAACGATTGAGAAGTTCTTGACCTTGTTGCGACATCTCCTTGTGCAAGCAACTGTGATTCTTGAGCAACATTCTGATACTTGAGCACTTGGAAGAAACAAGGAGCTTAGCGAGTCTATCAGCAAGAAGACACGAAGAGCAGGGAGTTCTTGCGTGAGATCTGTGCTGAGTGGAGCTCGGTGAGGAGTTCGCTTGTGTTCTTTCTGTCCTAAGTGCTCTATAAGCTTCCTTTTGTTTCACTGCGCTTAATTTCTTCATTCTGTTGAAACGTTGTGGAGAGGTTACTCCACCGAGAAGGAGGTTTCATTCTATACGGATTTTTCGGGGCTTGATATGTCGACGATCAAGGGATCGCCCACCTCACGGGCACGCCAAGGAGTAGGGGCAAGTTATCCCCGAACCTTGCAAATCCTCTTTGTTAGCGTTTTGTGCTTGTGCTTAGTTTAGGGTTTCGTTTGTGCATCTCTTTGTTTTTGTATTGCTTCCGCTGCAACTAACCCTAAGTGCAGAGAACCCTTTAAAAGTTCAAGAAGTTTGTGTCTGGCTACATTCACCCCCCCCCTCTCTAGCCATCCAAGCACCAACAGTGAGGTCGTGTCCCGAAGGGACAAGCCTTAGGCGCTGATCCGACTAAAGAAATCAATAGAGGTTTCTAAGTTGAAATCAAGACAGGTCCTACTATCTTATCATACAAACTATCTATCTGTTCTAACTCTGTTTTGTAGGGTTATTTTTACACTATTTGCATGAGCTAACTATTTGATACAGATCAGTTAAATTGTGTTGATCGAGAGTTCAATCGATTGATAGACTAGATCAGTCAACTAATTTAGTCAGTATGGCACAACGTAGAAGAAACTTAGAGGAATCAGTTGATTGATCCTAATTATTGATCAGTCGACTAATCCACACTTGGTAAGCGCGGAGCTCAGAAAGGAAAAAGGTTTCGTCAACTGATCATCAAGATCAGTCGACCGATCAAATTAAATGCAATGCTAGTCGAGCAGATTGAATTAGCAAAAATGGGGAAGGGAGAGGATTCAGTCAACTGATAGGAAGATTAATTGATGGATCAGTTCAGTCGATTGAACGGAGTTTCAATTGACTGAATGATGCCTATAAAAGAGCACCTCAAGATTAGAGTTGGTAACACACTTCTCACTCTACAATACTCTATTTCTTCGACCTTTGATCATGCAAGTCTAGTTGCTACTATGTCAGAATGCTCACAAACAACCTACGCCGAAAAGCAACTTACTTGTTGTTGGTATATTCTAATTTTTGTTGTACTTGCACTTATTCATTTAAAAAGGAGATAGTAGCTTATTATTATCCTCCTCCATCTCTTGTATGGATTTGCTTTCTTCGAAAGGTTTTCAGAGAAAGGGATACTAGTGGATTGCCCAACGAAGTAATCAAGGATCGCAGGCCTTGAAGTAGGAGTCGACGAAGGCTCCGAACAAAGTAAAACAACTTGTCTCCTATCTTGTGCATTTATCTATTCCGCTGCTATTTTGAATTTGGTTTTTAAAACAATTAAAAAAAAGATTTCAAAATGAATGAGATTCAACGCCTCTTTCTCTCTCACTTATTACAATCCTACAATTGTAACTCTCTCTTTTACCTCCATGTTCGACATGCATGAATGTGGTTTATCTCGAGGTATCAAATATTTTCTCTTGGATAATACCAGTGTACTACTCAAACGTGACACCTACTTTTAAGATAGTCTTACTAAAGCAATCGCTTTCTTAGGGAATCTCCTATCATGATGACTCACGATCCTCTAGTTGTTGTTCTTTACTTTGTGACATCGAATCTGGGTAGACCTTTTAAGTTATGTGATAGCCAATGGTGCCTTCAAAAGGTTTTGGACTAGTTTCATGAACCAACCCTTAAGATCGGGATTTATAGGTTGGAAAATTAGCTTCACCTCTCAATCCTTCCCCGTTTCTCTGTGGTATGATCATGCATGCTAGCACAGTAACATATATGCACACTAAAGCCAAATCATATATCAAAACATGTCATGTGATAAAAAAAAAGTTGAATTAATAGAAATCACTACTCCCTATTCCTAAATTTAAGAAAACTACTCCATAAAGATAGAATTACAAGCCAAAGACATTATAAAAAGCATTCTACAACTCCTATCGAAGAAAGAAGAATAAGAAAGCTTAGCCACAGTATGTGATGTTTTCTTCAGAAGATTTACAAGCTCCTTGGTGCATGGAATCCTAGCAAATCCTTAGAAATAGCTCTCTCCTAAGGTTCTTTGTCACAGGGAACCCCTTGATCGACTCTAGAGAAGACCCCTTTTCTCCTTTTATAGCCTTTAACATTACTAAGTCTCAAAGAATTGTCCTAAAAACTTGGGGGCACTGCTACTGTACTACGGTTGTGTTAGAAAGCATGACCTGGCTGTATGACACTCTGGTCATCGGTGTTTGGCTGAACATGATCATGTCAAAGGACATGACCAAACCGTGTTCAACTCTAGAGTTCTCCTCGGTAACAACAACAAAGGACATGGTCGTGTTAAGGGACACAACATGCCCGTGTATGGTGTTGGAAGTCCAATTTTTACTCTATTGCTTGTCTTTTTCTATATGTGATGCACGATTGTGTCAGGAGACACAGTCAAACCATGCATCTTGCTGGAATGCATGCTCCAAGACTTATTGACTTGGTTAAGGTCCAAATTCACATCCTATCAATGAAAATACACAGAGTAATTTTCCAAACTAAAAAAGATAAAAACAATACAAAAACAATGAAAGTATCCAAAATATGCTCATGCAATGAATCAAATGCATACAAAACAATACTGAAAACATATACATGAAACACACACATCAACAATCCACAAATAGTTATGAGAGGAATCCTTTGGTAACACTTATAGCTGACCTTTAGTTTGTATACAAGATTGGGAGATTTTTGATTCCTCAATCTTGTGGATTAGTAGTGTTGACACAATTAGATGCAATGCTGATATCAGATAAGAGGTCAAAAGTTGTCCCTTAAACTTTGATAGCCATATTCTTGCAATAGATCTACAGGTGCTATAGATGACTCAATTCGATATTATTATGGGTATGGATCGACTGTTAGCGCATCATGCCACCATCGGTTGTCAAGATAAGGTGGTGACCTTTGAGATCCTTAGACCAGCCATCATGGGAATTTATTGGGATTAATGATCGAG
The DNA here is from genome assembly GCA_024364735.1 of Boesenbergia rotunda. NCBI lineage: Eukaryota > Viridiplantae > Streptophyta > Magnoliopsida > Zingiberales > Zingiberaceae > Boesenbergia > Boesenbergia rotunda. The sequence goes on from JAGFNQ010001579.1 coordinate 158,563, forward strand.
GGATATCTATTATTCCATCTCTCTAGGCTCAATAGTTATTGACTTAGGGATGTGAGGATATATCTTATCTTTAGTGAGTTCTGTTATGGATAGCTCAATACAACTTTCTAATGTCCATATAGTCCGAGAGTATCACGATATGTTCTCAGAGGAACTTGTTAGCTTGCCACACCAATGACTTGTAGTGTTTGCCATCGAGTTACTTCCTAGCACAACTCTAATATCAAAATCTCTATATCATATGACACCAAGAGAACTAGAGGTACTAAAAGTCTAGCTTCAAGAGTTCTAGACAAAAATTTCATTCATCCCAGTGTTTCACCTTGGGGTGTTCTAGTTCTTTTTGTTAAAAAGAAAGATGGATCCTTAAGGCTCTGCATTGATTATAAACAGTGAAATTCTATAATTTATAAGAACACATATTCTATACTCAGGACAAATGATCCTTGGACAAATGATTTGTTTGATCATCTTAGGTGTATCTGTGTGTACTCGATGATCGATCTGGGATTAAGCTATTAGTAGTTATGGGTTATGCATAAGAATGCCTTCCGTACTCAGAATGGACATTATGAGTTTTTGATAATTACATTTGGGCTAACCAATACTCCTACAACCTTTATAGATCTGTTGAACCAGATATTCACGCAATATTTAGACCGTTTTGTGATTGTATTTATTGATGATATTCTGGTATATTCTCTGTCAAACGAGGAGGATGAACAACACCTCAGAATGGTTTTGAAAAGATTACAGAAGGAACACCTATATGCAAAGTTCAGTAAATTTGCTTTTTAGCTTACTTCTATAGGATTTCTAGGGCATGTAGTATCTAATAAAGGGATTTCAGTAGGCCCTCAAAAGATTGAAGTGGTTGTCATATGGAAGAACCAAAGTTAGTGCAGGAGATTTGTAGTTTTCTTGGACTAACAATATCCTATTGGAGATTTATTGAAAAGTTTTCTAACATTACTGCACCTTTGACTTAATTGACTAGAAAAGGAGTCAAATTTACTTGGACTGAGGCTTGTGAGGCAAGAAAACTTCCATCTGTGTAGTTGCGCTATACCAAATATGGTTTGGTCGACTGATCCTAATGATTAGTCGACTGAACCACCTGAATTCTTCCTAATCTGGCGCAGTCTGGCTAGTTCGGTCAACCGATCCACTTGTTCAATCGACCAAACCCTAGGTCAACTTTGTTTGACTGATCTGCATGAAATTGTTAGCACAACACGTATAACATATGAAGGATTAACCCTGTAAAATAGAGTTAGCACAAAAACATATATGGTATGCATGAGTAAGTGACCTGATCTCAACTTAGAAACCTCCATAGGTTTCTCTAGTTGGATCAACGCCTAAGGCTGTCCCATCGAGAACGACCTCACAACACTCTTCTCTAAGAGATTATCTCACTTACCTGCTAAACATCAGGTCTCCCAGACCTGTTTGGACTCGCTGCTTGGCATCAGATCGAATTGTCATGTCTTCCACTTGCTCGATATCGAGTCCTCCAAACCTATCGAGACTTCCTATCAGATGTCAACCCATCTGAGCTTCCTACCAAGTTTCCATGAACTGTCAAGACTTCCTTGCCTAGTCGCAACTAGGACTTCATAGAGATAATATTCCTGCACACTTGTTAGCTTCATCAGATAATAATAAGACTTAACTTGAACTTTTGCTAACATCAAAATACAAGTTTGACTATCGTGCACCCTGCACCAACAGATGCATGTATAGTATGTCATATAGCATTTTTCATAATAATATGAATGTATGATATAATGTCATGATATGTGATAGAGCCTACAAAATATTACAATTATGGCACAAAGAAAATTTCTAGATTTTCCTTCTAAGTTTCATCCTTTAACCGTTATGCTAAAAGAATCATAAGTTGCCCCATCTCCCTAGAAAATGCCAAAATCCAAGCCTGGCATACCTTTAAATTTTATCCTATTTGTATCAATTTGATTAATCTTAATACCTAAAATTTTTGTTGACACACTTTAAACTCTTCAAGAGTAATTTCTCATTTCAAGATATCACAATACTTTAAAAATGCTCTAAAGTGTCAACCTCATCATGGTTGGGTTAACTACTATTCCAATTAGAGTTGACGAACTCTAAACTCATTTAGTATGATGAGAACATAATCTTAGTAACCCAATATCAATTAGTGCTTCTTGGATGTACTAGGTATTCACTATGAATAACTTCCCTAGGTACCTTTCTAATGATTTTTCTAGACTTCTTAAAAGCCTTAGTCATACTACTCCCTCAAAGTCAACTCTAAGGATAACCTCTCTTATAACCTTGACTTGAATCTTAGATCTGGATTTAGTTTCATAGCTATATGAAAATCTATGGTATAAGGGCACATTATCCTTGGACTTATGTTTGTATCCCAAACCTTTCTTGCCTTTAGATGACTATTGTCTATTTAAGCCTAGGTTTTGCTTCTTGGACCCTTTAACATTTTTTATCATTTTCTTTTTCAAGTCTTGACCTTAAAACTTAATTTTTAGTCATTAAATCCTCAAACTTTGATTTTCCATTATTGCCTTGGACATTTTTGTTTTTAGGCATATATCTAACTTACTTAGGGTTCTTGCCTAAAACATTTTCTACATTTTTATCCTTAGGTAAGGTTTTTCTATCATAATATGACCAATACTTCTCTTTAGAATTATCATGTTTTCTATCTCCTTGATAATAAATATTAAAATCATAAATTTTATTTATAACATGCTTGTTATCGTGATATAAAGCAATACCATTAACTAATGACATCTTAGTTTTGTTTTCGGAAGCTCCCCCTTGATTTTAGCTTCCTCCCTTATTCTTGCTTGAGGACTTCCTCTTTGAACATTGATTTTGATAATGTTCCTTATGATTGCAAAAGAATCACACAATATGCTCTTTGCCCTTTCGTATCAAGGAGCTACCTTCTTAGCTTCTCCTTCGTCTTAGGTGTCACTTAGTTTTCTTCTTTACTAATTTTGGATACTTGCTCTTGTAGTATCCATTTTTCCTACATTCAAAGCATATAATATAATTTTTATTTTTAACAATTGAAATTGCTATACCTTCTTTACTTATAGGGGTGGTACAAAATCCTTCTTCATTGGTTCTAGATGTAGAGACTTATTTTTGTTTTGGTGTCAGTGGCCTCTCTCCCTCAATCCTTGAAATGGATACTTCTTCAATTTCCTCATCAGATGTTGAGCACCTATTAACTCCTTAATCCCTTGTTCTTGATCCAAAAAGTCTCCCTCTTTAAATTGTCTTTACTTTGCATTGAAGGTAGATATCTTCATGAAGCTTAACTAACTTACTCTATAACTCAGTGTCATCCTTGTATTCAACTAGCTTACACACAATATTATTAGAAATCAAACTAACCAAAATTTGGGTTAGTTTGTCATTTATTTTAGATTTTTTGAGTTGCTCCTTGGTTCACTTCTTTTTCTTTAGGAGTTTTCCATTACTATCCATTGGGGCTTCAAATTCCTCTATTAGAGTAAACCATTGCCCTATATTTATCATGAAGAAATTCTCAACCCTAGTCTTCCATTGGTCAAATCCTCCCAATTCAAAAGATGGAGGTGTCTGGATGTCATATCTGAATCCATCTCTAAGATCTAATTTTGAACTTGAGTTCCCTTGCTGATTTTTCCTTTGACTTGTTGATAATTAGGGCTCAAACTCTCAACTTCTAATTCCTCCTCTAGCTCCTGCTTCTTCAAAAGGTTAGTCCAATGAAGAGCAGTCTCGTTTTAATACCACTTGTTAAGACATGTATGAGCTAGAAGGTGGTGAATAGCTTCGATCACTTCTTTGAACTTGATGTTGCAGTGGAAACTTGAAGTGAAGATACTCCACAATGCTACACTTAGATTTACTTGGTGTCTACCTCCTTGAGATGACTAATCCAAGGGCCCATTCTTTACTCATAGCATCCACCATGAAAACCTCTTTCTCGGAATCTTCTAGAGGTAGAGAAACCTTGTACATGCTCGAACATGAGAATACAACAAGAAATACAAAATACACAAACAAATACATTTGAAAATGATTTTGCAATGAATAATTTTTCTTGCTTGTTCTCTTGTTGCTTGTAAATGTCTCTTAGTTATTGGAAATACAACAACACATTTCTCCCTAAACCCATAAGAATTGGCGTAATAAAAAATTCGTGAGAACCCCTTATTTAGGGTTGCTTTTGGGTTGACAAGCGCTTCCTAATCGATTAGCCTTATCCCTAAATGATTGACACATCAGATTGACCGTTTAAAATCTATAGAATGACTCTTTTTCGCTCATCGAATTGATTAATGAGTCATACTAATCGATTGACAGCTTTAAATCGACTGACCCAATCGATTCAGAAGCATTTTGTTTTCGCGAAAATATCTCCAATCAATTCAAAAGCTTTCTGTTTGTCGAGAAAAACACTCCCAATCGATTAGCCTGATCTATTGGCTTAACCTTAATTGATTGCCCCAATTGATTCTAGCACCTTCTATGCTCTTGTGAAAGCCTCCAATCGATTGTCATAATCTATTCCAAGTCTTCCTGTTCTCTTACGAAAATCTCCCAATTGATTACCTCATTCGATTGGCCATGATAAATCGATTAGGCTAATCAATTCAGCAATCTACTGTGTTTTGCAAAAAACTTCTCAATCAATTACACCAATTGATTGCTTTGGGCCAAGTAATCGATTGCCCAACTTTAACATCTAAACCAGAGTTTAGGGTTCCTTTGCCCAACCCTAAAATCATTTATGACTCGTTGAAACTTCCCGTTATCTAGCATCCGGTCAATCTTGACCTACCTAAGATTTTCCACCAAGTTTCCGGTCAATATTTGACCCACTTGTCAATCTCATTGGACTTTCCTTGCCAACTTCTCCATTGGATTTTCGATCATCAAGGATCTTGTCAACCTTTGACTCATTTAGACTTTTCCTTTACTAATTTTTCATTAGACTTTCAATCATCAAGTGTCGATCACCCTTTATTCACTTGGATTTTTCTACTGTCTAGCCAACTAGGACATCTATTGTCTAGTTCTCAACTAAGTCTTCCACCATCTAGCTAAACTAGGATATTTATTGACTGGTTCCCAACTAGGTCTTCCACCACCTAGCCCTGCCAGGATTTTTCGTTGTCTAACTTCTAGTTAGAACTTTTCAAGTTAAGTATCTAGTCCACCTAGATCTATTTGACTTCTCTCTTACACATTGTCAAATATCGAAATTCAAATATAAACAAACTTGAACTTAGTGAAATTGGTCAATATTGCCCCGATAAAAATTGCACCAATAAAATGGATACACCAGACCACTAGAAGAAATAGTACATAGATTAAATAGGCAAGATATCCGAAGATGATGAAGTTATCAAATCCTGGCATGCGAGCACTACCTCCCTCCCACATCTGATTAGACTCTGTTTAGAAAATTTATTTATTATTTCTTAGATATTCTTACTATGTTTGTACAATGCTTTATTTTTAAATATCTATTTTTATGCTTGTACTATTGTGTTTTTTTGCCTTTGTGAATATATCTATTGTTGTTATGCTTGCGTGCCTTTTGCGATGCTTTCTTATGAATTCATGTTCATTTGTTATATTTTAATCCTATTTATTTTGCTTCCTTAATTACGATGCTCTCAGGTTTATCAATTCCATGTTATTATGCATGATTATTCTAAGTTTTAATAAAAGTAAGTTTTCAAAATAGAGGAAAATGTAATCTTCAAAACTACAAAATTCGAAGTTTTTCAAAATTTGAAAATTACTTTTCATTTAAATTTTTTGAAATTGTGCCTCTTAAAATGTTTGAAGAGGATTTTGTAAAATATTTGCAAGTTTTTCTTATCTTGTAAATTATTTAAACTCTGTTTTTAAATTACCTTGCAAAACGTTTTTAGAAAACCTTTTCAAAATTATTTTGTCAAAATTTTCAAGGTTGATTTGAAAATATTTTTAAAAATGACTTTGAATATGTTTGAAAAATATTTTCAAAAATAATTTAAAAATTATCTTTGATTTTTTAAAAAAATAATCTTAGCGTTTGCATTTGAAAATAACTTTACAAAATGATTGTCCTTGATAAAATTTTCAAAAAATATAATTCAAAAATTGATTTGAAAACTTACATATGTGATATCTTCAAGGTGCATTTGGTTCAAAGTTAGTATGTATAATCTTGATTATGTGATTATCAGTTAATCCCATAACTTTGATTATAGGGAATGAAAAATAACCTGATGTCATTTGGTTAATTTAGATGATTAAATAAAATCTTATTTATTTTAAGATTTTAGTATATAACTAGTGTAATATTTTACTGTATTATCCTTAGTCAAATTCTAAGTATGATGATATTGTATCCATGTCTAAATTAAAATAGAAAAGACTGATGATGTTTGTTCGCACTCTCGATTTATGTATAAAAAATTATATAAGTCGCTGGATCCATCATATTTATTCTAAGTACGATAATTTTTTTATTGTTTTAAAATTTATTTAGATAATTTTATGGGACTTTAGAACAAGTCTATTTAGTATTAATTAAAATAAAAAATTAAAAAGAAAATAGTTCTTCTTCCGGTTGCCAGCGACGCCCGTCGGTCTTCAATTATGACTGCTGTCGGCCTCCCATCACCAATGATGCCCATTGGTCGCGATTGACGCCTGCTGTCTACTGCCAACTCCGCGCTTGGCTTTGATCACTTCAAGGATAATTTTGAAATTTTTTTTACTTAACTTCCGGAATCGAGAAAAACCAAAGCAACCCAAGGTATTCTAATTCTGGGTTGGATGCCTGATTGATGACATTTACTAACATTTCAGAATTGAAAAAATTTGGAAATCGAAAAATTTTTTGAACCAAACACGATTATTGTTGTTAACCTTAGGTAGATAACCAAAATTATTCGTAATAACTTTGAACCAAACATGTCCTAGTTTTTGAAAATTGTCAGTTGTCTTTGAAAATTGTATTCTGTCTTGGATACCCTTGTTTGATGTGTATCAGAGAATTTTATTCTTTCTTGGATACCCTTGTTTTGATGTTTATCAGAAGAAGGAAATCATATAAAAAGAGTTTAAAGTTACACATTGTAAAACGGGGAGAATTTTAAACATTGAAAAAGGGAGAGATGTTTTTAATGAAAGAGAATATGAGAAAAGGGTGGAGAGGCTTTCAAGGATAGAGGATCGAGATGCTTTCGCATTGTTTTGTATTTATTTCTCCTAACGTTTATAGATTGTCTATTTTTTTTTAAAAAAAAATGAGAGATTATTGATGTAGTTAACACTATATGGTCGAACCTATATTTTGATATAAGACAAAAGAATTTAAAATTATGCAATATATGTTCCAACCAGTATGTCAAATGTACAAGTGCAAGAAATTTGACAAGAAAAGTCTTAATGGAAGAGGACTACACAACGAGCAAAAGGAGCTTGGGTGATTCAGGGGATTAGACAAATAAGACAAGTACTTCTGACAGGTGAGTCATAGTGGATTAGGAGGATACACATTAGGTAGTGGAATTCTAGATGAGTTGACAAATCAGACATCTGAGATGGGTCAAGGGATTAGACATCAAACAAAAAAAGTCTTCGCGGGTTAGGGAGACCAAACATCAAGTAGACGAAGTCTCGATGGGGTCACCAAGATCCGACACCGAGTAAGATAAATCTTGAGTAATTAGGCAAAGTAAGTCTAAGAGAAAATCTTCGGACAAAGAAGGTTGTGAGAATAGTTATTTACTTTGTAATGATAATAAACTCATAGTTATTCAACCATAATTTTGGTATAATATATATGTTTTTTGGACTAACCCTATATAATAAAAAGTTAACCTAAGTTAAGTAGTCAACTGGAGCAAATTCGAGCGATCAGAGGGTTCGGACAACCTGGGCTAGCTCCAGGATAAATCCTCGGTTTAGATAACTGATGACATGGATAATATCTCTAGGTGACGATTAGTAAATTAGAATCATTATCACTTATCTGTCACTGCTATCGGAATAATGACACTAGTGGAAGAAATTAAATTTTACATTTCATTATCAATCGGGGAACCTTTCTATCCACTAGTGTTTAGTTACATTGAAGAGAGATTTCTGAAAGCAATAGTTTCCAAATGCAAATATATAATGTTTATTACTTATTTGGCAAAAAGGTCGTTGACCTAGATATTTCCGCTGGCTCACAACCATCTATAAAAGAGGTAAATCAAGACACATGCAAGGGTATTTCTCTTGACTCGTTGAAATCGACTCTTGTTTGATTTCAGAATTCTATTATGACTAACTCAACAACCCTTGGGGTAATATTTACTAATTAGTACTGGATTGTGATCAAAATTAGAAAATCACGTGCCAAAGTTTAATTAGTTAAAGTAAATGTTAGTCAATAAAATAAAATGATCTCAAATGATAAATACAAATAAAAAGATCAAGTATGTAAGCTCCCTCCATCTGATCTTTCAATTCACTTGGATTCAATTACTCAATTTAAAAGATGAAAATCTGTTTGGATTCATTAACTTGGATTCAATTACTCAATTTTATGTCTAGGGTTGCGTCCGATTCTTCCACCTGCATGCTTACGTATCAATTGGATGCATTGCAATCCAATCGTAGTCCCCCGTAATTTAATAAGCAGAAGAAGCAGTCCGATGACTTGAACTCGGCTCGTTCGGATGATGGGATCTCAAAGAACTTATGCGGATGCATTTTAAATTCCAAAATTTATTATAGATCAAACGCGAAACCTATGTAGGTTCTCGTAGTAATTACTAATTAGTAATTAGTATTTATATATAAACCCAACCGGATTATATTGTCTTTTTATTAATTATATATATATATATATCTCAACTGATATATATAATTATAACATCCCATGCTAACAGTAGTCAGGCAACTGTTGGCTTACTTATTCCGACGGAACAGAACATGAACACAAATAACGAAAAGCTGGTATATGATTTATTCCAAAGCAGCTGGTTTCTATTATTAGTTGTAATTGTCGGTCCAGAACTGCGCCTGGAGCCAGTCAATAAGGTGTTTGTCCACTTGGAAAGCCTTGGCGAGCACATCATCAGAAATTGGCGGCTTCGACCCGAACACAGCGTTGGCGACAGTGATGACGCCTGGGTTTTGGCTGCTCAGACCGGCGAACGCGACCGCATTAGTTTTCCCTGTGTTAAACTGGAAGTGGATGAGGCCCTGCGGGAACACAAACACATCACCCTTTTTCAAATTCTTGGTGAAGAGGCGGTTGCCGCCACCGTTGAGGTTGGAGGTCACAAAGCCAACGTAGAGCTGTCCTTCTAGCACAGCGAGGATCTCCGTGGCGCGTGGGTGGGTGTGAGGAGGGTTGAGACCGTTAGGTGCGTAGTCAATGCGAGCCAAGGAGATGCCGAGCGTGTTCAACCCTGGGATTTGGTTCACGTTTGCTTGGGTGACAGCGAAGCCGAGGTTGTTGCTGGTGTTGCCGGGCCTATCAAGGTCGCTAAGGAAGAAGTCTTCCGCTTTCACGTCGTCCATGTTCTTGCATGGAAATCCATTGACGAATACTGAAAATTAAAATATCGATATATATATTATATATAATACTAGCTGGAGAGGAAAGATTTTGTTAAACGAGATTTAGTAAAGTTAAAAAATAGACGCATACCCTTTGAGTATCGATCAACGACGCAGAAGTCCTGCAAGGGACTAGGATCGGAAGCCAATATTGCACTGAAGGAAGCCAAGGCAAGGAGTGCAAGGAGGAGGAGTTTAACAGCCATGCTTAGCAAGCTTGAATTCTCAGTACTCGATCTAATTGTATTGAGGAAGTTAATGGTGAATGCATTGAGAGCTTAGAGGTGATGGGTATATATAGAACATGATGCGGATTTACTAGCTAGGTTTGAAATGTTCTTACTTGGGCAAGAGATCAAGTTGAAAAGTCTATTACGTACAGTGGCTTTCCTTCTGCCGCAATCAATGCTTATAATCTTCATCACCTGCTCCTTTATCGTCTACTCTGATTATGCCTTTCTGTAGTAAATTAATGATTTCATAATTAGCCAATATTGCACCGGAGGATGTCAAGGCAAGGAGCTTGTATTGAGGACGACGTTAATGGTGAATGCATTGAGAGCTTAGAGGTGATAGGGTTTCTGTAGAGCAGATACAGAATATTAACCAGATCTGAAACGTTCCTTCTACTTAGGTGAGAGATCAAGTTGAAAAGTCTATCACGCTGGCTTTCCTTCTGCTTCAACTAATTAATGCTTATAGTCTTCGATCACCTACTCGGCTGCTCCTGTGCCTTTTCCGTGCACAGGAAATTAGAGATTTGATTATTATCTGGTTAAACTCGTCCTTTGCCAACGTAAATGTTTCTTGGCATGTGCAACAGATAAATAGTATATGTATATCCAGTACATGATAATCCAAATAAGATTTCGACCATGACGTGCTACCAAATCCAGGAAAATAATCTAAAAATGAGTACTACAATTCCATCCACCAGTTTTGACTATTCATATCTAATGTAATGCTTGACTATATCTAATAATTAATACTACATATTCTAAGCTAGAATTTTACTTTGCTTCTCACACACTTTCTTCACATATTAACTTTATTTGTATTTTGAAAGGAAAAAAAAATGCGTTCTACAAATGAATGGTTTTAAGAACAAATGGGTTCATTTTAGAGAACATAGAAAAAAAAAATTCAATATCATTCTCTCCGTGTCAATAGATTTAGAAATTATCAAAATCATAAATGCTAGAGTTCACACCCTTTTTGCTTGCCGAATACAGAAGTAAAGATGAGCCCAACCTCAGGTCAGGTAAATCAATGGATAATTAATCAATAAGTTTCTTATTCATCTTATGTAGTGATAAGTGCTATTTTATTGGTTATTTCAGATGCCAAAATCCATGTTTGACTCATGTTTTTCTTGCTTAATTGTGAATTTACCCTAGATTCTAGGACTTACTTCTATTTTGGACTTAATTGTAAATCTTGATATTTTTGAATTATTTGGTCACTAAATTTTCGATCTATTTTTGTAGGCATGAAAGGATCATGGACCTAGGTCAGGCTGGGTCAAACATGAGTCGGAAGTGGACCCGGATTGAGTGATCACTTTTCAGGTTAATTTGGGCCGTCCGATTCAAGAATGGCTAGATCTGAGCCATCTGGGACCATCTGAGGCGATCCGAGCTAGGGTTAGGGCTGATCAAGCACTGAGGTCAAGATCTGAGATTTTCATCCAAATCAGAGATCATGCCACCGTTGGATCAAGCCAAGGGGTTCTAGACTGTCCATTCAAAGATTAGGTTGATCTGGACCATCCGTTGTAAATCTGGAGGATCCGAGCTACCACGAGGCAGATCCTGACCCCTGATCAACATCATCAAAGTTTGGATTAAATCAGAGCAGTTTCAACCGTTGGATTCATCCAAATCAATCTGGGTCGTTCACTCCTAAGTACTTAATCAAATTTTTGTCACAGCTCTTCCTCGTCGCGTCTTCGCCGTTTCTTCATGTTCTTCAACAGTTCTTCATCGTTCTTCATGTTTTTCTTCATCTAAGGGGCGCGACCCCTCAATTCTTTGGTTAGAACAAGATCTGGATCATCGGGAGGAGGTTTTAGTGAAGTTTCCAGCTCTCAATTGCCCAAGAAACAGAGCCGAGAGAGGGTTTCTTCGGTTCTGCCATTTGCTGCCTTCGAGCTCAGTTGCGCTCCATTTCCATCCACCGGAGCTATCTGGAGGGGTTCCCTAGAGTGCTCTGACCATCCCCGAATCACCATCGCATTGGAAGCAGCTAGATTGAAGAAGTCGAATGGGAATTTCAGTTTGAGCAGAGTTGAGCTTGGATTCGATTCGCAGAGACTGATTCTTGATGGTTTGTGGAGCTTAGGGGTTCGAGGCTCACCCTTGCGTGACGAACAAGGAGTACTTGAGCTAAGGGAGGATTGAGGCTTAGTTTCCGTAGCTAATTTCTTTGTTTTAGTTGTAATTTCATTTCTGCCGCAATCTTTTCTGTTTCTGAATTTTCTGTATCAGCTGATAGCTTTCGTTTCTGAATTGATTCGGCTTTAATTAGTGGTTCGAATCTGTACTTTCATTAGTTAGCTAGCTTGTTTAGTTAATACTTCACTTAATTTCAGTTGCTTCGAAATTTCATTCTTGTGTATCAGTTTGTAACCCTGTTTCTGCATTGTGTATCAACCAAGTCTGAATTTTCTTTCAGTTTACTTCAAACTTAGTTGAGCTTAGTTTAAATTTCTGAAGTTAGAGATAAACTTTCGTGAGCAATTGCAATTAGTTTAGTTTGCTTCGCATTAGTTTCATTACTGCATTTTTTGTTCAGCTGTCGCATAACAAAATATCCCTGCATATCAACTTCCATTTCTGCCACTTTAGTATCAGTTTTGTTCTCTTCCAGCTCCTGAATTCGTACCAAGTGAACTTAGTTGTTATCTTTTGAATTCCCCTTGAAGATTGTTTCAATTTGCATAGCAATTGATTTAGAGTTCTGAATTTGTTCTCCCAAGACTGCGAATCAGCTTGCGTATCAGTTCCATTTCAGCATGGGTTCAGCTCATTACTTCCGAAATTTGTGTCAAGTATCATCAGCTCTTTTGAACCTCTCATGAAGTTAGATGTGTGCATTCGCTGTCAGTTGCTTGTTTGACATCTAATTTAATTTGTTGCTGTATTTTTGCATCCAAATCCTGCAATTCTGCACTCATGTTCTGCTTCGAATTCTTGCTGCATTCATGGATAGTTTCTGCAGAAATAGGAAATGTTTCTAAGCTGATTAGTAAACTTTCTGAGCATCAGTTCCTTGTATCAATGAATTGTTACTGAATTCATATTTCTGCATTCGGAATTTCTGCATTCAGATCATTATTGAAACTCTGCAATCTGAAATTCTGCAGGTTGTGTCAAGTTCTGAGTTTCAGTCCTGAATTGTATTAAGTGATGTCTATTTCTTGTGAATCTCATCTGATCCTTGGATTGTAGCATTCTAGTTCAGTTTTTTTGTCTGATTTTGTATCCAATTTGTGGCTGCACACCTGTCTTCAAGTTTCTGCAATTCTGCCGCAGGTTTCTGCATTAGCTGTTTTGGAATTCTTCATTCCAATCAGTGTTGCATTTCTTCTTTCGAGTTTTTGAAGAGTTTCTGAATTGATCAGCCTATTTTCTGAGTATGAGTTAGAGTAATCTGAATTTCTTTTCGAGCATTGGTTTAAACATTTGATCTCAGCTTGTGCGTATCAGTTCGGTTCTACGTGCCAATTTCAGCTCAAGTTCTACAAGTTTTTCTTTCAGTTATAGGTCCCGTAATTTGTGTAAGTAACTTTAGATCTTTTACATCTTATTTGACACTTGAGTGTGCAATTTAATCTCCGTTCCAAGCTTGTTCCTGCAATCGTATCAATTCTGAATTTCATGCATTTTTGCGCATCACTTCTACATTCAATTTTATGTCTAAATTGAGTAGCCGCTGAGTTCTAAATTTCTTCATTCATCTTTGCATTTCTCTTCACTGGCAGCTTGGTCTTCCAAGCTGAATTGATCAGCTACGAATTCTTGCATTTAATTTCAATTTTTGGCACATCAGCTTTTCTCATTGTGGTATCAAGTTGTTGCTTGCATTTAGAGTCAAGTTAGGTTTCGACAGTGACTTGTAGTGATTTGTTTTAGATTGCTTAACATTGTTTGGATTTATTTACTTTGCATTTGGCTTGCACTTAATATTAGATTGTTTTCCAGATTGTTTTCCATTACGTTTTCATTTCTAATTGCAACCCAAATCCAAACCTAATTTGAAACCCGAAAACATATGACGACACATAAATACAAGCTCGAATCACACAACATCTCAACTAGCCCTAGGAAAAATACGACCTGTGGCCCTTTACTACGCTTTTATTCTTTGATTGCAAAAAGGGTTTCCAGCTTTACACACATCTAAATTTTGAGACCCACATTCGTGACACCTAGTTAGCGGGTCCATCAAAATTTTTGGCGCCGTTGCCGGGGAAGCAACTAGTTGATTTGTTTGATTTTTGCTTGTGTGCTTATGGGCATATCATTTGATTATATTTTCTTGTGCTTTATCTTTTGTATACGGTTTCTGTCATTTTTCTTGTTTGCTTTGTGACAGGACTGCCAGTTCAAAATGTTCTCATCTACTTACCAGCCATTTCAGCAAGGGCAGCCACAATGTCAATCTTTCCCACAATTTCAGCAGAACCAACCTTTCAGTCAGCCACCAAATCAAGATTTCCGACAGTCCTGTGCGAATTTTCAACAAACAAATCAATTTTTTCAGCCACAATTTCAGCAAGATTTTCAGCCAAGTCTACCAAATTTCCAGCAAACTCAGATTGGACAGCCACAATTCTAGAATTTTGAGCAACCAATTCAGCAATTTCAACCCAACTTTTAGCCACCTTATCAACAAGATCAATCACCTTTTCAAGGAATTCAGTAAGGGTGTCAAGATAAACTGAATTTTCAGCAACCACCCTTCCATCAAGTTCAACCAAACCAAGGATTTCAGCATCATAACCAAGATTTCCAGCAGCCTTATTTAAGTTTTCAGCAGGGAAATAATCAATTTTAGCCTCAACCTCAGCCATGGCAGCAAGAGTTTCAACCCATACAGAATTTTCAACAACCTCTTCAACATTCACAGCCATACGATCAAAATTTTCAATTTCAAAATCAGAATTTTCAGTTCCAACCATTTCAGCCTTTCAATCAACAATGTCAACCTCAAACTCAGAATTTCCAGGGCTACAATTCTCAGCAAATTCAGCTATCATTCCAGCCCAATATTCAGCAGTTTAATCAGCCCATTCAACCATATGATCAGCCCCCACAGTCTCAATTTCAGAATTCACAGCCTACTAACAGTTTTGAGCAACCTCATGCTACATTTCAAAACCAACAGGAGCTCCACACTAACCAAAGAGGCTTTGAGAATCCTAATGATGATGAGGCTCAACAACAAAGGATGATAGAGATGTTGCAACAAATCATACAACAAGAACAAAGTTTTCAAGAACAGCAACAAAGGCTTCAAAACCTTGGAAGACAACTTGAACAATTGGTTAATCAAATGAATCAAGAACAAGCTCAAAGATCAGGACAAGTACCTCCTCAAGCTACTCTTAATTCTGAGGGGTATGATGGTGATCTAACTTTGGGGAATGAAGAGGTTGTGTCAAGTTTAAACACTCCAAATACCGAATTTCCTGAAAAATTCCAGCATCCCATTTTCCCATTCAAAACAGCCCCGGAGTTGATTTTTTATCAGTTCAAGGTGACCCTAGTGCATGGCCAAGTCCTTCTTCAAGAGATCTTGCAAATTTGGTGGAAGAAGAAGAAGAAAATATCAAAAATAGGGCACCTACAGTATGCATTCCTCCTGAAGTGCTTGTTCAAAATTCATTTCCAAATTTTTCAGCTCAAAAGAAGATTCTGAAGCACTACAGGACCCTTCTCATTTTTTAATTTGTGATGATAGTGTTATTGATGGTCCTAATTTTTCTAACATGGTTGTTGCAGATATTACTGAGGAAACATGCATGAGAGATGATTCTACAGGTGTAGGGGATTGCACTAAGCCCTAGGGACCACCAACAGTGATGGATACATTAGAAGATTCAGAGGGCAAGCCAGAAAGTGTAGGGACTTACATGGTGGAAGCAAGAACCCAAGGATCACCTGCTTTAGTTGAGTGTCCACCAGAACCTGAACCTGAAGTGGAGCATGTACTTGACCAGGAGGAGGCCACAGTTACATCTACTCTTGTAGAACCTCCAGGTATTTTTCAGCATGATCAGGTAAGTATTCTTCCTATTTCTTTGGAAAAATTTATTGAGGTACCTCAAACTGATTTTATTGTTTGTGATATACTTAGGGATGCATCTTTTGTAGAATTTAATTGTGAAAAATCGATAGAGGTACGTAGTGTTAAATTGGCTGAATATGAAGCATATGGTGATACATATCATGCAAATGTTGAGTGTAAAAAATTTTTAGAGGTGCATCAAATTGATGTTGTTTGCTATGATGAATCTCTTGATACATCTTTTGTGAAAAATAATTATGAAAATTCTACAGAGGCACCCAGGCTTGATTTTATTCATTGCGATGATATTCTTGATACACATTATGCTGATAGTGAAAAATTCTTAGAAGTGCCTGAAATTGATGTTGTATATTGTGATGAATCTCTTGCTATATCTTATGCTGAAGTTGAGTGTGAAAAACTGATAGAGGCACCTCAAATTGATTTCATTGGCTGTAATACATTGCTCGTTACACCCTTGGTGGAAAATAATTGTGAAATTTCTATTGAAGTGCCAAAAATTGATTTCATTGTTTATGATGAGTTTCTGGATGCATTTTTTGTAGAAAATAATTGTAAAAAATTCATTAAGGTACCAAGAATTGATTTCATTGGATACGATGCAGTTTTGGATACATTTCATGCAGAGACTGATATTATTTCATTTCTTTCTTACCCTACACGCTTGAGAGAGGTATTACATGGTTTTGTAGGGTCCAGAAGACTTCTGGAGTGGGTGCTCCATCTGAACAGACTCCAACCTCCTGGAAGAACTTTCAAAAGGCATCAAGAAGGAGGAGATGATTTTACTTTAATTCGAAGCACTCCACCTATTACATGGGTCTTGTACCTAAATCTCCTGCGGCCACCTGAACAATTTTTTGTAAAGTTCAAGTGTGGGGGAGACATGCACCGTGACATAGATCAAATGAAGGAAGCTCTCTCAGCCACCCATGTTCCTCCACTACCACGATGGAGGCTACTTCTTGATAGACTCCGTCCACCAGAAATAAAGGGGAGATTGTTCTTTCTTGTATTTTCTTTCATTGCATGTTTTAGTTTTATGTTTTCTAGAAGTAGAATTTTCTTTTAAATTGAGTCCTTGCTAATAAATGTGTGAATATACCATGTTAGTCTTCATAGAAATTTGTTTCTTGCATGATTAGGAATAAATGTATCCCTCTAGGTTATTTTCATGTCATTTTAGAATCTCTTGAAAATAAATTAAATTTGGTTGTTAAAACTTAAGGTTTGAGCTAATGGATGAAATCTTGGATGCTTGAGTACTACTTGGCTTTAGATTCTTAATTGAGGACTTGAGATGAATTATTTTTGCCTAGTGAGAATTAGCCTTATTTTTGTGACACATACATGTGATTGTACTCTAGAACTTGCTTAGGTTCATTCTAAGCCATATTTCAATGATTGGATCACATCTATAGAGACTAATCAATTTGTTTACCTTTCCATGTCAATTTTTGACACTAATCATGTTTATACTATTTGTCTTTCCTTATTCCTACTCTTAACCCCATTTCTTTTATGGACTTGTTGTTTGGGATGTTTCTTAATGCTACTTTGCCCGAGACGGACAAGAATTAAGTGTGGGGGAGTGGTTAGTGATTTGGAATCAATTTTTATCAAGGATGCACTTCATTCCGAAAAATTTTTTTTTTTTGCCCAATTGAGTGGAGCTTGGTACCAAGAACAAGTGGGAATTCAGTTGTGAATTGGAGGTGAAGTGTTTCTCTCATTGCAACCATCATTGAATCCGGTTGAAGGAAGATTTCTGTGAACTTAAAAGAAAAAAAAAGAAATGAAAAGAAATCCATGTGCCAAGTTGAGTTGCAAGAAAGGGAAGTAGTTAAAGAGGAAACCAATTGAAACATTTATAATCTTGACCATAATGTGAAGACCCAAACTGTTTGTACCAAAGTGAATTTGGCTGAGAAGGAAAAAAAAATTTGCAGAGGAAAAAAAAATGGCACGCAAGGCAGAAATTTGTGCCAAAGTGAAAAAAAAAATTCTGCTAAGCCATCTTGGGTTAGGAATTGGCTTGGATTAAGACTTGGGAAGTGGAATTATGGAAGTTATGATCAACCACACTTTGTTGGAAGCCTGAAATGCAGCTGTGCAATATCAGAATGTCAGAATTGAAGCTGAACAAGATGAGATCAATGCAGAAAATCTGTGCCAAAAAGAAAAGTCAACTCCACTTGCAAGGATGCTGAAATTGCAGCTGAATTTGCAGCTGATAGAGCTGTTCGGCCACCCTGCTAGAAGATGATTGAAGCTGTTCTTTGCTAGGAAAATCAGAACACAATATGCTAGAAGCTGAATTGCAGCTGTATAAAATCAGGAAGTCTGAACAAATTCGGAACAAAAGCTGAGAAGAAGCTGGAAAAATCTGCACTGCATTGAGAGCTTGTAATCTGCCGAGTGCTGACTTGGAGCTGCTGAAATGACAAAAGCTGAATGCAAAGTAAGCTGCAAGATGATGAAATCTGTTGAAGAAGTGTTGCTGAATATGTATTGGAAAAATTCAGAATTGAAATACAAGAAGGACTTAAATTGTGACACCACAAAATCAGTTGTGTACCAACTTGAAACTGAAATTGGTTTGTTTAGGCTATGCATTCGGAAATTGAGTACATGAAAATGCCAGAAATTGTTGAGCACATCACAGCTTATCAGAACAAGAGACAATATGGCTGCTTGGATTTTCAGATTAGAAAAAAAAGAAGGAAGCAGTGTAGGGCAGACAAGTCAGAAATTCTCAAGTGGAGCACTCAATTCTCCAACATTATGTCATGTAATGGCTGTGAAGGAAGCAAGGAACTGCAAGGATGAAGAACCTGGCAATTCTAGATTCTGAGAATAGGTTGCGTGGAGATGAAACTTGAAACAGAAAAAAAATTTGAATAAAACAGTGAGACCAACAAAATATCAAGCTACTTACATGGGAAAAGAGCTTGGAATCTGAATATCTGGTGATTTTGGAAGTTGACAGTTCGACTGGGAGCTAGGGAATTCTTGAAGCTGCGGAATCTGGCACAAATGGTGGAAGTTGATTGATTATAAACCGAACAGAAAAAAAAGAGAGAGCTGAAAAATTCAGTTATGTTTTCAGCAGATGCAATTAATTTGGGAGCTCGCTGCAGTATTGAATTGGAGCTAGATCTAATAAGGACTTGGGAGCTGAGCACATCGTGACTGAACGGAATGAAGATTAAAAATAGGAAGTAGCAGCTGACCAAGAGAGAAAAGAAAAAAAAAAGAGAACAAGTGGCACACAAGAGCAAATTGGCACATTGGAACCTATAAAGTTTTATTCATCCAAATCGAAGGGCATTGTTCAAATTTGACTTCACCACATTTTTTATTTCATTACAAGGACTGACAAGAGGGCAAAGAGCATCAAAAATATCCTTGAGCATTCAAGTCTTCCACTCCATCAATTTTCTATTTCCTTGGCATTCACTTCATTTTTACCATTTTCTATGTTTTTCACTTGTTTTTGTAGATGTTGATCCTAATCATCAGTAATGGTGGAGAGTAGATAACAAGCAAGCCTATGGAAGTGCAAAAAGCATGTGTGTTTGAGTGAGCTCCACTTCCATCGTCAACTTAGAACTTAAGGAGAGAACCACCAAAACTTCCCTTGAAAGGCTTAGTGAGTTAAATTCATCTCAATGACTCATGAAGGATGAAAAGGCTAAGTTGTTGATTTAAGGACAAGATACTAATCCATAGAGCTTAGATTTTTGAGAATTGACAACCTTAGGTAATTTCTTTTCATTTGCTTCTAAATTTTGCTTGAGAAAATCTAAGGGATACATACTTAGTAGTTTCGCGAGACGCTCAAGCTTAAGTGTGGGGGAGTTGATAAGTGCTATTTTATTGGTTATTTCAGATGCCAAAATCCATGTTTGACCCATGTTTTTCTTGCTTAATTGTGAATTTACCCTAGGTTCTAGGACTTACTTCTATTTTGGACTTAATTACAAATCTTGATATTTTTGAATTATTTGATCACTAAATTTTTGATCTATTTTTGTAGGCATGAAAGGATCATGGACCTAGGTCAGGCTAGGTCAAACTTGAGTCGGAAGTGGACCCGGATCGAGTGATCACGTTTCAGGTTAATCTGGGCCGTCCGATTCAAGAATGGCTAGATCTGAGCCATTTGGGACCATCTGAGGCGATCCGAGCTAAGGTTAGGGCTGATCAAGCACTGAGGTCAAGATCTGAGATTTTCATCCAAATCAGAGATCATCCCACCGTTGGATCAAGCCAAGGGATTCTAGACTGTCCATTCAAAGATTAGGTTGATCTGGACCATCCATTGCAAATCTGGAGGATCCAAGCTACAACGAGGCAGATCCTGACCCTTGATCAACATCATCAAAGTTTGGATTAAATCAGAGCAGTTTCAACCGTTGGATTCATACAAATCAATCTGGGTCGTTCACTCCTAAGTACTTAATCAAATTTTTGCCACAGCTCTTCCTCGTCGCGTCTTCGCCGTTTCTTCATGTTCTTCAGTAGTTCTTCATCGTTCTTCATGTTCTTCTTCATCTAAGGGGCGCACCCCCTCAATTCTTTGGTTAGAACAAGATCTGGATCATCGGGAGGAGGTTTTAGTGAAGTTTCCAGCTCTCAATTGCCCAAGAAACAGAGCCGAGAGAGGGTTTCTTCGGTTCTGCCATTTGCTGCTTCGATCTTAGTTGCACTCCATTTCCATCCATCGGAGCTATCTGGAGGGGTTCCCTAGAGTGCTCTGACCATCCCCGAATCACCATCGCATTGGAAGCAGCTGGATTGAAGAAGTCGAATGGGAATTTCAGTTTGAGCAGAGTTGAGCTTGGATTCGATTCGCAGAGACTAATTCTTGATGGTTTGTGGAGCTTAGGGGTTCGAGGCTCACCCTTGCGTGACGAACAAGGTGTACTTGAGCTAAGGGAGGATTGAGGCTTAGTTTCCGTAGCTAATTTCTTTGTTTTAGTTGTAATTTCATTTCTGCCGCAATCATTTCTGTTTCTGAATTTTCTGTATCAGCTGCTAGCTTTCGTTTCTGAATTGATTCTGCTTTAATTAGTGGTTCGAATCTGTACTTTCATTAGTTAGCTAGCTTGTTTAGTTAATACTTTACTTAATTTCAGTTGCTTCGAAATTTCATTCTTGTGTATCAGTTTGTAACCCTGTTTCTGCATTGCGTATCAACCTAGTCTGAATTTTCTTTCAGTTTACTTCAAACTTAGTTGACCTTAGTTTCAATTTCTGAATTAGAGATAAACTTTCGTGAGCAATTACAATTAGTTTAGTTTGCTTCGCATTAGTTTCATTACTGCATTTTTTGTTCAGCTGTCGCATAACAAAATATCCCCGCGTATCAACTTCCATCTCTCTGACAAAGTTCCAGCGAAGGCATTTCAAGTGGATTAGAAGATCCTTAAATGACTCCGAGCTCAATTCTGGATGGATAACAATAATTTAAATTGGAGATTTCAACGTAACACATTTATTTAGATGTACTTGATTATGTGAATTATTATGTAATGAGTTAATTTGTTTACAAAAATATGAATAAGATATTATATTTGGAATCAATATTTAGTCATTAATTATGATAAGATAAAATCATGAATTTTAATTAAAAAGTTTATATTTTCCTAATTCCAAATTAAGTTGCACTTGAACGTTTTGCTATGCTAAGAATTTACCATGCAAATTCCGTACAAATCTTAACCAATTTTTTGATTTGAAATTTTTTTTATATTTAATACTATAACTCAACCGTTAAACCCTAAAGATAAAATTTGATTGGCACAATAGAAAGCTCAAAAACAAATCAGAAAAAAAACATAAGGCAGGCGTGGACAAGTCCGCATGGACTCCTCCATAGCTCAAAAATTTTATGTTAAAATATGACGAATTAGGGGGCTTATATGCTAATTAACCAACCTTAAGGATACAGTTGGAATGTTCTAAATTTTAGGGGTTAAAACGCAAAATGTCTAGCCCTTAAGATCTCGTTGTTACTTCCCCGAGGACAGATCGCAAGATCCAAGCCTTACAAAACCTTTCTCCTCCTTCTTTCTTCTTCTTCTTCCCATTCTTTGCCCTTCTACAGAGCTCCATCACATGGATCATATTGCACAGGTCCTCCTCCTTCCTTAGCGTTTCTTCCCGATGCTGCTCTTCCTCGATTGAAGACAACACCAACAGATCTCCTCCTTACGATCGAGCCAACGTCATGGACCGTGTCTGATGTCTCCCTCCTTCTTCGTTCCTAGCGTAAGGAAGGGAGCGGTATAGCTGATTGATCGAGGAGTTCTTGGGCGTTTTAGATACGATCTGTGGCTGCGCTCCATTTCCTCGTTGGCGATTGGTTGAGGTAAGGATTAGTTCAGCTTATATTTGTTGCTGCAATCTTCGTTAGGTCAGGGTTGACCTAGTTTGACTAGGCTCAGGTGAGCTTGAGTTTCGATATCTGCAATGATGTTTGAAGATTGTGTGAGTCACGTGGGTCAAGGTTGACTGGAGACTTAACTGGGAAAAGTCCTAGTGGGACTAGGTGAAGTACAGGTGGATCAGGGAGATCGCACGCTGAAACAGAAAAAGTCCTAGTGGGACTAGGTGAATTCCAAGTGGATCTGAGAGATTGCACGCTGGTACGAAAAAAGTCCTAGTGGGACTAGGCACACCTAGTGGGACTAGATGATTTCCAGGTGGATTGGGGAGATCACACGGTGGCACGGAAAAAGTCCTAGTGAGACTAGGTGAAGTCCAGGTGGATCGGGGAGATCACACGCTTGCACGGGAAAAGTCCTAGTGGGATTAGGTGAAGTCTAGGTGGATCGGGGAGATCGTACGCTGGCACGGGAAAAGTCCTAATGGGACTAGGCATACCTAGTGGGACTAAGTGAAGTCCATATGGATAGGGGAGATCGCACGTTGGCAAAGTGGAAGTCTACCGAGAGACTGGACCTAACTCGAGGATTAGACAAACCTGGTTGGGAACTATGTTAAGTCCTAGTTGGGAATTAGGAAAGGGAAAATATAAGTCGGTCAAAGTTTTGATTAGACACTTGGTAAGAAAATCTTAACAGGTCACGGTTGACCGGGGTTAGGCAAGGGAACCCTAGACTTATGCATACAAGTTAGGGTTGGGGCCAGTAATCGATTGGTGTTGATTTCTCGCAAACAGAAGCACTCTTAATAGATTGCGAGATCGATTAAGGAGGGAATAAATCGATTGGGTAATCGATTGGGAGAATTGGGTTGCGAGAACAGAAGTAGGCTGAATTGATTGAGCAATCGATTCAACCTCCTCTTAATCAATTGAGCAATCGATTAAGGAGGATGGTAATTGATTGGTCAATCGATTACAGTAGAATTGCGCGAGGCACAGAGAGGTGTTGAATCGATTCAACAATCAATTAAGATCGTCTTAATCGATTGGCTAATCGATTAAGCTTCAATAAATAACCATTGAATGGCTAAGTCTAACATGGTAATCGATTGGGTGATTGATTAAGGGAATCCTAGGTCGCGGGTATATAAGGTTTTCACGCAAGTTGAAATGGCACTTCTTCCGCACTTCTTCTTCTCCTTCAATCACTATTTCAAAAGATGTTTTGGAGCTTGGTGTTACTACATCTCCAAGGTTCTAGAGGCTATTCCAAGCTAGAAGAAAGCAAGAAAAGAGGAGAGAGCTTATTTGTATAAATCTTGTAAGATTTCCATTGTATTTGCATTTTCTTGAGTGTTTCTTGATAGATCGAAGACGTTGCTAGGGGGGTGAATAGCACTTTTTCGTTGAATTCTTTACGCAGAAGTTAGCGTAATACAAACAATAATATATAAAGAACGAGAGAGAGCAATGCTAACACTGGAATTTACTTGGTATCCACCCAGATGGGTGACTAATCCAAGGATCCACGCGCGTACTCCACCTCCACTATGAAAAGTCTCCTTCAGGTGGAGAAACCTTTACAAAGGTGTTGTCTTCCTCTTTACAGAATGCAATGATTAGAGAGAGAGGAAGGTACGAAGACTCTATGCACGAACAACACTTCGTTATAGTACGAAACCGTACCGTTCACGTGCGGAAAAGTCCTCCTTTTATAAGAGAATAGGACAACCTCGCAGGCTGTCCAGACCCGCACCATTTGACTGCCCCTGGGGCAGTCGACTGGTCTAGCATTAATTACTAGCCAACGGCTAGTTTTGGGGGGTCACCAGTCGACTGCCCCTGGGATAGTCGACTGGTAGAAGGCTGAAAACCTTCTGTGAGTTTTGGCAGTCGACTGCCCTCTGGCCAGTCGACTGCCCACTCACTTACAGCCACTCTTAACACTCTCCTTCACGTGTGCCTTCAGGTTCACTCCCTTGGCTCACCCCTTGAAGTCATCTTTCTCTGGCTCTCGTCCCTCGGATGCGCACACAAGCCTTCCCTTGGCTTGCCTCCATGCCACCCTTCACGTGTGCCCTTGAAGTCCACTTCCCGGCTTGCCCTTAGAGTCCTCCTCCTTCGGCTCTCGTCCCTCGGATGTGTTCTCCATGTGTGATTCTCCAAGTCATGCAAACTCAATCACACATATATCAAATACAACATAACACCCTAACCTTAAACTTATTAGCACACACATCAAAACTATGATCTTCCCGATCATTCTTGGGCCGATTGCCTCAACATTTCTTCTTGGAAGCTTGTAAGAGGTTTCTCTACCTCAAGAAGGAGATCTTTCATAGTGTATAAGAGAGTAAGGAAGAGAGGATCCTTGGATTAGTCACCTCAAGGAGGTGGATACCTAGTAAATTGAGGTGGATACCAAGTAAATCGAGGTGAAGAAACCTTAATTTCAAGAAGTCATCATCAAGTGGGTTCAACTTCAAAATATAATTCGGCTACGACACCCGAGCACCTCCACCATTCGACAATGTCAATTTCAATCTTTGGAAGACAAAGATTGAAAATTTTTTCATGATGGAGATAGAGCAATGGTTTGCTCTAATGGAGGGCATTGAAGCTCCAACAAATGGTAAAGGAAAGCTCCTCAAGAAAAGTAAATAGAATGAGAAGTAAATCAAGAGGTGTGAGTCCAATGAGAAGTGACTAAATTATTGGTCAATCTATTGTCTAGCACCATCTTAAGTTAAATATGAGACTATCATGATGTCAAGGAGTTTTGGAGCAAGTTGACCAAGCTTCATGAAGATCCCTCCACTATACCATATCAAGAAAATTCGAAGAGGGAGATTCATCGGATAAAGAGGACTCGGAAGTTGAGAGATTCTTAACATCCGAGGAGAAAATTCAAGAAGCATTGGCCGAGGAGGAAATTCAAGAGGCCTCTACCTCTTGAATTGAGGGGGAGCGAAGATCATTAACTCCTAAAAAGGAAGAATCCTCTACCTCCGGATCGAGATTTCAATGAGGTCACTACAAAAGTAAGTGTCCAAAATTGATCAAGAAGAAGAGTCAAGTGGCACCCAAGACCAAAGAGAAGTCATAGGAGGTCGGCCCCTGGTACGGAAGGATAAGAAGCACATTGTGTGCTTCTCATGCAATCAATGAGGACATTATCGAAATCAATGTCCAAAGGGGAAGGATCCAACCAAAGTCAAAGGAGGAGCTGAAATCAAGGGGGAGCCTTCAAGAATACACCCAAGATACCATTAGTTAATGGTCATTCTTTACATCATGATAAAGTACATGCTAGAAATAATTTTTATCCTTTAAATGCTATTTATCATGAAAATAGGAGGTATGAAAAACCTAAGGAGAAATATAGAGTCTTCTATACTAGGACAACCAAACCTAAGGATAGGGAACAATTTAGACCATTCAATGGTAGACCTACCCAAAACAAGACCAAGAAGAAAAATTACTAAGGCTATATTAGGGAACCAAGCCGTGAGGATGTAATGATAGAAAATCATGTTTTGAGGTCAAAACTTAATAAATTAGAAAATTTTCTCAAAAGAATAGAAAATCTTCTTAAGGGAGCAAAGGATCAAAACCTAGACTTAGAAAAGCAAGGACCCTCTAGGGGCAAGAAAGATTTGGGGTACAAACCTAAAGCCAAGGATGATGAGCCATCTTACCATAGAGTCCCATATAAATATAGAACTAAATCTAGGTCTAGGAGCCAAGTGAAGGTCACAAGGGAAGCCATCCCTAGAGTTGACCAAAACAAGATCAACATGACTAAGGCTTCGGAGAAGCCTAGAAAAGTCATTAGGAAGGTATCAAGGAAAGTTATCCCTAATGAATACCTAGAATACCCAAGGAGCACCAATAGATTTTGGATTTCTAAGAGTATATTCGCCACACCTTAGATAGGTCTAGGGAGTGTCAACTCAAATTGGAAGGGTAGTTAACTCAAACTTGATGGAGTTGACACTTTGGGAGTATTTTCAAGGAACTACTACCTTTGAAAATCAAGAAGTTAATTGTTTACTCTTGAGGAGTAAAATTGTGGTAAACTATGATTTTGAATATTAGACTTGATAAAGTTGGTACAACTAGGTTAAAATCCAAGGATATGTTAAGTTAGGGAGTTTTGACATTATCTTGAATAATTATGGGCAAAATTATGATTATCAATGGCTTAGCGATGAGTTATTGATACTTAGATAGAAAATTTAGGTATTTTCTTTTATGCTAATATGCAATAATTTGTGTGCCCTATCACATGACATGATATCATAATTAATTATTCATATTTTATTATGAAAATATCACATGTCATGTCATACATGCATCATCTAGCTATAATAAGTTTTCTTTTGAAAATCCTCATATGATGCATACCATTGTCATTATCATGTATTATTTAATTTATATTGCAATTAAGGACATTGACATTACTTGACATTCTAGATGGATGATCAAGTTTATAATGCCTAGGTAGAAATGCATGAACCCTCAGTTTAGGGAGAACATAACTTTCACATCTCACAAGACCATAAGTTGACTTGAATGTGTTTTGAGACACATTGAAAACAAGTGCAATGCTAGGTTGATGAATAAAAACTCAAGGTGCTGATAAAGTGCATCTATTTGAGTTTTTAAAATTCATTCAAAACAAGAACTTAAGTGAATTCCAATCATTGGGAAACTAATGTACAAGTAATGTGCATTTAGCCCAAAGAATATGGTTGAAAATCATTTTTTAAAATTATTTCAAAACTATTTTGGATAATCTTGGTGAAGATTATCTTTTGATAGCACTCATCATTGATGAATATGATACAAAATAAAATGAAGCATTTATGTATTTCAATGGTTTCCAATTTTGTGTCAATCTTTGAGAATGAGTTGTATTTTCATAGAAAACTATTTTTCCATGATAATATGTCTTAAATAATGTCTACATAAAATTTTATGAATTTTAGGGTTTTCATAAAATTTTATAAAAAATAGTCGTTGACGGCTAAGTCTGACGTGGTAATTGATTGGGTGATCAATTAAGAGAACCATAAGTCGTAGGTATATAGGGTTTTCATGCAGGTTGAAGCGGCACTTCTTCTTCTCCTTCCATCGCTATTTCAAGAGAAGTTTTGGAACTTGGTGCTACTGCATCTCCAAGGTTCTAGAGGTGATTCCATGTTAGAAGAAAGCAAGAAAAGAGAAGAGAGCTTTTTTGTGTAAATCTTGTAAGATTTCCATTGTATTTGCATTTTCTTGAGTGTTTCTTCTTGGAAGCTTGTAAGAGGTTTCTCCACCTTATAAAGGAGATCTTTTATAGTGTATGAGAGAGTGAGGAAGAGTGGATTCTTGGATTAGTCACATCAAGGAGGTGGATACCAAGTAAATCGAGGTGTTACCATTGCTCAAATCTTCCGCAATGACAAATCTTCATCGACCAAAGATCTGAACAAATCACCCCCCCTCTAGCTCGCCCGCTGGTCCTAACAATATTGAGCTTGAATAAGGATTTGTGCTGTGTTTGGATGTAAGATCTAGATCTATTTGATATGGGATTATTTGATCATTCACACCTTAGACTCATGCCCAATTTTTTTGCCTTTTCTCATTTATGTGGCCGTGTGTTGCGGATCAATTTATCTGAGTGGAAATGGTTCACTAAGGGTCTGTTGTGCGGCGAGTATATCTTGATTGCTTTCTAGGATCTTGGATTCCTTTTTCGTTCTTCCTCTTTTGATCTGTGAATGGTTGATTTTCAGATTGGTTCCATCTAATCAAGTAGCACAGGGATGGTTTCTGATGAGTTTCGATTTGATCATGAATTCGAGTTCCGACATTTATTTTCTTTGCTTTCCTCATTTTCCCTTGCTTTCCTTGATCTCAGAGTGCGTTGTAGTCTCTATTCTTGCTATTCTGATTACTGGATTGAGAATGTGATGCTTGTTTTGCCGTGAGGTGTTGGTTGTTTGATTTTGGATATGCTTTGATCCTGCTATGGGATTACTTGGAGTTGGTGATTTGAGTTTATCTCGATTCATATACGTTACCTTTGCTTCTTTAAGTGTCGAGAGCTACACAATCTGCTTCCAGTTTCTCCATCTTGCTATGTGTTGAACTTCCTATGGGTTTGGTTCTTGATTCAATAGGTTGATGGTATAATCAGATCTGAGATCTGAATTAGTATGTGGAGTAAGGATAGGTTGTGACTCTGATTTGGAAGTGCAGTGTAGCCTTTTTGTTTTGCCGTGAGCATTTCTTGTTGATCTGGTTTGCCTTTGTGTTTTGGTTGCCATGGGATGGTGGTTCTTGTCATGTACTACCTGTGAAATCCGAGATTAGGACTGTGCCCTGGTTGAGTTCATTAGTGAAGTTAGCTTGGGGATGGAATTATTTATTTAATTGGGTTGGATAGATTTGTAATTAGGGATTGATTCCAATTATACTTAGCATGTAACTTAGCTAATTTATTAATTGTATAATTAACTAAGTTGTGTTTTTGATGCAGGGCATTGACTGAGTTCACTCGTTGCAGATATTATTTTGGACGGGGGGTTCTCATTGCTTTCAGACTTCAGTTGGAGGCTGGTACCTTGACTTATCTATTTCTTTTAGATATTGTCGTAGATGTATATGCATGGTTAGTTATGCTAGTAGTAGTTTCTATACCTTACCTATTTTGTATATCTTTGCCGGTTACTTGTAGCATACCTTCGTGATATTTCATGTTTATTCTCGCATAGTTCATACATGGTAAGGATTGATCGCGAGTAGTACCTTGAATGTATCATGGTAGTTTACTTTCTTGATCATGATTTATGACCTAAACCTGTGCATGCCTTAGATCTAGGTAGGCCCTTTGATTGGATGTTGTATGCGTTTAATGTCATGCACCATACTTGCACCGTTGTATAGTTGGCGATCCTGGCTCCCTTTTGGTCGAGTCGGGTCATCAGATCATGTGGTGTGCACATAGCCACTTATGGGTAGTGGCTTCCGGAGGGTGTGTCCAGTATTAGGGACCCTTCCATGTGTGTACAATTGCTCTATACTGCTCCTCTTGGTCACTCATGGGTAGCGGTACCAAAGTGTAGTAGTAGGCAGGGGTCCCTCCTCTTTTCGAAGATATGAGGAGATGAGAAATTTATCTCCCCCATTGGACATGGGGCCAGAGTGTTCCACCAGCATCCTATCCATGCATCATGCCAGAGTGTTCCACCAGCATCCCTACACCTGGATGAGTACTTCCGCCAGCATCCTCACTAATGACCTGTGACGATGACTAACTGGTGATAGGGGTGACCATGTCATTGCATCATGTGCATGATGCATGGATTGCATTTGTTTGTGTTTGCTGCATTTGGATGCTGCATTTGTTTAACATGTACATACATGTTGTGATATGCATACAACTGATAGTTTTGTTTTACCCACGGAGGGGTATCGAGGGTATTGATCTATATGATACCGAGATAGATTTTACACTGGTATACCTTACTTTCTTAGCACCTCAGTTTAGCATTTTCTACTACTGTACCTGATATTATCATAGCTGGATTCTTACTGCTAGAATAACTTACTTTGCATATCAGATATGTGTATTCGTTGAGTTCTTTGGACTCACCCCAATATCCATATTTTTATTTCAAGTTGATCGCTTGGAGTGCCCAGCAGCCTGTCCCAGTCCCTCCGGCTCGAGATGACCTATTGGTTTTGCGTTGTATTCATTCGATATATTGTATTTTTTCCATTTTCATTTGTGGCTTTCTGTTTCCGTTTGCATCTTGGATTGTACTTTTGTGTGCCATGGAGACCCATGTTGTTGTATGTTTGTCGTAAGTCGTACCGATATGTGACTTTGTATGATGTGATGTTTTTCTTTCCTTTTTATGTTGGTATTGCCAACCATATTGGCTATGGAATAGCGGTGGCCATTTAGGCCTTGTACACATACTTCAAGTGTTTGCCGTACAGGAGAGGTATTGTCCGATTCTATATTGGGCCAGCGGCTCCTCTCGGGGGCGTGACAATTTATTTGGTATCAGAGCCAAATTATGAGATACTTATGGTCTTGTGGGTGTTTTCAGATTTTATGTCGGAGTCATTTTCTCGATATAGACGGGTTCGGGACATGGCGCTGATGGGGCTTCTCCAGGCGACACGAGGTATATGTCTTGACTATTCTACCTTTTGTATCCACTATCTAGTGCAGGGTTAGACATTTCTCTATTTGAGTGGGATTGTATATTGACACGAGGTATATGTCTTGACTATTCTGCCCTTTTGTATCCACTATTTAGTGTAGGTTTAGATATTTCTTTATTTTTATGGGATTGTATATCAGCTTATATACTTGGCTGGTAGGTACTCGTAGTTATATTTTAGCTGGATGTCATGTAGTTAATTCATTTTATTTACGACCATTGTCGAGGTTGATTATAGGTGACTAATTGACATGTTGTGGACTCGTCTAGGATGTAGAGAATGTTGATTCTTGAGTAGCACTGACGTATGGTCGGAAGACGAGGGCCAAACCTCTCAATAACCTATCGGAGGTTAAGGATTTCAGGTTATAGAAATTCCTTTAACATACTAGTTGTTTACTAGTACCAATTGTTACCAACTGGGTGAGAGGTTGAAAATGCATACCGTTGCAGGGATGATTTGCCCTATGTTAGGGAGTTTTAGACCTGTGGTTCGCTCGTGCAGGGTTAGATGACCTGGAAGGCACGAGCGAGTACATGATCTGCATTGATGCAGAAAGTGTAGTATTAGCTATATGCTATCACCGATAGTGGAGGATCGACATGTTCGGTATATGGGTACGACACTCATAGATATGTACCTTAGGTGATATTCGATATATACGTTAGAAGGTTTATCTCTTGGGTATAATCTATCTTTTGTATACACTACTTTGCTTGAGGTTGGTTGGATACTTCCCGATTTAGAGGGATTGGATATCTATTCCTATACCAGTTTGGTGGATATCCATTGACTTGGTGTTAGCTTGATTGACACGTAGTCAAGCTATTCCAATCACAATCGTGGTCAAGGCTGACCACGAAGGTGATCAGTTGACATGTTGTGGATTCAATTGTATAGCGGAGAATGTGGATTCTCCAATGGTAACGACTAACGAGTCGTGAACCTAGGGTTAAATCGGATGACAACCTATTAGAGGTTCCGTATCGTTGTTGGTTTAACCAATATAGGATCGATCCACTTTAGCTCATGGAGTTTTGGGCTTTTAGGGTTACTTATTTCTAGATAGATACCTGAAATGACAGGTTTGGAGGGCATGACGTGCTGAGATGCAGTAGAGATGACGTTAGCTATTTATCATCACAGTCGATAGAGGATAGATCCATCCATTTTTGCGGGGCTTTTGACCCTGAAGTCATTATACTTGGTTAGATAACTTAAGAAGTACAGTCAGATAAATGACGTGTATCGATACAAAGGAGTGTAGAGCTAGTTTCTTGACACTCATGGGTTACCGCTCGTACTTGGTTTGGATAACTGATAGGGCTCACGTGTCGTACCGCGAGTATCAAATACAATTTAAGTATCGAATTCCTCTAAACTAATGTAGCATAGAGTAACTCGAGTCGTTTCCCAATGAATGTAGTTGGTACATGATAATTCTCAGGATCATATATTATTGCTTTTGGATATTAAATGTGGGTTTGGATTTGAGTGCTATGTCTTCGAAGTGAAAGACAATGCAGGGAATAAATCTAACCTCACTAAACTATACTTGCAAGAGAATTAAAAGAAACATAAGGTAAGGCATTTAGGGAACTGAACATAAATGAAACCTAACCTAATTGAATCAAACTGAAAGACAACTATAAGAGAACATAAAGTAATTAAACTAATGAATCATTACAAGAATCTACGATAAGAGAAATACAAATTAGAATCCACTAATGAAAGAGACAATTCATCAAACACATGGTGAGCATGTATTAAGATAAAAAGAGTGTATGCCATTCTAAAACATAGAAGATCAAACTTGATACAAGCATCAATCATCCAAATTCGAAAATCAACAAGCATCACATAACAACTCAAATTATCGAAACTAATCACACAGAATTGCTTCCTAATCATTTGTGAAGGAAAAACTACTGCTGGCTGCTGCAATTGCTACGAAGAACTGATGTGAAGAACTGCTATAAAACAGAATTGCTGTGAAGGAAGCTACTGGAATTAAATTGTTGTGAAAGAAGAATTAAGCTGGAAGGTGGCTGATCGCTTGCTGCTAATTGCGGTTGCGAAGAACTGCAAGATGAGATGAAAAATTGTAAAGGGTGGATCTAATTGCTGTAAAGAAATGAATCTAATTGTTGTGGAGAAATTTCTGTAAAGAAATTGCTAAAAGGAATAAGATGCAGTGAAGAAATCTGCTGGAAATTGCTATGAAGGGATCTGCTGGAAAATCTGCTGCTATGAAGGAAGAATTGCTACTGAATCTGATGAAGCTAGACAAAGAAGAACATCTACTGAAAATGAACTGTTGGAAAGAGATCTGCTGCTAACGGCGGTGGATGGATCGTCGGCGGTGGAGTCGACTAGGGTTTGGAACCCCCTGAGCCCTAGCTCGTCCGGCCGGCGGCGATGAAGAAGTGAATGAGATGGAAAAGATCAGCTAGGGTTCGGAACCCCCAGAGCCCTAGCTTGTGGTCGGCGTTGATGGTCCGTCCGGCGGCGATGAAGGTGGAGAGGAAGATGTTGGGAACGAGATGGCTATAGAGGGGGGGGGGGTGAATATAGACAATCGCTTGCCCCTTGAAAACTAATCACGATTTCTGCAACTCAAATATCAGTAGCACAGCGGAAAGAATGGGAAAACAGAGTATGCAGAAAACAAATGATTGCAAAGCACACACAACTAGCAAGATCGCTAACAAGGAAGGTTTACAAGGTTCGGGGATAACTTGCCCCTACTCCTTGGCGTGCCCTTGAGGTGGGCGATCCCTTGATCGTCGGCAGATCAAGCCCCGGTTAACACCGGATATGAAGCAACCTCCTTCTCGGTGGAGAAACCTCTCCACAGTGTGTTTCAAACAATGATATATAATGAGCACAATGAAACAACAACAAGAAAGATTTTACTCAAACACTTTGCAAGGATTAAACACAACAAGCTTCCCGAGCTCCACCCAGTGGCGATCTCACGCAGACCCCGTCTGCTTCGTGTCTTCCCACTGTCGGACTCCAAGCTTCTTGTTTTCTCCTTCAAGCGCTCAAGTATGATGTATGCTTCTCAATAGCTTGCTTAGAATGGATGAAGAACTTAAGAACAGCAAGCTTCTCGCAGCAGAACGCAAGAACACACAGGTTTTCAAAAACTGAATCTTCTTTTTTTGAACTTAACTCTCGCGTTCTTTTTGTTTCTCCTCCAAGCGACGGGTGACACCATCTCTGTAGCTCCCAGCTACTCCTCTGCCAACGCCAGCCTCTACTGAGCTATCTCTGGACTCACTGAGCTCCTCAGTCGAGCTCCAGTCTTAGCTCCAGTCCGCAGCTCGCCGTTGCAACCTGAGATGGGAAAAGGGACAAACCTGCTCCAAGGAAAGCACTCTCTGACTTCTCCTTGAGTGTTTGAATCCTCCCCTGTCACCTGAAACTCAATCAGAGTATTAGAGAAGAAGATCACAAAGCATATCACATACATCAGCAAATCGGATACGATCAGACGCTCTGACGACGTCTGACAGTGAAATTTGAATTAAAGTGATCGTTCACCGGACTGATCCAGGGTGCGTGGATCGATCACCAGACCGATCCACTGCTTTGCTGGGATTCCCAGCTCTCGCAGCAATACACGCCTGATCGGTCACCAGACCGATCAGGGTTGATCCTGATCGGTCACCAGACCGATCAGATTGGATCCTGATCGGTCACTCAGACCGATCAAAGCAGATGAACAGTTACTTTTTAATCAAACCCAAGATTCCTGATCGGTCACTGGACCGATCCAAGGCTCTGATCAGCACGGGAACTCACTCACTGTTTGCTCCCTGATCGGTCACCAAACCGATCAGAAGCAAGACAGCAAGGAAGCAGCCTGCTCCCTGATCGGTCTCCGGATCGATCAGGAGCCACACAGTAGATTCCCAATCTCACTGTGCGCTCCCTGATCGGTCACCAGTCCGATCAGACATAGCTGGATCGGTCACCAGACTGATCCACTAAGGAGCAGCGTGCCAACAGTCCCTGATCGGTCACCAGACCGATCCAGTGACTCTACCCCAGCCCTCCAAGCTAGGGATTCATCCACCTTAGCCCTCCAAGCTAAGGATTTTTCCATCTAACTCTCCAAGTTGGGAATTTGCCACCTAACCCTCCAAGTTAGGACTTTTCACCTAGCCCTCCAAGCTAGGACTTTTCACCTAGCCCTCCAAGCTAGGACTTTTCACCCAACTCTTCCGAGTTAGAACATCATCCAACCTAGCCCTCCAAGCTAGGTACCTGACCCTCCAAGCCAGGACTTTTTCACCTAATTCTCCAGGATGGGAATTTGCACCTAACCCTCCAAGTTAGGACTTTTCACCTAGCCCTCCAAGCTAGGACTTTTCACCCAACCCTTCCGAATTAGGACTTTTCCAACACCTAACCTCCCAGGTTAGGATTTTCCACACCTAACCTCCCAGGTTAGGAA
>JAGFNQ010001579.1:201636-249480 GCA_024364735.1 Boesenbergia rotunda
TTTAACTTTTAAAATCATACTTTTAAATACTTAAACATAATCATAACATCATTGGGGTCCCCGGCTTGTACCACATACATACATCATAAGCGCGCATCCCTAAGTAAATACGAGGTAGCGAGCCCCGACCTACTAGGGTAAGGACAGCATAGTCGGTAGTCCCAGAAACGGGGCATTCTTAAGGTGCCCATACCTGTTGCACAGCTTCGGTAGTGCCAGAACCGTGGACAGCATAGTCGGTAGTCCAGAACCGGGGCGTTCTTAAGGTGCCCATCCCTTGGACCCATACATCGGTCCGGTACAAGCCCATTCATAAAGTAAAATACTTCATATGATTTATCATTCGTACATCATGACATGCATCTTTATTCATAAAACATAGCATGCATCTTCATTCATAAACATGGCATGTGTAACGACCCGGCCCGTCTACCGACCCATTTACCGGCCCATTTACCGGCCCTTATGACCGTCGTACCGTCGTACCGTCGACCATCGACTGTGTCGTCATTCATAAACATGGCATGCATCTTTATTCATAAAACATAGCATGCACTTTCATTCATAAACATAACATGCATCTTCATTTATAAACATAACGTGCATCTTCATTCATAGAACATGGCCTACTTATATAAACATCATTCTTATTCCTAGTGCTTGCATGATCATGACATATAAGATAAGCATTGCATTATATTCATTGAACATAACATGCTTGCATAGACAATTATCCTAATCCATAGAGTTTGCATGATCATGATATATAAGGTAAACATTTCATTTCATACATAAGCATGGTATTCATCCCAAGCATACATAAGTAGGACTTCCATAAACATACTACCTACCATTCACGTGCATGGCATAGAACACAAGACATTCATAAATAAACCCTATTAAGCATGGCATCCAATCATAAACATACAAACATGGTGCTTAAGGTTAGGGTTATAGGTAACTTAATTCCTACCACATGCTTGAACCTTTATATATACTTCATAATTAAGCATAAACCATCATTCTTCCAACCCTAACTCCCCCCAAACCCTATTTACCTTGCTTGGCCGAAACCTATAAGGAAGGGTTCCATCATTCAATTAACATGTAAGATAGCATAAGGTAAAGAAACAACATACATTACCTATAAGACCATGGGAAGCCATTAGGGCTCATGATTAGGGTTATCCCTAACCTTTAGCCCTCCTTCCTAGGGCTTGCCGAAACCCTACAATGCCATGGGTGCATGAATAAATTCATAGAATTTCCAATTAAACATCTAACACCTTCCATACTATACCATAGGAGCCATTAGGACCCTTGCTTGAGGGAAGCCCTAACTCTTTGCCCTAGACCCCTACTTGGCCGAAAGTTATAGGGTCACAAAGCCTTGTGAAAATTCACATAAGTCACCCTCAATCTCCCTTATAGCATGGGAATACACAAAACACATACTTGAAGGTTTAGATCCAACCCTACCCATGGGTTCTTGGCCGAAACCCTAGGAGATCGTAGGGTACCCCAAAATTTCTCCAAATCTCATTTTAACTAATATTCATCATGGAAAAACATTAAGAAGCATAAGTAATGTTTTTAACATCATTTTGAACCCAAAAACCTATAGTGGCCGAAACCTAGGTTAAGGTTCATCGCTCTTTTCCTTTTTTTCAACATAAAATTCAAACAAGACTTTCATATCATGGTAAACTTCAAGGAGAGCTATTATACCATAGGTGAGGGAGTCTTACATTGGTTGATCTTGATTATAAACCTTAGATTTGAGAGAATAATGGAGATCTTGTTGCCTTTTGACCACCCCTAGCCTTTGTATCCTTGTAGAAGCCTTGGATCTTGGGGATGAAGCCTTAGGTGAACTTTTCCAAGGGAGAATCCCTCTTGGGGTGTTCGGCTAGAATGAGGGAGGAGGAGGAAGAAAAATAGAATTGATGGAAGGAAGAAAGAAACTCCCATTCCCCCTCTTTATAACACATTAAGGAGGGTAAGTGAAGAGTCATGGTTGGTGACTCTTCATTTTCCTAAGCCTTATCCATAATCCACTTCATTTCCTCATAGCACTCCCTTGCTAGGTGAATTGGTTAGAGCATGCATGGTTGTACAAGAGGTCTAAGGTTCAATCCTTGGTGCATGCACTATTTTTTCTATTTTATTTTTATTTTATTTCCCTATTATTTCGAAAATCCTTTAAAAATTCTCCCATAATTATGTTAATATTTCTCATTAAAACTCCTTTATATTTCTATAAATTTTCACCTAAAATTCACCAATAATCATGGTACTAGAAAGCCCATATAAGGCCCATTAGTGCCTATTTTCCCAATTTAAATGAGAAAACATGGATTTCTAGGTTAAAATTCGAGTTAATATTTCTAGGTCCCTTGGAAAATTATCTAGACATGCTTAGGTTCAATCCTTGGTGCATGCACTATTTTTTCTATTTTATTTTTATTTTATTTCCCTATTATTTCGAAAATCCCTTAAAAATTCCCCCATAATTATGTTAATATTTCTCATTAAAACTCGTTTATATTTCTATAAATTTTCACCTAAAATTCACCAATAATCATGGTACTAGAAAGCCCATATAAGGCCCATTAGTGCCTATTTTCCCAATTTAAATGAGAAAACATGGATTTCTAGGTTAAAATTCGAGTTAATATTTCTAGGTCCCTTGGAAAATTATCTAGACATGCTTAATATTTTAAAGAAATATTAAGAGAATTTTTCGGGTCGTTACATCTCATGTAATCAAAGAGGACATTATCGAAATCAATGTCCAAAGGGGAAGGATCCGACCAAAGCCAAGAGGAGGAGCTCAAATCAATGGAGAACCTTCAAGAGTAACTCTAATGTACTATTAGGTAATGATACTTATTTTCATCATGATAAAATGCATGCTAAAAATCATTTTTACCATTTTAATGTCATTTATCATGAAAATAAGAGGCATGAAAAAACTAAGAAGAACTATAGAGTCTTCCATGCTAGGACTACCATATCTAAGGATAGGGAACAAGTTAGAACATTCCATGGTAGACCTAACAAATCCAAAGCCAAGAAGGAAAATTTCCAAGGCTATACTAGAAAACCAAGCTTTGATGAAGTAATGATTGAAAATCAAGTTTTGAGGTCAAAACTTGAGAAATTAGAAAAATCCCTCAAGAGAATAAAAAATCATCTTAAGAGATCTAAGGATCAAAACCTAAATTTAGGAAATCAAGTATCCTCTAGGGGCAAGAAAGGTTTGGGATACAAACCTAAAGCCAAGAATGATGGTCCATCTTACTATAGAGTTCCATATAGGTATGGAACTCAATCTAGATATAGGAGTCAAGTCATGGTCACAAGGGAAGTCATCCCTAGAGTTGATCAAAACAAGATCAACATGACTAAGGCTTCAGAGAAGCCTAGAAAAGTCATTAGGAAGGTATCAAGGGAAGTTATCCCTAGTGAATACCTAGAACACGCAAGGAGCACCAATAGGTTTTGGGTTCCTAAGAGTGTGTTTGGCATACCCTAGATAGGTCTAGGGTGTGTCAACTCAAAGTGGAAGGGTATTTAACCCAACCTTGATTAAGTTGACACTTTGGGACATTTTCAAGGACTTACTACCCTTGAAAATGAAGAAGTCATTTGTTTACTCTTGAGGAATAAAATTGTGCCAAACTATATTTTTGAAAAATTGAACTTGATAAAGATGGTACAACTAGGTTAGAATCCAAAGATATGCCAAGTTGGGAGTTTTGACATTATCTCAAAAAAATTAGGGGTAAAAATTAGGATTATCAATAGCTTAGCGATGAGTTATTGATACTTAGATAAAAAATCTAGGTATTTTCTTTTATACTATTATGTCATGATTCATATGCCCTATCACATGCCATGACATCATAATTCATCATTCATATTTTATTACAAAAATATCATTTGTCATGTCATACATGCATCATTTAATTATAATAAATATTTTACTTTTGAAAATATTCATGTGATGCATGTCATAGTCATTATCATGCATAGTTTAATTTATATTAAAATTAAGGACATTGACATTAATTGATATCCTAGGTGGATGATCAAAGTTTATAATGTCTAGTTAGAGGTAAAATTTAATTGACAAAAAAAGGTTAACACTATGAAACAAAAGTAAAATTTAAACGAATGGAAGGAGAAAACTTAGGTTGCCTCCCAAGAAACACTTGTTTACGGTTATAAGCTCGACCCCTTATTTGGTTCCTCTAAATTTTGTACTTGTCGAGGTAAGATATCTCTAGACTTTCTTAGCAAGAGTTCTTGACCTCTCATCAAATATGCTCTCCTTCAAAAGCTTGCCAGGAAATCGTCTATATAATCGCTGTGAAAAACCTATCCTGACATCAACATGCTCGAAAAATAATTGATTAGTAGTTTTAGATACATCAAATAAAATTTTACCATCACCAATTATTAAAGAAAGTAAAACATCGAACATGATTTCAGATGTGGGCAGGGGAGGATCTTCTGGATCTTTGAGATTTGGAGATATTTGAATTAACATAATGCTCTTCTTTGTCAATGTCTCAACCTCATATTCCTCAAGTCCCACTTCATGTGATTTCTGAGTGGTTTCCCACTCTTCGCTTCTTGTAGCTGAGAAGAACTGTTTTGGAATATCTAAAGGTTGAGAATCCTATCCATCTCTAATGTGGCAACATCAGCAGATGCAAATAAATTCCCTTCTTAAAGTAGCGTCTCAATGACTTTGACCTCTTTATTCAATTTGTTTTGAGTTGAAATGAAATTGTCCTACGTAATTTGTAAGTTGTGAAATCTATTACATATGTCGATTGTATGTTATGTTGCTTCACACATCTCACAATATAGTTATTGTGGCCTCTTAAGGTAATTAGGGAAGATTCTCCATTTTTCCCCATGCACTTAATATACAGAGTCTAAAATCATTGGGCAAGCATGTATCATGTCAATCTACACCACAAAGCTCACAATAGAAGTTAGAAAAATTCATAGCATCAAATTGATTGAACAATTAAATTTGAACATCCATTTGCTTATCAAAAAAAAAGTGAAAAGAAAATGTAGAAAAAGAGAAGAAGTAAAGAAATCTAGATTGTCACGCCCCTAGAGGCTTGTGTTATCTTGAAAATCGGGCAACACCTCCCCTGTACGCTAGATAATCTAAAACTTATATATACATACATCTCAACACAAATAAAGCACAGTCACACTCGACTGACATCCACATAGACACAACTACGCAGTTAAATAATTTGCATGATAAACATAATAAATAACCTCCGTAAACTAGAATGCAATGATTCAAAAATTCAGTAGAAGCAATTGAATACACGTCTAACGAAAAGTTAAATACCATCCGAAATGATAACACAACCAAGGAGACACAAATACGATAAGAATAACACAAGAGTACGAAGACAAATAAAAATAATATTCAGACGGGGAGACTGGCAACTGGATCCTCTCCTGGCGGCACGAGACACAGCTATTGACTACTTGAAACAAAAAGAGGGACGAGGGTTGGTGAGTTCTGGGTGGAACTATGCGGGTATAAGAATAGATAAATGCATGGTATATAAAAAGAGTAAAACAAACATATACAAACAAGGGTATACAGTCTCTGAAATAAAGAATATAAACCGAATGCAACTGTACGAATAAAACATACCTGAAAACTAATGTAACATGTAAGGGCATGATCAAAAATCCCCCTAATACCTCAATAAACCACTAATACTATCGAATAGATCCAAATCATATAATAAATGCAAATCATAATCATATATGCATGTCAATCCAATGTAACAATCATAGCTTAAACAAGTGCAACAAACACATGTAAATGCATAATGCATAATGCATAATATGCGCATGATGTCATGACTTGCACTGTACACACACCAACCACCGTTACATTGGGTAGGTTGAGTGGGCAAGATACAAGCGCCAAAACCTGGAGCTATGCAAATACACCACACTACCTGTGGCCCTGAATGAAAAGTCGTAACACCTATGGCTTAAAACCTCGAAATATCTATGGGGACTCCAAACACCTGGGGAGTATCAACTCTTTGCACACAACTCCAACAAAGTGTGGCACAACAGGAAAATATACCTGACGACCCGTCTCAACCACAAGGGAGTCAGTGGTCGTCGGCCTGCAAACAATGCTATGATGCATGCCACTAATATGCACAACCTTAATCAAACCAAAACCATGCATCAATACTATATAAAAACACAAATAACACCAAAGTAAATAAACATGCATTAATCTACTGGGTAGGATTTATCTAATGCCAACTAAACCCTAGATAGGTCAAATGATTATTCTATAGTACATGCGTACACACGGTATCCTTTAGATCAGAAGCCAAGAGATGAGAATGTATAACTGAACATTTTGAATCATTACTCAAATGTCAAGCAAGAATAAGTATCAAACAAAAAAAACAAGACAAATAGATTTAAGATAAAGCAATCCTACTCAGAAAATGAAACAACCATGCATTCAAGGTAAACTAATTTACTAGAATCAAGTAAGAAGTACCTGCCTCATCAATGGCGTGTGTATAAGCTATAACCTCCATGACCAACCGTCTGAATCGAATCAATCAATGTTCTGTGTCAATGATACAGTTTAGCTATTTACACAATTAATAAATTAACTAAACTAGCTACTAAATATAGTTAGGATTAAACCTAACTTAAGAAGATACCGATCAACAACCTAATCCTCTGGCCTATTATCCCAAGTTAATCCATAACACCTAATATTATCATCAACACCATATTCATAAGCTAACATCTAATTCCAAGGATTATAAGATCAAAACCACCAAATCTCATCATACCACATCTAGGTAAACTCACGATAACCACGCTACACAATTAAAAGCATTAAACTACACTTACAACCCACTCCTGAAAACAAAGGTGTTTCACAACTACAACTAAATTAATCTCCACCAATGGCCTTGCTACAATTCAAATCAAACACCTATTCAAGATGCTATGATACTGACTGCAAGAACAAAACAAACAACGTCATCCACAACAATCATAGCTTGTTAACTATCGCTACCACTTGAGATTTGATCTAATAACAAACTACCCAGCAAAACTCATGGTAGAACATAACAATCTAAAACAGAACTACAACCATACATCTATTGATCATATCCCCACAACTCAGATTGATACAAAATCTAATCCAATCTGAGACCAATACCTAAAGTTGTACAAGAACCAAAACACAACTCACTCCTAGTTCACAATCCAACAACAAATCTATTTAAGATTAGTCCCGAAATCTAACCTTCCTTTGGGGTCGATGGCTCCCGACAAATGGCGTCTGCAACAGATCGAGGGGAAACACAAGAGCAATGGTACACAGGAAAATCGATGGCCCCTTGCTCGTGGCCGGAGGGGAGCCAGTGGCGTCAACATGTATTCATGGTGGGCGGCCACGCTGAGCAACCACGAGGTCGCAGAGAGAGATAACTAAGGGAGGCAGCTCACTAACCTGAGCTCAAGTGGTCGGGTGATGCGATTGCACCTCAAGAAAGAAGAAGAGTAGCGGCACAATGGATCCGGCGAGGGAGAAGAAGTGGCGGATCGTGGGGCGATTGAGAGGGCGATCGGCGAGGGAAGCTGGAAGTTCACGCTTGGGGAGACGCCATCAGCTCATCGGTGTGATTGCAAGAAGGGGAGGGGAAGAGGAGGAAGAAGATGGGATCGGCAAGTGGCAAAAGGCAAAACGCTTGCCCCCAACGCCCTCGCCAGCCCACCCCAGGACCAACACGGAGGAGGTAAATCACGGTAACTGAGAAGGCAAGAGGTTGGGTGGAGAGACTTTTTACACAGGGTGCGGGGATTTACGTCCCACCAGCCCTATTGCTCGAACCTAAGACCGTTAGTGAAAATCTACCAACCCCTTACCATCTCAGCTATGCCTGTGGAGGCTGAGAGTTGAAGAGGGAGAGAAGTCGGCGATGGTTTTAGGGCTTGGCACGGGAGAGTGGAAGAGAAAAAGAATAGCTTTATATATATATTATTATTATTATAATATTATATATATATATATATAATATAATAAATTTCAAAAAATTAAACTATTCCTCAGATAATTCGGAACTAGTCTATTTTGCGCCTCTTTATTCCTGCAAATATTTTCAAAAATTTTAAAAAATTATTCCAAAATTTTTCATAAGGTTATTTCTATTTTTAAACTCTTATTTATGGTGTGTGTGTGTGTGTGTATATATATACGGTATTTTACATAGATTAACCACATTGGTATCCAACTAATATCAATTGGATAATCCCCTACAACGATGTTAAAAACTTTATGTGATAATTCCGCAAGTATACGCAATGTTGTCAAGTAATAAAAATATATCGATCCCACTAGGATTGTAAATCTAGTACTAGTCAGAATAGAAAATAGGTTATCTAGAAAATTAAGTGTGGTTAAAGTCATGAATAAGCTTGGGACAATGAGAGAGAGTTGAGAGAGATGAGAAAGAGAGAATTGAGGAGTGGCAAAGAAGAGAGGTGAGTTAGGGAAGTGAGTGAGGAGAAAAGTGATTCGAGGACTTTGATTTCACACAAATGATTGTAAACACCTAATATATATTGTTGGATCGAGAGAATGCGATAGAGGGGGGTGAATATCGTAAATCGTTCGGATTTAGAGATAGAGAAATTGCATAGCGGAAATTAAAACACAACACACGAACACAGGTGGTTTTACTTGGTTCGGAGCCTAGGTCGACTCCTACTCCAAGGCCCACGGTCATTGACCGTTTACTTTGGGCAATTCTATATGAGGCGCAAAAATAGTTTACAAAGATTGATTACAATAGTAGTATAGTAAACTGAAAGAAAACAGTTCTTCGTTACCGACGTCCGGTGTAGAAAATTTATCTCGGAGCAGAGGGACGTCGTCGGCGCTTTCGTGTCGAGTTGGAAGGTTTCTGGGGAGAAGCACAGGAGCAGAAGAACGTAACAGCATTGGAAGTGGTTGTGTTGAAGCTTGGGGGGTCGAGGGCCTTTTATAGGGTTCTGAGGGCGCCTTGGAGCACAGGGGCGCCCTCCACGTGGCCTGTGATCCCCTCTTCTCGCGGTCAGCGAGTTATCCCTTCAAAGTCGGGATAATGCTTTGACGGGGGCGCCCTGGAAGCTGAGGGCGCCCTGGCTGACCTTGTCAGCGGGAGTATCGGCTGGATGAGGCTTATCCTCAGCGCTAGCTTCAGGCGCGGGGCGCCCTGGGTGCTGGGGGCGCCCTGGGCGCTGAGGGCGCCCTGGGTGCTGGGGGCGCCCTGGCTGCTGGGGGCGCCCCGGCTAGTATTCAGCCGAAGCTCCTTTTTGCTTCATTTGTTTCATGTTCACCTTGGGGGCGCCCTGGAGACTCAGGGCGCCCTTCTCAGTTGTTGCCTTACTCCTTTGAGGCTCTCTGAGCTGCAGA
This sequence comes from Boesenbergia rotunda, assembly GCA_024364735.1. Taxonomy (NCBI): domain Eukaryota; kingdom Viridiplantae; phylum Streptophyta; class Magnoliopsida; order Zingiberales; family Zingiberaceae; genus Boesenbergia; species Boesenbergia rotunda. The sequence goes on from JAGFNQ010001579.1 coordinate 211,139, forward strand.
CACTCGTTCCTTTGGTCCTGCATCCAGGGTTAGTCCGAAAACAACATAAAGCAGTAAGTTGTTAGTTTTATACAGCTTTAGCTATCTTGGTTCTGACTTTGGGTCTCCAAAATAGAACCCTAGGTCGAACCGACGCCTACTGTTCCCTCGACGGGGAACGCGTCCTCACCTACTCCTCTCGGGAGAATGTACCTGATGCCAACCGCTCCTCTGGTTGGACTTTTGCCTAGCGGTCCTTCGCCAGGTCTTGGATACCAAGTTGTCCTTCGCCTGGCGCCTAGCAATCCTTCGCTAGGCTTCAGTACCCTGACATTCCTTCGCCAGTGCCTAGCAGTCCTTCGCTAGGGCTTTGTGACCTGGCATTCCTTCGCCAGTGCCTAGCATTCCTTCGCTAGGACTTTTTACCCTGCACACTAGAGTAGTATGTTAGATAACAAGTAATACTTAACTTTTGAGCCCTGTTGCCATTATCAAAACTCAGGTTTGACTTGGGTGCTTTCTGCACCAACAATCTCCCCTTTTTTGATTTATGGTAACCTGATTCAAAAAGTTAAGTTAATCATAGCAGATTTAGTTCCCTCCCCCTGGAAGGAATCTCCCCCTAGATTTTTTCAAGAATTCGTGGGGTTTTTTGAAAATAAGTTTTAAGTCTAAAGATGGATTTTCCTTATACTTTTTAACAGAAAACTTTTAGAGTCCAATTTTCCAAAAATAATTTTGGTTGTGTACTTTTGGAAAATTTATACAAAAATTAAACTTTAGTTTAAATACTTAGAGGAATTTTGAAAGCTTAAAAATTTTTGAAAACGTAAGTTTGAGAACTTTTGAAGCCTTAAGTTAAAGTACTTAGATAGTTTTGAAAACTTTAAGTTTAAAGTACTTTAGTATGATTTAAAACTTAAGTCTATAAAGTTCTTAGAAGGTTTTCAAAGCTTAGAAGTTAGAAAACTTAGAGGTTAGAAACATTTTGAAAAGCTTCGATGTTAGACAAATTTTGAAAGCTTAGAAGTTAGAAAAAAACTTTGAAAGCTTAAAAAGTCTTTTTGAATAAAGGATAGAGTTTTGATTTTTGAAATAAAATTTATTTTTGAATTTTGAAAAATTTATACTCTCTCCTTTTCTATCTCTCCCCCTTTGCCATATATCAAAAATAAATAAATATAGCAAACAAACAGATTGCATAAAAATTGAACTGCATAATTTGCTTGTACTGAACCAATTTAAGATATGAACTCAATTAAATCAGTTTTAATTTTTTGTTTAGGGTCCTGTCTAACCCGATTAGCTACTTACTAACTGTTATAAACAGTAGTTTTCGCTAGGGTTAGTCAAGTTAAGTGTTCTTTTCAAGTTAGATTTTCTAAACTTGACACTTAACTTGATTACTGTATAAGTTGTATTTAGTGCCCCAATTACTGCAGATGCACTGACTTAAAGCATCTTGAATTAAGGCAAAGACCTAAGCATCTCAACCCATTCTAGGTTATCAATCAAAAGTACCCTTAGGTGCTTGTGAGATGCTGGCTTCTAAATCTATAGGTGCATGCAATTCTAGGGTTAGGGCCTAGGCTAAATCCTAGTTTTGAAAGGGGTAGTTTTGAAAATAAAACTAAGTCAAAAAAAATTATTTTTAAAGCTTTTCAAAACTGAATAAAGGCTGATTTTTAAAGCAAAACTGATTTTAAGTTGAGTGAAGTAGTACGAAAATGAAAAGTCAATAAAGTTGTAAGAAAATGAATGGTCAGGTTGAACCTATTCTACTAAGCACAGTAAAGATCAGATACTCAAGTCAAATAAGTAGTCAAACCAAATAGGTTAATTGGTCAAACAGAGGTTCAGTAGAGTCAAACATGAGTCAAGTTTTAGTTACTTAGTACAATGCTAAAAATAGTCTAACTATGAAGAAGGGCCAGGGTGGTCAGATGAGCCAGGCTGCCATGAATCGAATCGTGCCATCATCTCAATGTATCGTGCATCAGCCACTTCTCGATCGGCTCTACGAGCGTCGATCTGCTCGATGTGATAGGCCTCGACCTCCTCTCGGATGTTGGCACCCGGATGGCTATAGAGGGGGGGGGGGTGAATATAGCCAAACAATCAAATCGCCCCCTCTTCTTTGAACTTTCTTCCTGTGATCAGATTAGTAGCAGCGGAAACAAAATGCAACAGGAAGAATAAAACAGAGAAAGGAATCAAACCAACGCTAACACAGCGATATACAAGGTTCGGGGATAACTTGCCCCTACTCCTTGGCGTGCCCGTAAGGTGGGCGATCCCTTGATCGTCGGCAGATCAAGCCCCGGTGAACTCCGGATAGTAGCAGCCTCCTTCTCGGTGGAGAAACCTCTTCACAAGTGATCTCAAGAAGATACAAGTTAAGCACAGAGACACTCGAGAAGACAAGATCACAAAGATCTCACAGGAATGCAATAAGATCGCTCAAGCACAAAGCAACAGAGAGCACGAACATAGCCCAGCCAAACTTCCCAAGTTTCTGTCTTGTTCGCCTCCGCTCCTCTGCATCCAGCTTTGTCTCTTAAGCTCCGGCTCAACGTCGCCAGCTCCATCAGCACCACTGACTCACACCCTGACCCACTGACCTCTCTGAGCACTCAGTCCACTAGACACTCCTCCAGCTGAGCTTCCGTCAGTTGCCAGCCGCGCCTTCGTCAGTTGCCAGTTGCGCCAGACGCCGTTGAGACCTGAAAACACAATAGATCCAAACCTGCTCCAAGGAAAGCCTCCCATTTGTTGGATCGTGAAAACCGATAGAGGGGGGGGTGAATATCGGAAGTCGTTACTTTTTCGGAAAACTGAGAGTAAGTGCACGGCGGAAATAAAAATAACATACACAGCACAAAGACACAGTGATTTTTACTTGATTCGGAGCCTGTGTCGACTCCTACTCCAAGGCCCACGGTCGTTGACCGTTTACTTTGGGCAATTCTATATTTGCGCAAAATCGGTTACAATAATTTCAATTACAAAGAGAGTGCAATAAACTAATAATAAAATATTAAGCACTTCGTTACCGACGTCCGGAGTATATCGAATCTTTTTGGGGCAGCGGGACGTCGTCGGCTCGAGGTGAAGCGTTTCCGGAGCAAGGCACGAGCGTAGAAGAACTTTGAAGCATTGGAAGAAGTGATTGTTGAAGCCTGGGGTCGAGGGCCCTTTATATAGGGCTAGGGGGCGCCCGGGACGTCGGGGGCGCCCCCCTACGTGGCAGCCGATCCGTTCCGATCTCGGTCAGCGTCTGATCCCCTTATCTTCGGGATCAGTTTTGACCGGGGCGCCCGCAGCGCTCGGGGCGCCCGCATTGACCGGGTCAAGGGTTATCTGCTTGGCTTTGAGGGCTTCTTGGTTCGAGGTATGCGCCAGGGGGCGCCCGCAGCGCAGGGGGCGCCCGGGAGCACGGGGGCGCCCGACCCAGTGTGTATTCGAACCAGTCTTCTTGTTACTTGTTTTGTATGGCCCTTGGGGGCGCCCGGGACGCTCCGGGCGCCCTACTTAGCAACTGCCTCTCTCCTCTGAGGCTTTCTGAGCTGCAGACACACGTTCCTTCGGTCATGCATCCAGGGTTAGTCCAAAACAAGATAACATAAAAATTAATTAGATTTATACAGCCTTAGCTGTCTTGGTTATGACTTTGGTCTCCAAAATGGAGCCCTAGGTCGAACCGACGCCTACTGTTCCCTCGACGGGGAACGCGTCCTCACCTACTCCTCTCGGGAGAATTTACCTGATGCCAACCGTTCCTCTGGTTGGACTTTTGCCTGACGATCCTTTGTCAAGGCTTGTAAACTGGCAGTCCTTCGCCAGTTGCCTAGCAGTCCTTCACTAGGGCTTCAGTCCCAGGCTGTCCTTCGCCTGGAGCCTAGCAGTCCTTCGCTAGGGCTTGATACTGGCAGTCCTTCGCCAGTGCCTAGCAGTCCTTCGCTAGGGCTTGGATACTGGCAGTCCTTCGCCAGTGCCTAGCAGTCCTTCGCTAGGGCTTTGTATCCTGGCATTCCTTCGCCAGGTGCCTAGCAGTCCTTCGCTAGGGCTTTGTATCCTGGCAGTCCTTCGCCAGGTGCCTAGCATTCCTTCACTAGGACTTTGTCTCCTGGCAGTCCTTCGCCAGGTGCCTAGCATTCCTTCGCTAGGACTTTGTATCTGCACACTCAGTGAACAACGTTAGATCACAAATAAACTTAACTTTGAATCCTTTGCCAATATCAAAACCAGGTTCGATATGGTGCTTCCTGCACCAACACCATTGACCCTCCTTGAGTGTTTGAATCACCTGCTATCACCTGCACACTCCAATAGAGGCTTAGCAATGCATATCAAAAAGAAATCAGCAAGTAGCAGAGAATCGGCAGTGAAAACAGACTTCTGACAGCATATTTGAATTAAAGTTCTGCTCCTGATCGGTCCCCAGACCGATCAGGGAGGAGCCTGATCGGTCACCAGACCGATCCAGCAGTCTTCTGCACACTCCTGATCGGTCACCAGACCAATCAGGCTCCTGCCTGATCGGTCACCAGACCAATCAGGCTCCTGCCTGATCGGTCACCAGACCAATCAGTCTTGAGTGAACAGTGATTCTTTAATCAAATCCTAAGTCTCTGATCGGTCACCGGACCGTTCTGGACCTGATTAGCAAGGGAACTCAACTCACTGTTCGCTCCCTGATCGGTCACCAGACCGATCAGGAGCTGTGCAGTGTGTGAAACACACACTCCCTGATCGGTCACCAGACTGATCAGACATCGCTGGATCGGTCACCAGACCGATCCACGAAGGAGCAGCGTGCCAACTCCCTGATCAGTCACCAGACCGATCCAGGGACACAGACCTAGCCTTCCAAGCTAGGATTTCATTCACCTTAGCCCTCCAAGCTAAGGATTTTTCAATCTAACTCTCCAAGTTGGGAATTTGCACCTAACCCTCCAAGTTAGGACTTTTCACCTAGCCCTCCAAGCTAGGACTTTTCACCCAACCCATCCAAGTTAGAACTTTTCCAACCTAGCCCTCCAAGCTAGGACCTAGCTTCACTCACCAGGGTTTCGATCACCCGGCTTCACTCACCGGGACCCGGCTTCACTCACCGGGATTTCAACCTAGCTTCACTCACTAGGATTTCCATCACCTGGCTTCACTCACCAGGACCCGGCTTCACTCACCGGGATTTCCATCACCTGGCTTCACTCACCAGGACCCGGCTTCACTCACCGGGATTTCCACCACCTGGCTTCACTCACCAGGACCCGGCTTCACTCACCGGAATTTCCATCACCTGGCTTCACTCACCAGGACCCAGCTTCACTCACCGGGATTTCCATCACCTGGCTTCACTCACCAGGACCCGGCTTCACTCACCGGGATTTCAACCTAGCTTCACAAGCTAGGATCTGACTTCACTCACCAGGGTTTCATGCCCAGTCCCCGACCAGGACTTTAACCCAAATTCGCTCAACCAAACTTAAATCATTGTCAAACACCAAAACAACAACCGGGCCAGACTGCATCAACATCGGAGACTGTGGATCTCTGTCTGTATCTGTGTGAAGCGCTGGTCGATGGTCGGTGGAGGCGGCTCGTCTATATGTGCACGAGCCTCGGCTGCTAAATCGGCGACGTCAACTTCTACCTCCTCGTCTGAGTCGATCTGGGGAGCTGCTCTCTGATGTCTCTAAGACAAGACCCCGGTACCGAAAACCTCTATACCAGCTAGGGAGAAGTTTCTATATCCTATCTCGTCGTAATCAGTCAACTCAGGCATGTCTCCCTCGGTTATGTTCCAACCGTGGTGATGTAATATGGACGTGATGATGTGGCAGTAGGGTGTGCGTACCCGCCCTTGCGTGGTAACACTGGATGCATGTAGGATAGCATGAAATATGTGAAGTCCTATGTCGATGTCTAGTTGATGAATCAAAGCATATAGGAGAAGGTGTGGAATGGTCTCATAGTAGTGACGTCTCTAGTAGATAATGGCAGAATACATCGGACTATGACTCTATATAGAGCGTAGTCCTGGACCTGTAGTTCGACAGACTGAAATCATCTGGCCAGGGCTTGCCGAAAGAAGTAAGAGTGTAACATGTCTAAGGTAATGTGAGAGTAGGGAGCATCAAAGGGAGGCTCCCTAGGAGGGTAACAACAGAAGGTGGACTGCGAGAATCGTAGTCCCAGAAATTGGTTGAGTAGTGTAGGTGTGATAGTTAAGGGAATTCCTTGGACAGTGGTGACGAACATGAGACCATCCTGTCTAATTATGTTGTTGTAAAATTTTGCACATAAGGACGTGTTGATTGAATGGGTGCAGAATACGAGATTGTCAAGTTGGTAAAAGTTTATAACGTTCATTGCTAAGGGACAGGATTGGGTGAAAAATTACCTATTCAAGTAGCTCGTCTTGATAGGTTTATAGGTCATACGAGCGAACTTATTACATAGTTCTAAATTCGAAAACCTAGGATCAGGACTAGGTTGGGTACCGGGTTCTGCCTGGTTTGGTCGGCGTCTTCTAAGAGAAGGAATATGCATTTAAAGAAAGTATGAAGGAATTGCATTAAAGAAATTTAACTTAATTAAAAAAAATTATACCGGGCTACTCGGGGAGGCATTGTTGAAGATGAGAGCTCGAGAGGGTTGCAAGATCTCTTGGATGGTAGAGAGTTGAGGAGAAGAAGATGTTTGAGTGTGAGGAGAAGAAGGGGGTATGGAGCCCCTTTTATAGGCAGTTTCGGGCGCCCTGTAGTGTGAGGGCGCCCTGGTTGGCCGAGGGCGCCCCGCCTGGCGAGGGCGCCCTGGTCAGGGTTGTGGTTGCCTTTTGGCAGCTTTCTGCCGTTAAAGGACTATACGGGGGCGCCCGGGAGCACCCGGGCGCCCTGGGCAGCATGCAGTGGCAGAAAGCAACTTTTGACCAGCCTCGGGGCGTCCGCAAGGGTTTGGGCACCCTAAGGACTGGTTTTTAACCCTAAGAGATTGCATTTGACCAGATTTGACTTGTTTGACCAGGTTTGACCAGATTTGACTATTTTTAACTAGGGTTTGAACAGATTCGACTGTTTTTAACCATGGTTTGCCTAGAGTTAAGTTAGTGCCGTTCTAAACTAAATGAAAAAAGTGTAGTTATTAAAGGGTTTTCATTAAGTTTGCTGTCTCACCAAATCTAGGGTTATCAATCACGTTAGCCTTACATGTTTTGTGAGACAGGTTTTGATAAAAGAATTTTTTTAAAAAATATGATTTATATTGAAAAACTTAATTAATTTTGTAAACAAACAAATTTATTTTGAAAAGACATTTTAAATCTACAAATAACTGAAAATTTGTGTTAGATTTGAATTTGACAAAGAATAATTTGAATTTGAAATTCAAAAATTGGCTTCCAGGTCTTGGCGAGGCACTAGGCCTTCTTTGGCCGTAGCCTTATTGGATCATCAACCCTTTCCTTGACAAAACTGTTTAATGAAATTTCATTTTCAAAATTAATCTTTGAAACGTTCTGGTCTAACTAGTTTGGGTTTTGGATCAGTAGCTTCGGCTAGTTTCACCAGTCTAAAGAGACCAAGTAAACTTGACCTTATTAGAATTGGTTTCCCTAACATACTATCATCTCACCACCACCCAATACTATGTTGTCAAATTTCAGTTAAGTTGGTTTAGTCCTTACACTAACCATTCCTAGATCTAAACATGGCAAATTGCAGAAATTAAATAAACAAGCAAACAGGCAATTTAAAGACAGAGAAAGTTGAGTTTTTACCTAACAATAAATATGGTTTTTAATTTGGCTCCCCCTGGACTAAAGCCACGATAATGGGTTGGCAAGATGTGAATCTTGTCCTTGGGGATCCAATACTGATTTGTTCCAGTTTGTTTGTTCAGGCACAGTTTAGGTACCCATGCTTGAACTTTTGGTTTGGACTGGTTCAGTACAGCAAAGTAAGATCTTTGTCAGGATTTGGTTCTATAGCCAAGTCCGGATCGATTTAGAACGGACTTCTGTTTTCTAAGAATCATGTCAAGACCCTTGGAACCAGAAGTGAATCGTTCTAAGGCAGCTCTAAGATCCTTATCCTGAGTTTTCAGGGAGGAGTTCTCTTTCTCAAGTTTTTCAACTTGAGTAGGAGTTCCTTCTTGAACTTTCTCGGTTAAGGGTTTAGAGTCAGCTCCCTCTTTCAGGAGTTTTACTTCCTGTCGGAGGAATTCGATTCGGAGTTTGGCTTTCGCCAAATCTCGAGAAAGATACGAAATAAGTTCATTTAACTGACTTCTATTGAAACCACTTACCTTAATTTCGTCGTCTTCTGAAAAGGTTAGTCTGCCGTCGTCCTGTTCTGATTCTGACTCGGTCTCGACTTCTTCTGGGGCGGTCAGGGCTAGTAGGTTTGACTGGGGTGCTTCTTCTTCTTCTTCTGAGGAAGATTCATCCCAAGTTGCTTGGAGTGCTTTCTTTCTTCTTGTCTTCTTGGTCTCCTTTAGGTTCGGACACTCCGTCTTGTAGTGACCCTTCTTCTTGCACTCATAACAGGTCACGTTGGGCTTGTTTTTGTCACTTGCGGATTCAGCTGGTTCGCCCTTTCTTCGGCTTGTTTTCCGTTTATTGGCTTGGTTCTTCAATTTTTTATAGTAGCTTCGGGCCAGTCGGACTAGCTCAGATCGATCTCCTTCTTCGTCTTCTGCGTCTGAGTCTGAGTTAGAATCGGGTTCAGGTTGAGGCTTCTTCTTTGTTGTTCTTCCAATTTTTCTTGCAACAAGGGCAATACTTTTCTCGGCCATATTGCAGTTAGTCTGTTCATGTAATTCTAGTTCAGAAAAATGTTCATCTAACTTTGTTTTTGAAAGATCCCTTGAAACTTTGTATGCATCTACCATAGATGCCCACAAAGTGTTTCTTGGGAAAGCATTTAGTGCGTACCTTATTAAGTCACGGTTTTCGACCTTGTGACCAATAGTGTGTAGACCGTTCATAAGTTCTTGGATTCGGGCGTGAAGCTGTGCTACTGTCTCGTTGTCGGACATTTTGATGGTATACAGCTTGTTTAGGAGCAGATCTCTCTTGCTGATCCTAGTGTCTGATGTTCCTTCATGCAGCTCGATCAATTTTGCCCACACCTCCTTGGCACTGTTGAAAGGGCCCACCCGGTTCAGTTCCTCTTTTGTTAAACCGCATTGTAGGGTCTGAGTTGCCTTTGCATCGGCTTCTATTTTGCACTTCAGAGCGGTGTCCCATTCTGAGAGGTCTGAGGTACTCCTTCAGCGTTCTTGGGAATCTCTAGTCCGGATTGGATGATGATCCACATGTCCACCTGAGTTTTCAGGTGGACCTCAATTCGACTTTTCCAGTAAGAAAAGTCTTCTCCACTGAAAAGTGGAGGTCTGACTGTGCTGAATCCTTCTTGCATGGCCATTGGGAATTTTTATCTGAAAAAGAGAAAAAAAAACTTTATCCCAAGACTTGGTCTTAGATTAGTAGCCTGGGATAAAAGAAAAATATTTGTCGAGTGATGTTGCACCAACCTCGATCAACGAGAAGAAATTCGAAGAGAAAAAAATGTTAGAAGAATTTCGAACGAAGAAAATATTAGAAGAAATAAAAAAAATCCGAAAAATTTTCAAACTGGTGGTTGCACCAAGTTTGAACTTCCCCGCTCTGATACCACTTGTTGGATCGAAAGAATACGATAGAGGGGGTGAATATCATAAATTGTTCGGATTTAGAGATAGAGAAATTGCACAGTGGAAATTAAAACACAACACACGAACACAGGTGGTTTTACTTGGTTCGGAGCCTAGGTCGACTCCTACTCCAAGGCCCACGGTCGTTGACCGTTTACTTTGGGTAATTCTATATGAGGCGCAAAAATAGTTTACAAAGATTGATTACAATAGTAGTATAGTAAACTGAAGGAAAACAGTTCTTCGTTACCGACGTCCGGTGTAGAAAATTTATCTCGGAGCAGAGGGACGTCGTCGGCGCTTTCGTGTTGAGTTGGAAGGTTTCTGGGGAGAAGTGACAGACCCAGATATACTAGATTAAATTGTCACGAAAAGTTGGGACCATCGAAATTTAAATATGAATGAATGAATGAAATGCTGGAAACCCTTTTTACAATCAAAATCTGAAAATGTAATATAGGGGCCACAGGTCGTATTTTTCTCGGGGCTAGTTGACGTTGTTTGACTCGCGCTCGTATTTATGTGTCGTTTGTGTTTTCGGGTTTCAAATCAAAATTGGGTTTTGGGTTGCAATCAAGAATGCAATCACAGTGCAAAGAAGGGAAAATTACACAAATGAATTAAGAGATAGATGGCAAGTAATAGCTCAACCAAATGGAAACCGAATTAACCAAACACTTAGCCAAATGCAAAGATACTTCTAAACTCAAGTGCAAGTGTGTGCAACAAATTGTATTCAACTCCAAGAAGTGCCACTCAACCGAAATTTTATCTTGACACACAATGCAACCATAAAACAAACTAGATATGCAAATTGAGATGCTTATGTGCCAAAATTGAGATTACAATTCAGAGATAAATCACATGCACATGAAATTGATTTCAACACAATCGTACACCAAGAAAACACAATTCGGATGCAAAACAGTGCCCCAAAATAGCTTGGCAAGCAATGGAACCCTTTGTGCCAAAACTTGAAACTTTTGTGCCAAAAACTACTTCCAACAGTTTCAGCATTGAAAACTACCCATCAAACTTGGAAAGAGCAGCTGTATATGCAGGGAAATGCAGGATTAATTGTAAGATTCAGACTCCATATGACCGGGCAAAACAGAGACATTGACAGAATTGATAATTGCTAACTGCAGAAATGAAATTCTGCAATTCAGCTATAAAATCGATACACCCCAGCTGATGAAGAACAAAGGAATATAAGGCAAACAAATAGGATGCAAGCAAGCTATTGAATGCAGAATTAAAAGTTCAGTTATCAACTTATCTGCCAAAACAGGTCGACTGCAGAAATTGAGAGCATGAAATCAGACATGGAGTTCAGAAATTGGAAACTGGTGTGCAGCAATTCAGAAACTAAGTGGATGCTAAAACTCAAACAAACGACTGAAATCAATTCTCCAATCTATTGCCCACATGATATTCCTAAGAACTCAATTTCAATTGATGCAATTGCGGGAACTGAAGCTGAAACACCACTGAACTGCCGAATGTGCAGAAACTGATGTAGGATGGACACAAATGCAGATTCTGATGCATTATTGCAGCGCTAAATTAAATTCCAAATTAGCAATCCAACAAGTTGAATTCAATGTACTAATCTACCATTCAGACATGCTTAAAATTGGCTAATCATTACTGGATACAAATTCAGAAAAGCTAACTGAAACTTGCTGAAATTACTGATACGCAGGAACAGAAAACTGATACGCAAGCAAATCAACAGGAAGTAAATTGAAATTAAAAGCGATTAGCCACTAAAAACATTACCTAGCTATTAAACTAACAGAAACCAAACCTAATTTAAGCAAAACAATTGCATTAAACAAAGTTAACCAATCTGAAATTCGAAAACAGTAAGAAACGAAGCAGAAACGAAATTTACAGCTAAAACAATGAAATTAAACTATCTAAGCTACTCCTCAATGCTTCCCTAGCTCAAGGTTTCTTTGTTCGTCACGCAAAGGCTGGCCTCGAACCCCTAAGCTCAGCAATTCGCTGGAAAACAGCTCCGCTTGGTAAATTCTGCTCAAACTGCACAGTTGGGGAAATTTCCAATCCGAAAGCTTCGATCTCAGTTGTTGAGCTGCGATGGTGATTTGGGGAAGACCTGAGCTCACCTTAGAACCCCTACAAGTGGCCCAGGTCGTCGGAAATTGGTTGTGGCTGAGATTTAAGCTCCCGGACCACAAAGCTGTCGAAACCCTCAAACAAGCTCTGTCCGGCGCGAATTTGATCTGAAATCTCCAACAAAGTATCCTCCAGCGATCCAAACCTTGATCCCGATGAAGAATTGAGGGGTCGCGCCCCTTGATTGAAAGAAAAAATGGAAGAAAATGCTAAGAACTCGAAGAACCTACTGTAGCGGCGAGGAAACGCGACGCTGAAGAACTGGGCAAATTTTTGATTAAATAGTTATCAACGGACGGCTCAGATTGATTGGAGGAGATCCAACGGTAGATCTTGCTCTGATTGGAGCCAAACTTTTATGATGATGATCTGGGGTCAGGATCTGCCTTGTGGTAGCTCGGATCCTCCAGATATGCAACGGATGGTCCAGATCAACTCTATCTGTGAATGGACGCTCTAGAGCCCTCCTTGCTTGATCCAATGGTTGATTGAGCTCTGATTGGAATGAAACCTTCAGATCTTGATCATAGAGCTTGATCAACCCTAACTCTAGCTCGGATTGCTTCAGATTGTCCCGGATGGCTCAGATCTAGCCGCTCTTGAATCGGAAGGCCCGGATTAATCGTAGGCTTGATAATTCGATCCGGTTCACTTCCGACTCAAGTTTGACCCAGTATGCCCTAGGTCCAGGATCCTTTTTTGCCTACAAAAATATATCAGAAAATTAGTGGTCAAATAATCCAAAAATTGTGTAATTTTGCAATTAAGTCCAAAATAAGATAAAGTTCCAAAACCTAGGGTAAAATCATAATTAAGCAATAAAAACATGGGTCAAACATGGATTTTAGCAATTAAAATAATCAATAAAATGGTGCTTATCAACTCCCCCACACTTAACCTTGAGCGTCTCGCGAAACTACTAAATGTGTATCCCCTAGATTTTCTTAAGCATAGTTAGAAGCAAATGAAAAGAAATTACCTAAGGTTGTCAATTCTCAAAAATCTAAGCTCTATGGATTAATATCTTGTCCTTAAATCAACAACTTAGCCTTTTCATCTATCATGAGTCATTGAGATGAATTTAAATCACTAGCCTTTCATGGGAAGTTTTGGTGTCTCTCTCCTTAAATTCTAACTTGATGAGATAAATGGAGCTCACTCAAACACACATGTTTCATGCACTACCATAGGCTTGCTTATTATCTAATCTCCACCATTAATCATGAATAGGATCAACATCTACAAAAACAAGTGAAAACATGAAAAATGGTAAGAAATGGAGTAAAAATTAAGGAAATGGAAAAATTAATGGAGTGGAAGACTTGGTTGCTCAAAAAATGTTTCCAATGTGCATTTGCCCCATCTTGACAGTCCTCTAATAATATCAAAAGTATGGGTGAGTGAAACTTGAATAAATTCCTTTGGTTTGGATGAAAAACCCTTTCTTGGTTTCAATGTGCCAACTCTTCCTTTTGTGTGCCATTTTTGTTTCTTTCTTCTCTTTTCTGATTTTTCTCTTCTTCTTTTATCCTCTAGCAAGGTCAGAAATGAAATGGAATAAATCTTTTGATTCGGATGGAAGAAACTTCACTTGATTTCATGGTGCCAAAATTCACTTTTTGTGCCACTTTGTTTCTTCCTTCTCTTCTCTCATCATTTTTTTTTCTTTCTTTCTTTCTCCTTCTCTAGTGAGGTCAGAATGTGGTGATGCAAGGCTGTAATTCTGATGAGAAAACTCCATTGAATCAGGGTGCCGAAACTCCAATGATGTGCCAACTTGCTTCTTTGTGTTTTTCTTGTTTTTCAAACTGTTTTCTATTTTTTTTTCTTTTTTTTTTGTAATTGGTCTTAGCTGGAGCATATCAGATCTTGCCACACTCTAATTCCTTCATATCAGTTGGCATCTAGAAGTTGTTGAGCACTTAAAATGTTCCTCTCAAAAATTCTGCTCAATCAAGTTGAATTTTAGCCAACTTCTTTCCATTTTCTTCTCTATTTCGAAACTCCTAGCATCCAAATTCCTTTCTTGTTCTGATAGGCTGTGATGTGCTTCAATCTATGATAAATTCATCCACTTCATTTCGTGATTCACAGCCTTGGAAAAAAAATCAAATTCAGCCAACACTTAACTCAATTTCTGCACAAACTGCACAAATTCAATTTCCTTGTTTTAAGCTTTTGTTCAGCCCTTATTCAGACATTCTGATTTTGTACAGCTGAGATTGAGCTCCGGGCATATGGTTCTGAGTTTTATGAACAAAATACAGCTGCATTTGTGAGAACTTCTGATCAAATCATGCTTCAAAGAAAAAAAATTTCTTGCTTTGGCACCAACTCTTTTTCTCACTGCTTTTTTTTTTTGAGTGCAAATTGCATCCTTCTCAGATTTTTGTCTTGGCATAGCTTCTTGGATCTTCAATTGATGACAAAAATTCTAGATGCTTCAATTGATTTTCCATCTTTAACCACTTGTTCTTGCTCACTTGGCACCTTTTTGCTTCAACTTGGCAAAAAAAAAATTTTTTTTTTTCGAAATGAATTGCATCCTTAATAACAATTGATTCCAAATCACCAATCACTCCCCCACACTTAAATCTTTGTCCGTCTCGGGCAAAATAGCATTAGAAACAAATCAAACAACAAGTCCCAAGAAAAGTGAGGGTAAGAGTAAGAAATAAGTAGAGAAAAATGGAATGAACATGATTTTTTTTCTAAAATGGATATGGAAAGGTAAACAAAGTGATTAGCTTCTATAGATGTGATCCAATCATTGAAATATGGTTTTGAAAGAACCTAAGCAAGTTCTAGAGCACAATGACATATGCGTATCACAAAAGTAAGGCTAATTCTCACTAGGCAAAATAATTCATCTCAAGTCCTCAATCAAGAATCTAAGGAAAAGTAGTACTCAAGCATCCAAGATTTCATCCATTAGCTCAAACCTTAAGTCTTAACAACCAAATTTAATTTATTTTCTAAGAGATTCTAAAATGCTATAGAATAACCTAGAGGGATACTTTTATTCCTAGGCATGCAAGAAACAGTGACAAAAGGAATAACATGCATTTATTTACAAGGACTTAGTTCAAAGGAAAATTCTAATTCTAGGAAGCATGAAAATGAAAGATGAAATAAAAGAAAATACGAAAAGGAACAAACTCCCCTTTATTCTGGTGGGCGGAGTATATCCAGAAGTAGCCTCCATCTTGGTAGTGGAGGTGTCTGGATGGCTAGGAGATTTGGGACTCCCCCACACTTGAACTTTGCAAAAATTTGTTCAGGTGGCCGCAGGTGATTCAGGTTCAAGTGCCATGTCAGAGGTGGAGTGCTTTGGATTAAAGTAAGATCTTCTCCTCCTTCTTTATGCCCTTCAGAAGTCCTTCCAGGAGGCTGAAGTCTGTTCAGTTGGAGCACCCACTCCTGAAGTCTTCTGGACCCTGCAAAACAATGTAATACCTCTCTCAAACGTTCAGGGTCAGAAAGAAATAAAATAATATCAGTCTCTGCATAAAGTGAATCCAAAACTGCATCATGTCTAATTAAATCAAATTCTGGTATCTCAATGAAATTTTCAAAATTATTTCCTACCAAATTTGCATCCAGATACTCATCACAAATAAAGAAATCAATTTCTGGCTCATCAATAGAAATTTCACAATTATTTTCAATCAAGGGTGTATCAAGCAATGTGTCAGAGCCAATGAAATCAATCTCAGATACCTCCAAAAGTTTCTCACATTCAACCTCAGCATAAGATATAGCAAGAGACTCATCAAAATAAATAACATCCATTTCAGGCACTTCTAAAAAATTTTCTCTATCCATATCCACAAAAGATGTATTAAGTGATTCATCATAAAAAACTACATCAATTATGGGTGCCTCTAAAATTATTTCGCAATCCATATTTACAAGGGATGTGTCAAGTAATGCATGATGATCAATAAAATCAATGTGTGGTACCTCTATTGAATTTTCACAAACAATTTCTACACAAGGTATATCAATAAACTCATCAGAATCAATAACATCAACACTAAGTACCTCACTGCAGTTTTCTGAAGAAAGGGGAGAAATACTTACCTGAGCGTGCTGGAGAATACCTGAAGGTTCTATAATAGTAGATGTATCTGTGGTCTCCTCCTGGTCATGTTCAAGCTCCTCTTCAGCCTCAGACTCTGGTGGACAATCAACTGGTGATCCTTGGGTGCTTGCTTCCACCATGCAAGTCCCTACACTTTCTGGTTCATTCTCTAAATCTTGTGGTGGTCCCTGGGGCTTAGTGCAATCCCCTACACCTATGGAATCTTCTCCTCTGCAAGTTTCTCCTATAATATCTGCAACAACAACATTAGAAAAATTAGGACCATCAATAATGCTATCATCAGAAAATAAAAGTCTAGAATGGTCCTGTGGAGCTTCAATTTCTTCTTCTGGAGCTAAAAAATTTGGAATTGGATTTTGAATAGGAGTCTCCAGAGGGATGCATGCTGTAGGTGCCCAGACTTTGATGAGTACGTCATCTTCTTCTTCTATCAAATGTGCAAGATTACTTGAAGAAGGACTTGGCCATGCACTAGGGTCACCTTGAACTTGCATTTGATTCATTTGACTAGCAATTTGTCCAACGCCTCTTTCTATGTCTTGAAGCCTTTGCTGCTGTTGATGATATTGTACAACTAGTTGATAAATCTCCTCCATTCTTTGTTGTTGTGCCTCATTCTCATTAAGATTCTCAAAGCCTCCTTGGTTAGCATAGCTCCTTGACTGATTTTGAAAGGATGAAGTAGGCTGAAAATTTTGAGCTTGCTGATTTGGTTGAAAACATGGCTGTTGAGGCTGATTAAAGGGCTGATATTCTTGGAAACTTTGTTGGGAGTTGTAGCCTTGAAAGTTCTGATTTTGGTGTGGAAAATTCTGTGGCAAGGGCTGAAAATTCTGATTTTGAAACCCTTGGTTGTAAGGCTGAAAATTTTGATTCAAGGGCTGTGTGGGCTGATAAAATGGCTGGTTTTGAGGCGGATCTTGCTGAAATGTTTGACACACTTGTTGCCCCTGTTGATATGGCTGGAATTGAGGTTCGAATTGCTGAAATGTAAGCTGGAAATTCGGATTAGAAGGCTGAAATTGCTGAAACTCAGGCTGAAAATTTTGGAAAGGCTGCCCATTCTGAAAATTCTGGAAAATTGGTTGAATTGGCTGAAAATCCGACTGAAATTGTTGGAATTGCGGTTGAAATGGTTGTGGTGGCTGAAATTGTTGACATGGTAGCTGAAATTGCTGAATTTGTTGATCGAAACTCTGAAATTGTGGCTGCCCTTCTTGAAATTGTTGGAAATTTGGTTGACTTGGCTGCTGAATTTGGAAAGGCTGACTTGGCTGACAATTAGGCTGAAAAAACTGCATTGGTTGTTGAAAATTTGCACAGGAATGTTGGAAATCTTGATTTGGTTGCTGGTTTTGTTGGAATTGTTGACACGGCTGCTGATAAGTAGATGGGAACATTTTAAACCTTCAGCCCTGTCACAAAACAAACAAGAAAAATGGCAGCAACAGTATATGAAAGATAAAGCAAAATAAAACAGAACCCAATGATATATCAAAAAGCATACAAGCAAAAATCAAACAAATCAACTAGTTGCTTCCCCGGCAACGGCGCCAAATTTGATAACCGCTTTTGTCGTGTTACGGTTTCAAATACAATTTAAGTACCGAATTCCTCTAAACTAATGTAGCATAGAGTAACTCGAGTCGTCTCCCAACGAATGTAGTTAATGCATGATAATTCTCATGGTTGAATCTTATTGCTTTTGGGTTTTGGGATATGAAACTGGGTTTTGGATTTAAGAGCTAGGACTACGAAATGAATAACAGAGCAAATATGAAACCTAATTCTAATTAAGGAAGGACAATGCAGATAAAGAAATCTAAATTAACCAGACTACAATTGCAATAAAGAAAGCACAACTTGAAATAAAGCATTAAGAAACTAAACACAGAGCAAACTACAACATTGAAGAAATCGAATCTAACCTAACTTAATTGTATTTAAATGAAAACATGTAACCTAAAGCAATAGGAAAAACAACACAAAACAAGGGTGAAGCAATTAAGAGACATCACAATTGAAAGTAAATGTCTAAGAGGCAATTGACCAAACACATGATGGACATGCTAAAACTAGCTTCATGTAAATGCAATTTGAAATGAGAAGAATCTGACCAATACAAAATTCATCAGTTAACACACACATTTCTCAATTAACACAAAGCAACTCAAAGAAAAACACAATTAAACCACCAATTGATCCAATTGATGAACTGCTGCAGATGAAATTTGAATGCTTAAGCTCCACTTGAAAATAAATTGCTGTAAAAAAAACTGTGAAATCTACTGGATCAACTGGATCTGATGAAGCTTGACAGCTGCTGTGAAGAAGCTGAATTTGCTGTGCGGAACTGAGATGAAGTTGCTGAAAATGAATTGTTGATCGGATGAAAGAAACAACTGCTGCTGGAATTGGTAATGCTGTAATGAAATTAGCTGCTGTGAAAATGAAGCTGGAATTTAGTTGCTGTGAAGAAATTCTGCCGAAAACAAAAATGCTATAAAGGAACGGATCGCGGTGGAAGAAGATGGATGTAGATGGCCGACTACGTTCGGCTAGAGCTCGGAACCCCCAAAGCCCTTGCTTGAGGTCGTCGGCTGTGGTGATGGAGAGGAAGTCGCCGGCGGTGAAGGTGGATGTGGCTGGCTGCTCTCCGAACCCCGAAAGAGAAGCCTTTCCTCTCTTCTCTCCGAACCCCGAAAGAGAAGAGGTGGACGTGGATCACCGGCGTTGAAGGTGGTTGATCGAAGGTCGCCAGCTAGGGTTCGAACCCTGCAGCCCTAGCTGTGCAATCCTTGAGAAGAAAAGATGGTAGTGGAGCGGATGAAGTGAGTCGGGAACCCCCACGACTCGGTTGATCGGAGCTCCGACCGACTAGGGTTCGGAACCCCCTTGCCCTAGCCTTGCGGCGACGATGAAGAAAGAAGGAGGAGAGGATCGCCGCGAGCCCTGCGTGTGGAGTCGATACCCTAGCTTCTCCGCGTCTGCCCCTTTTTGATCTGCGCGTGAGTTCGGTCAGCTAAGTCAACTCGTGTTTGATTCGGCCAAGGGTTCAGTCAACAGAGCTTGAGTTCAATCAAGCTAAGCAGTTCGGTTCAGTCAGCAGCCAAGCTTCAGCTCTGGTCCAGCTCTGGTTCAGTCTAGTTCGAATTCGGTCCAGTCAGTGGTTCAGTCCTGGGTTCGGTTCAGTCAAGCCAAGCCAGTTGAGTCCAATCAATGGTTCAGTCCAGTCAGTTCACTTGATTCAGTCCAATCCAGCTCTTCGTTCAGTCCAGACTTGGTTTAGCCAACAGACCAGCCCTGGGTGCAATCAAGCAATGGGTTCAGTCCAACAGTTGGGTCAGTCAGCCAAGTCAGCTTAGAAGGAGATTAACAACGAACGGCTGAGATCGATTTGGCTTCATCCAACGGTTAGATCTCTTCCGATCTGAACCAAACTTCACAGATCTCAATCAATGGTCCTGATCTACCTGTTCCCAGCTCGGATTAACCAGATCAGTGGCGGATGGTCCAGATCTTCCCTTTTCTTGAACGGATGGTCTAGAACATCTTGAGCTCGATCCAACGATCAGATCACTTCTGATTTGGCTGAAATTTTCAGATCTTGATCTCTGGTCATGATTGATTCTATCTTGAACTCGGATCGACCAGAAGTTGACCGATGGCTCAGATCTAGCCGTTCTCTGGAATGGACGGCTCCTATTAATCCGATGCTTGATCCCTTTAATCTGGATCCAATCCTGACTCAAGTCTGACCTAATTTCATCTAGGTCCATGAACAATTGAAGCCTACAAAATGATATTCAAATTTAGTGCCAAAAATATCCCAAATATACAAAGATTAGAATTAAAAGCCAAAATAAAGGGAATACATGAAACCTAATAAAATTGCAAACTTAAGCATATAAAATGTGGATCAAACATGGATTTTAGAGCCGAAAATAATCAACAAAATGATGGTTATCAAGAAGCGCAGGAGCAGAAGAACGTAACAGCGTTGGAAGTGGTTGTATTGAAGCTTGGGGGGTCGAGGGCCTTTTATAGGGTTCTAAGGCCGCCTTGGAGCACGGGGGAGCCCTCCACGTGGCCTGTGATCCCCTCTTCTCGCAGTCAGCGAGTTATCCCTTCAAAGTCGGGATAATGCTTTGACGGGGGCGCCCTGGAAGCTGAGGGCGCCCTGGCTGACCTTGTCAGCGGGAGTATCGGCTGGATGAGGCTTATCCTCAGCGCTGGCTTCAGGCGCGGGGCGCCCTGGGTGCTGGGGGCGCCCTGGGCGCTGAGGGCGCCCTGGGTGCTGGGGGCACCCCGGCTAGTATTCAGTCGAAGCTCCTTTTTGCTTCATTTGTTTCATGTTCACCTTGGGGGCGCCCTGGACACTCAGGGCGCCCTTCTCAGCTGCTGCCTCACTCCTTTGAGGCTCTCTGAGCTGCAGACACTCATTCCTTTGGTCCTGCATCCAGGGTTAGTCCGAAAACAACATAAAGCAGTAAGTTGTTAGTTTTATACAGCTTTAGCTATCTTGGTTCTGACTTTGGGTCTCCAAAATGGAACCCTAGGTCGAACCGACGCCTACTATTCCCTCGACGGGAAACGCGTCCTCACCTACTCCTCTCGGGAGAATGTACCTGATGCCAACCGCTCCTCTGGTTGGACTTTTGCCTAGCGGTCCTTCGCCAGGTCTTGGATACCAAGCTGTCCTTCGCCTGGCGCCTAGCAGTCCTTCGCTAGGACTTCAGTACCCTGGCATTCCTTCGACAGTGCCTAGCAGTCCTTCGCTAGGGCTTTGTGACCTGACATTCCTTCGCCAGTGCCTAGCATTCCTTCGCTAAGACTTTTTACCCTGCACACTAGAGTAGTATGTTAGATAACAAGTAAGACTTAACTTTTAAGCCCTGTTGCCATTATCAAAACTCAGGTTTGACTTGGGTGCTTTCTGCACCAACATAGATTTGGTTTCTTATCCTTAATGATTATTTATATAGGTAGACTATTGGTATTTGATGTGAACTTTTGAAACTACACCGGTGTATTAATTCCAATTCATAGTCTACTTTCAGATAGGCAGAGCTAAGGTATCACTTTCCTAAGAACACCCCCCCCCCCAAATTGACCTCTCATATTGTGTGGCGACGAATTGGAACCAATCCATAAAGACTTATGATAGCATATTGCTCCTCGTGGCATTCCAATTTACTTTTGTAGGTGATTCTCCACATCTCGAGTTTCTATGGATTGAAGGATTGAGTTCTCCTTTTGGTTCATCCCCAAATCCTGATGAGATATAAATCTTGTACTTTTGACATCAAGATCGTGTATAGATAGTAGGCCCAGATCATAAACACACATATCATCGAATAAGAAATATTCAAACTCAATATATTCAATAAAAATATATTTACATGTCAAAAGGGTAACTCTCTAGTCATAGAATCAAGAGAACAACTCCATGGCAAGGCAATTACATACTAAAGACACTAAGAGAAGCATTAATACAATCCAAAATAGAGAATAGAGATCAGAAAGAAATGCTTAGCGAAAAGAATCCAAGTGTCTTTGGAATGGTTCCTTTCTCTAGAGGTGGACGGATCGTTAAGATAGATGAAGATGATAAGTTTAGGGTTTCCCCTAGAGGGGAAAACCCCTCTCCCATGGAAGGGGACGGAGCCCCTGGGCCGAGATCCTTTTCTTGGATCTGAAATCAGCCTTTTATAGGCAAGTTGCAAGTGCTCACCATGACTTGTGATAGTGGGGCACGGGCGCTCGTGGAGGGCTCTACCAAGTTCTACGGGTTCCGCCACGGACTGTGTCGGTGGGCACGAGTCCCTCGTGGCTAACTTTGTGAAGTAAAACTAGATGTCATGGTTGGATTGGTGAAGTAAAACTTGACTCTGGCATGGGTCAACCTAGTGGGCACAACCCCTCATGGCTGCTACTGTAAACATTGAAAATTAGCAATAAGCTTGGACGTCTTTAAGGGTTGATCCTTAAGCTCTGTTTTTACTAATTTTCGTGCCCTATCAAAAGAGGTACATGAGAATAGTTTTTCGAATTAAAAAAATATTGAAATAAAGAACAAAGAGATGAAAACGTGAAATATATACATATAAAATGGGATAAGATGCACATCAAAACATATAAAAAAAACTTATATGAAATACTCGCATTAGCCACTGCCGCACTATGAATGTCTCGAATATGGAAAAACATTCTCTTTGTTCCAAGCCTAGGGAGGCTAGAAAACCACCCACTAGAAGCACCCAGCACCAGTACCATTGGACGACAACGTCGTTGCCACATCCAAGATGGTGGTTGTAGGAGACATGGAGCACAAGACTAATGCCTGTTCATTGTGCCACAAGTCGTTCCCGATGGGGCAAGTGTTGGATGACCACATGAGGTGCCACTACAAGGACACACGTCGAGCCATGTGTTAGTGCATGGATGGCTAGAGGGGGAGGGGGTAAATGTAGCCAGACACAAAAGAATTGGCTCTTTTTGGTTTTCTGCACTTGAAGGTTAGCAACAACAACGGAAACAATACAAAGACAGAAATGCAGGGACAATGCAGAAACTAAACAAAGATAAAACCATAAAACTAAACCCAAACTCAAGACACTAACAAAGATGGTTTACAAGGTTCGGGGATAACTTGCCCCTACTCCTTGATGTGCCCGTAAGGTGGGCGGTCCCTTGATCGTCGGCAGATCAAGCCCTGGGAAATCTAGATATCAAATGGAACCTCCTTCTCGGTGGAGAAACCTCTCCACAGCAAGTCTCAACAGAGATATGAAACAAAAGCATAGAGACAAAAACAAACTTACAGAGCACAATGAACACACAGAAAGAAACACTTCACCGAGCTCACCCAGCACAACTCTCACGCAAGAGCTCCCCGCTCTTCGTGTCTGCTTGCTGATGGACTCGCCATGCTCTCCTCTGATTCAAGGTGCTCAAGTTGCAGAAGCTTCAAAGAATGCTCAAGAGTAGGCTTCAAGGTGCAGGATGAATGAGAGTTGTAGCAAGAGTTTTCAAAATGATCAAAGTTCTTGCTAAGGCTTCTTCACTACCCGCTCTTAAGCCTGCTGCCCATTGCCAGGTCACCAGATGCTCCTCTACAGCTCACCAGCTGCAACACCCCTAACCTCTTCTGGACTCCCTGAACCCTCTCAGTCGAGCCCCAGGTCAGTTCGCCAGCTTCCCAGCCGTTACAACTCACGCCAGAAGACGTTGTATCCTGCGAAAGGAAAACAGCCAAACCTGCCGTAGCGAAAGCCTCCGGTTGACTCTCCTTGAGTAATCCTACACACATAGCAGTTGTTTAGCACAGCAAATCAATAGAGAATCAATTATCAAAAGATCAGAGCAGATATCAGTAGTGTTCAGAAGGAAATTAGAACGCGATCAGAAGTCTGACAACGTATTTGAATTAAAGTTCAATTACTTATCGGTCCACAGACCGATCAGAGATGACCCTGATCGGTCACCAGACCGTTCATGGTAAGCCCTGAACGATTAGGCTCCAGCCTGATCGGTCCACAATGAGAAACTGGGATCGCGGACTAATCTGTGATCGGTCACACTGACCGATCACAGCTCAGGGATCGGTCACCAGAGCGATCCTCAATTCGCTGGGTTTCCTCCAGCTTCCACCAGCCACAAAGCCCTGATAGGTCACATGACTGATCAGTTTGTGCCCTGATCGGTCTGGTGATCGATCAGGCCACTCCCTGACCGATCAGGAGCCATCCTAATCGGTTAGGATGAGGAATTCTGTGACAATTTGATCGGTCAGATTGACCGATCAAATTTCGTCACAGAAACCTTGTGAACCCAACTGAAACCTCTCTGATCGTTCACCAGAACGATCAGAAATTCAGTATAATCTTTCTGATCTCTCCCTGATCGTTCGCCAGACCGATTAGGAGCCGAACAGAAGCATTTGGCTCTTCTTCTGATCGTTCACCAGAACGATCAGACTTCTCTGGATCGGTCACCAGACCGATCCACAACAGGAGTTCGTGCCAACTCCCTGATCGGACTCCAGACCGATCCATCTTCGACCAAATCAGCCCTAAGTCCCGAGAACAGCCTCTCTAGCCTTCTCTGACTCATTTTGGTCCCAGAGAACGAGCTCACGTGCCCTCTCCGACCAGTACACGCAATGCTCAGTCCCCCGGACCAAGACTTCGTGCCCAGTTTCACTCACTGGGACTTCGTTCAACCTAGCTTCCCTAGCTAGGACCTGGCTTCACTCACCAGGGTTTCAGTCACCCAGCTTCACTCACCGGGATTTCCATCACCTGGCTTCACTCACCAGGACCCGGCTTCACTCACCGGGGTTTCAGTCACCCGGCTTCACTCACCGGGACCCGACTTCACTCACCAGGGTTTTCAATCACCTGGCTTCACTCATCAGGACCCGGCTTCGCTCACTGGGGTTTCCGTCGCCTGGCTTCACTCACCAGGACCCGGCTTCACTCACCGGGGTTTCCGTAATCCGTCTTCACTCACAGGGAGTCGTGCCCAGTCCCCGACCAGGACTTAAACCAGACTCATCTCATTAACCTAAACTAAAATCGATATTAACACCAAAACAACAATCAGGGTCAGACTACATCAATAATCTTCCCCTTTTTGTTATTTGACAACCCGATTTTATGTTTAGGTATTTGAAATTAATTGTAATAAATTTCACTATCGTAGGAGAATCAGAGTCCTCCCCCTACAATAGTTATACTCGTAATCATCCTAAACTTAACTAACCACACTCTCCCCCTTTGTCAAACACCGAAAAGGGTGTAGACTGGTTGTTATGTTTGAAATGTCTCCCCTCAACCCAGGGGTTTTCTCGAAACAAACAGGGTATGATTAGTTGATAGACATATAATAAGCATATGGAGTAGATAAATCAGGGCAGCGTATACATATGCATCATATGACAATGAAAGTGAACAACCGAAACATAAAGTAGTATCATAATGTCATACAGTCATGCAATCATTAGATCATACAAGCATAACAGTCATGAAGTCACAGGAAGAATCAGAAAGTCATACACTCAGTCATGAAATAGAATACAGCAAACAATCAATCCTGGGCTGGCGGGTCGTCAGACTGCATGGGATCGTAAGATGTGTCATCGTCCGGTAGGAAGCTCCCAGGAGCAGTGCTGCTGGTGGGCGCAAATCCAGGAACTGTAGGCTGGTACGGATGACCAGCTGCCCAAGCGCGCCACTCCGCAAACCACGCCTGCTGATCAGTACGAATCCCAGAGACGTCGGACTCCAGCGAGTGTAATCTGCGATCGATAGACTGAACCTCAGAGTTGATCCCCTGTCACCAGAGCTCGGACACATGAAAGTCGTGTTGCATAGACTGCTCGAGCTCCGCGGTCTGCCAGCGGAGATCAGGATCTGGCTCATACTCGTAGTCTGCAGCGGGCGCCTCTTGATGAACAGCCGGAGCTGCTGGTACCTGTATGTGGGCGGCCCGTGGTAACTCGCCTAACCCCCTCCCATCCTTCCATAGAAGGCCCTGGGGTCCGACCATGATGCCAAACTTGGCAAACGCGTGTTTGCCAAGTCAGCAATCCTGCTGAACCATGGGCACGGTCCTACCCTTGGACACATCTATACTGACTGTCTGAAGCCAGTCAGTAATGATGTGCCCAAAGGGCATGCAGACAGTGCGATGGCTGGGCTCTCTGTAGAAGATAATGGACTCAAAAATACTCTGCATGATATCAAAGTCCAACTGACGATGCATCCCATAGAGCATTAGACAGTGGAAGGGGCGGATCTCAGCAAGGGATTTGGAGGTAGTTGGTAAGATACAGTTGGTAATGATCTTGAATAGAACATAATCAACTGGAGAAAGACGAAGTGCAGCAAAGGTAGGGAAATCAGGACCCAACTCATCAAGGTCATCTGGCCTAGGATGTCCAAACAAATACTCATAGATGGAGTCGGAGGTGACTCCCATGAACGGAACTAGGAGAGGAGCTGGAATGGTAGGGAAGAAGGACATGAAATTGGGCGATCGACGAAAGCCCAGATACTCAGTGAAACTAGCATAGGTAAAATCAATGTTTGTTTTGGCCACTCTGGTAGTGTAAGAGTGAGTGCCAATAGTGGGAAAGAGATTGTTGTAGAATTCAGATACCAGATTTATATTAACCTCACGTTCCATAAAAAGGAAAGACTCCATATTATAGAATTCGATGATCTGTTTGACCGTGGGACAATTGTCGTATACAAAAGATCTATCTACGATATGACAAGGGAGAGGCTTAAAGGTAGTGTTGAGGAACTTCTGTTCGAAGTAGGCACTCACAAATCTAGCACTACTAGAAGGTTGGGGTCTTTGGGAGGGTCTAGATGATGATGAACCTTTTCCCTTGGAGGTCCCCTTGACAGGTTCTTTGCCTTTGGAAGATTTCCTAAGGGTTGGAATAAGAAGTCACGGCAACAAATTGGATTGATGAAGGTAAGGTTTGATTAGTGAAGTGAGGTTTGATCAATAATCAAATGAATATGGTTTGATCAGTTTAGGTCATGCAAGATCATGACCAACACACAATCATTTGATAAGAGAGGGCCACGACAAAAATGATAAGAACACACCACAAGTTGAAATAACATGGTTAGCAAGAAAAACATGACTTATGAAGTAAGTCAGCAAGGTAAAATTGAAAACAAACTGCTTACTTAGGTGCCATGTTGGCTGGAGAAGGTCTTGACAGTCTTGAAGAAGAAAAAAAACACTTGCAGAGCTCCGCGAGAACTTGGAGTTCACAGAGAGTTCACGCGCACTCAAAGAAGGGCTCGTCGAAAGCTCAAGGAATGAGAACTCACGCGCAAGAGATGAGAACTCACGCGCAGGAGAGCTCACACGCGCAGGTCTCGCTGAAAACTTACGATGAGGAAGCTAGGGCTCGCCGAAAACTCAGATCGCAGGAAGAGGATGAAGTGGTTTCGGTGCTAGGGTTCGAAGATATGGGTATTTGGGTGAATAAATCGGTTGGTGGACCGATCACCAACCAAATTTATTATGGTGGATCGGATCCACCATCCGATCTTTGGAGGTTCAGACCGATCAGGGAACCTCCTGATCAGTCTGGCTGCCCTCTGATCGGTCCGGTGACCGATCAGGGAGGTCCCTGATCGGTCTGCGGATCGATCAGGGATCAAATAGAAGGTTTGTGAGCTTTTTATGAACCTTCTGATCGGTCTGTGGACCGAACAGGTATCAGAAATTTTCTGATACATGACAGAACTTGCAGTTTCAGACCTTCTTTCGAGTTCTGAGACGATTTGATGTAAATTTATTGATTATGGAGGTGTTCTCTCGACTAGAATTGATCCCTTAACAAGAATCAAGAGTCCTTATGGATTTAACAACCTCTCCGTTGTAAAAACAACCACCCAACCAAGTGAAGTCAAAATCAATCAAAATATTCATCCAATTTGAAACAAGTTTGTATCAATAACAAAACTCCAATCAAGTTTCCTTGATTGGAATGCCCAAGTATGATCGTGGAACCAAATACACATGTATTATGCATTGGTTTTCTCCATACTTGGTCAACTTAATGATTTTTGTCTCGTCAACCTAATTTCTCAAGGGATGCATTAGCATTTTGAGTAATTAGGTTGATCCTAGCATCTCACCCCATTTTTAGCAAACAAAAATATTTTGTTAAACCTTATAGTTTGTGTGAGATGTTTCCAAGTTGCCCAATAATTGTTGCCCAACAATTTGAAATGATCATGAAGGGTTTTGTTTTCTTTTCAATCCTATGAAACATGACACATTCCCAACTCCCTCCTTAAGAAACTAAATTCATTCTCGGGGAGTGGTTTAGTGAAAATGTCTGCTAGGTTTGATTTTGACTCTACATGTGAGAGTACAATATCTCCTCTAGCAACATGATCCCTAATGAAGTGGTGACGCACTTCAATGTGCTTGGTCCTTGAATGATGGACTGGATTTTTTGTAAGGTTTATCATGCGTATGTTGTCACACAACACTTGCACACCCTTGTAGGTTAATCCATAGTCCTCTAGTGTGTGAATCATCCACAACAATTGCGATACACTCTCTCCCATGGCGATATATTCTGCCTCGGTCGTGGAGAGAGCAACACAATGTTGCTTCCGACTTGACCAACTCACTAATGATGATCCTAAGAATTGGCAACCCCCACTTGTGCTCTTCCGATCCAACTTACACCCAGCATAGTCGGAATCGGTGTAGCCAATTAAGTCAAATGACTTGGTACGGGGTACCAAAGACCGACTCCAATCGTGCCCTTAAGGTATCTCAGAGTTCTTTTAACGACAATCAAATGAGATTCCTTGGCACAGACTTGGTACCTTGCGCACATACCCACAGCGAAAAGAATATCAGGGCGACTAGCTGTGAGGTATAGCAGACTACCTATCATGCTTTGATACTGAGTTAGGTCAACGGGCTTACCACTCTCATCATTGTCTAATCTTGTGTTTGTCGCCATGGGAGTGGTTACCTCTTTAGAGTCACTCATATTAAATTTCTTGAGCATCTCTTGAGAGTATTTTGATTAGTGCACATGGATTCCATTTCGAGTTTGTTTGATTTCGAGTCCAAGGAAGAAAGTCAATTCTACCACTTGACTCATCTCAAATTCACTCTCCATGTGTCCAATAAATTCATTCAAATAGCCCTTATTGTTGGAGCCACAAATTATGTCATCGACATATACTTGGGCTACAAATATGTTGTCACCATCTCTTCGTAGAAATAGTGTAGGGTCTATTTGTCCTCTCACGAAGCCTTTTTCAATGAGAAATATCAACAACCACTCATACCAAGCACGAGGTGCTTGTTTAAGGCCATAAAGCGCCTTCTTGAGCTTGAACACGTGGTTTAGAAATTCGGAAATTTCAAACCCCAGAGGTTGTTCGACATAGACCTCTTCTCTTATGAAACCATTTAGGAAGGCCGATTTAACATCCATTTGATAGAGTTTGAAACCTCTATGTGCTGCAAATGCAAGCATCAATCGAATGGATTCTAATCGTGCCACGGGAGCATAGGTCTCATCGTAATCAAGGCCTTTAACCTGACTATAGCCCTTGGCTACCAAGCGTGCCTTGTTTCTTACGATTTCTCCCTTATTGTTCAATTTATTTTTGAATACCCATTTGGTTCCAATAATGATGGTCTTCTTAGGTCTAGGGACTAAGTCCCAAATTTGGCTTCTCTCAAATTGACCTAATTCGTCTTGCATAGTAATAATCCAATTGGGATCATGCAATGCCTCGTCAATTTTCCTAGGTTCAATTTCTAAAATTAAGGCAACTTCATTAGCCTCATTCCTAAAGAATGATCTAGTTCTAACCCCATGATGGATATCTCCAACAATTTGGTCTTAGGGATGACTAGAGGCTAACCTAGTTTGCCTTGGTGTTGGAGGTGCTTCTTGGATGGTGTCACTAGACACAGGCTCAGCCTCAGGGTCCGGCTGAACTACTTGTTGTCTAGACACACCGTCATCAGATTCATCAGCACCATTTCCAACACTCGGACTCCCATCCAAACCTAGTTTCCTAAGTTCGAATTGAACTCCTTCTACATCTTCTGATTGATGAATTGCTTTTGGAATTTCCTCAAAAACAACATCAGAAGATTCTTCGACTAATCTAGATTTTTTGTTGTAGACTCGGTAAGCTTTGCTGACAAGGGAGTACCCGATCAGTATCCCTTCATCAGCTTTCGCTGTGAACTTTCCAAGATGGTCCTTGGTGTTTAGAATAAACACCTTACACCCAAACACCCTAAGATGTTTAACTGTAGGTGGTTTTCCAAACCAAAGCTCGTGAGGAGTCTTTCCTAAAAATCTATGTATGAGGACTCGGTTTTGCACGTAGCAAGCTGTGTTCACAGCTTCAGCCCATAAGTAACTCGGTAAAGAGTACTCATTGAGCATGCTTCGTGCAGCCTCTTGTAAGACTCGGTTCTTCCTCTCTATGACACCATTTTGCTGTGGTGTCCTAGGAGTGGAGAACTCGTGTCTATAACCTCTCTCTTGGCAAAATTCTAAAAATCTTTGATTTTGAAATTCTCCTCCATGATCACTCCTAATTGTTTTAATTATTGTTGATTTTTCATTTTCAATTCTTCTACAAAATGAAATAAAAACATCTAGGGTTTGATCCTTATATTTTAGAAAATATATCCAAGTGTATCTAGTAAAGTCATCAATGATCACAAAACAATACCTACTACCATTCAAAGATATAATTATACTATAATCAAATAAATCCATGTGTAGTAAATCCAAAGCGGTAGAAGTACTTACAGCGCTTTTACCTTTGTGTGAAGATTTCGTTTGCTTACCCATTTGACATGCATCACAAAGCTTGTCCTTTTCGTACTTGATGCATGGTAAGCCACGAACCAGTCCCTTGTTGTCCAATTTTCGGATGTTCTTCATGTTCACATGTGCCAATCTCCGGTGCTAAAGGGTAGACTTATCTTCTCTTGACATGAAACACTTAACAGAAGCATTAATAGCACTTTTAAAAGAAACTTGATAAATGCTATCTATCCTTGTGCCTACTAGTACCGTGTCAAGTGTGTCATTTTGTCTAACTAGACATTGACTTGAATGAAAATCAATTGTGTAACCCGCATCACACAATTGACTGACACTTAGGAGATTAAATGTCATCCCCTTGACTAGAAGGACATTTTTAATTCTAAGACATCTGGATATTTGAATGTCTCCTATCCCTACAACCTTAAGGCTACTATTGTTACCAAAAGATGCATTACCTCTACTTTTGCTTTGTAGGGTAGTGAACAAAGATCTATCACTGGTCATATGTTTGGAGCACCCACTGTCAACGAACCAAGTTGATAGATGCTCCCCCTCAATCAAAGCCTACACAATACGAAAAATGGAAGATTTAGGTACCCAAATCTTCGGACCTAAAGCATCTACAATGCATGACTTAGGCACCCATGCCTTGACCACTTTCTTTTGAACCCTAGAAGTCTTAGGTGATCTAACATGAGTCCTAGACATTATGGAAACAAAAGTCGATTCTTTAGGTCGGTAACCTATATCGGCCTTGTTGTAAACCACCCTTTGTGCATTTAAGATCATATCCAAAGTCTTAGAGCTAGTTGAGAATTTCTAAAGAAGACTCTTGAGTCTCTCAGCCCCACCATTCAAGACTTTGTTTTCATCTTCTAAAACTTCTACATGCAAATCATCAAGATCCTCATCCTTAGAGGATTTCAATTGTTCTACTTCTACTTTTAATGATTTAACTTTTTCTTTGGATTTCTTTAGCAAACTAGTTAAACATGCAATAGTTTTATAACATTTGTCTAATTCAGGAGAAATTACCTCTTCATCATCCAAAGATGATGAAGCCGCGTTTGAGGAGTCCATGGATTCATCACTACTCTCCTCATCTTCAATAGCCATGAGAGCTACATGGCGAGTACTCTTTTCCTCCTCTTCTTCGAATGAACTAGAAGAGGACTCATCCCACGTGGCCTTCAAAGCCTTCTTCTTTCGATTTCTCCTCCTTCTTGAGTTTTGGACATTCACTCTTGTAATGTCCTTTCTTGCTATACTCAAAACAAGTAACATTAGTCTTATCAATTTTAACTTCACTAGGGTTACCTTTGCCTTTGTATCGTCGGCTCTTCCTCATCATCCTCCTTACGAAATTAGCCATCTCGGATGAAGATGACTCGCTATCATCCTCGTCGGACTCGGACTCGGACTCGGATGAAGAAGAAGAGACCTCCTTCTCCTTCTTCTTCTCCTTCTTCTTCTTGGTCTTGTCCCCTGCCACAAGTGCAATCCCCTTCTCCTTGGGGCCTTTGTTAGTAATTTCGTGTAGCTCCATTTTACAAAACAAATCATCCAATTTAACAATTGACAAATCCTTGAAAACCTTGTAGGCATCCACCATGGATGACCACAAGGCATTCCTCGGAAAAGCTTTTAGAACGTACCTCACAAGGTCGCGGTTCTCGACCTTTTCATCAATGGAGTGGAGACCGTTGAGAATTTCTTTGAACCAGCCATGGAGTTCACTTACCGTCTTGGACTCTTTCATGGTTAGATTTTGTAGTTGGTTGAGGAACAAGTCCCTCTTGGCTATCCTTGAGTCCTGGGTGCCCTCATGGAGTTCGATGAGCTTGTTCCATAGATCCTTGGCGCTTGTGAAGGGACCAACTTTGATTAGTTGGTCCTTGTGTAGGGTTTTTCGGGCCGCGAAAACCGCTTTTTCGCGTCGCGGAAACCCCGAAAGCCCCAATAGAAAGGATCCGAGCGAAGAAAACCATTTCAAAAATTTACGAGTGCTCGTTTACATGCTTCAAAACCGATCTACAACCTAGATCTATTAGAGAAGAGAAAAACTACCTTCGATGCGTGCCCCGCAATTCCCGCTCGCTCCTCGGTTGGTGTCGGATCTCAAGGATGCAAAGTAGCAACCCTCTAGAAGTATCCACACAAGCAAGAGAGTGGAGAGGAGAGCCCAAAAGTGTGCTAGCACTTTTGGGGTCTCAGCAAGATGAGAGGAGAGGGAGAGCCAAAACCAAAAACTAGTTGGGAGAAGAATCAATCACACACAAAAAAAAAACTCATATTGTGTGTATAAGTGGCAGGTCACTTAATGGCCATTATTGGCCATTAAGTGGCCGGCCACCACCTTCCATAACCCCCTTATTTGAATTCAAAATTCAAATGGGGAGGTTACTTAGCCTTGATGATGATGCCAAGTCATCACTTGGTCAAGTCAAGGTGATGTGGCTTGAGTCAAGTCAAACTTGCCTCTTATGGACTTTCCATATTTAGCCAAAGTCAAACTTTGACTTCATTATTCTCCCATGATTAGATTCATCCAACACTTGGATCAAACTCGAGTCCAACTCAAGTTGTCTAATTTGAGTCAAGTCAAACTTGCCTTTTATGGACTTTCCATATTTAGCCAAAGTCAAACTTTGACTTCATTATTCTCCCATGATTAGATTCATCCAACACTTGGATCAAACTCGAGTCCAACTCAAGTTGTCTAATTTGAGTCAAGTCAAACTTGCCTTTTATGGACTTTCCATATTTAGCCAAAGTAAACTTTGACTTCATTATTCTCCCATGATTAGATTCATCCAACACTTGGATCAAACTCGAGTCCAACTCAAGTTGTCTAATTTGAGTCAAGTCAAACTTGCCTTTTATGGACTTTCCATATTTAGCCAAAGTCAAACTTTGACTTCATTACTCTCGGTCCATCATATGGACTTATTCTCCATCTATTGCTCTATGTGTGTGACCCTATAGGTTCTTGTAACGTTGGCAATGCCCTTAAACCTATTTAAGGACATAAGCAATGAGAGGTATCTAGCAACACATCATTGCTACCCAAGTTACAAGAATGTCGAGATCCAACATCACCATTGTGACTAATAATTGTGACCATCACAATATGTGACAACGTCCTTCTATCCTCGATATCTAGATTGATCTTTCATGAGGCATAGACCGTGTCATCCTCCAATCAATCTATGTGTCTTGAACTCCAAGTAGACTCACTATAATCAAATAAGCTCAATATCTCATATTGCCTTATTTGGGCATGGCCATGCACTTAGTGATCTTACTCTATCAAGACTATGATATCTCTCCCGTCATATAGGAGGGATAGATCCCATCTACATCACTCACATCCCTCCGTATAATTTGTTACATACCCAGTAATCGCCTTTATAGTCCACCCAGTTACGGGTGACGTTTGACGAAACCAAAGTATATAACTCCTTATGTAGGGAACTATGGTGACTTCAGGTCTAAGGACTAATAGTCATACTAATAGTCACATGAGAAAGTATATGACACTCATATAACGATCCATGATACTTTCTCATGGCGGGCCATTCAGTATACATTCTCTAATGTATACCCATGTGTCAACTTGATATCTCATATCCATGACTTGTGAGATCAAGTCATCATGTTGACCTACATGCTAGTCTCTATGCATTAACATTGTCCTTGAATGTTAATACTTGACTAGGAATAATTAAAAGTAGTGTTCTCTATATCATCTCACTATCGATTCAACTAATCGATTGATATAGATAAGAACCTTCTACTCAAGGACGTTATTATACTAAGTTATTTGACACCAATACACATAAGTACAATAACCATAAGAAATGCCTTTATATATAAGAAATATATATACAAGAATATGATACAATGAGTCCAAAAAGTAATCATCATATGATTGGCTCTAGGGCTCTCACTAACAATCTCCCACTAGCACTAGTGCCAATCGCTGTAGTATCTAATACCCAATGACCTAGTGTGACCATCATGCTTTATCTGTGCCAAAGCCTTGGTCAAGGGATCTGCGACGTTAGCCTCTGTGGGTACTCTGCAAATCTTCACATCTCCTCGATCGATGATCTCTCGAATGAGATGGAATCGCCGTAGTATGTGTTTGGTCCGCTGGTGTGAGCGAGGTTCCTTAGCCTGCGCAATAGCTCTATTGTTGTCACAATAGAGCTCTACGGGATCAGATATGCTAGGAACCACCCCAAGCTCAGTGATGAACTTGCGGATCCAAACTGCCTCCTTTGCTGCCTCTGATGCAGCAATATACTCAGCTTCTGTTGTAGAATCTGCAACTGTATCCTGCTTCGAACTCTTCCAGCTCACAGCTCCGCCATTCAAGCAAAACACGAACCCTGACTGCGATCTATAATCATCCTGGTCAGTTTGGAAGCTGGCATCAGTGTAACCCTTTACAACTAGATGCTCATCGCCTCCAAATATCAAAAAATATTCCTTAGTCCTTCTCAAGTACTTAAGGATATTCTTGACCGCTATCCAGTGACGTTCACCTGGATCTGACTGGTACCTGCTCGTCATGCTCAAAGCATACGAGACATCAGGACGAGTACATAACATGGCGTACATGATAGATCCTATGGCAGAAGCATAAGGGATCTTATCCATGCGGTCTCTCTCCTCTCTAGAAGAGGGACTCTGAGTCTTCGAAAGACTCACACCATGTGACATTGGCAGAATTCCTCTCTTGGAATTCTGCATGGCAAAACGGTGTAATACCGTATCGATGTATGTACTCTGACTTAGGCCAAGCAATCTCTTAGATCTATCTCTATAGATCTTAATGCCTAGAATGCAGGCTGCTTCACCTAAGTCCTTCATTGCGAAACAAGTCCCCAACCAAGTCTTCACAGACTGTAGCGAAGGGATGTTGTTCCCAATGAGTAGTATGTCATCTACATACAAAACAAGGAAGACAACTGTGCTCCCACTAACCCTTTTGTAGACACAAGGTTCATCTTCATTCTTGATGAAACCAAACTGTTTGATTGCATCATCGAATCGAAGATTCCAGCTTCGAGAAGCTTGCTTTAGTCCATAAAGGGACTTATGCAGCTTGCATACTCTACCAGTATGCTTTGGATCTACAAAACCCTCAGGTTGTGTCATGTACACTTCCTCGAGGAGGTTTCCATTCAGAAACGCAGTTTTGACGTCCATCTGCCAGATCTCATAATCGTGGTATGCTGCAATAGCAAGCAAGATCCTAATGGACTTGAACATCGCGACTGGAGAAAAAGTTTCATCATAGTCAATACCATGAATTTGCTTGAAACCTTTAGCTACTAGTCTACCCTTATAGGTATGTACAAGTCCATCCATGTCAGTCTTTCTCTTAAAGACCCACTTACACCCAATGGGTTTGACCCCTTCAGGTGGATCAACCAAAGTCCATACTTGGTTGGTGTACATGGAATCCATCTCGGATCTCATGGCCTCTAGCCATTTCTCAGAATCTGGGCTCATCACAGCTTCCTGATAGGTGGTAGGCTCATTCTTAATGATCATAACGTCATCATGGTCAGGCAAGAGAAATGAATATCTCTCAGGCTGACGACGTACCCTATCAGACCTGCGAAGAGGTAGGTCTACCTGAACAGGTTGTTGTTCCACAACTTCTTGTGTAACAATCTCATCCACAACTTCTTGTGGTTCCTGTTCAGTATCCATCAAGGGCTCAGTGCTATGGTCGTTGTCTTGAACTTCTTCAAGATCAAACGAACTCCCACTAGTCTTTCTAGAAACAAAGTCCCTTTCTAGAAAGACCCCAGTCTTAGCAACAAACACTTTGTGCTGACTGGGAATGTAGAAGTAATATCCCTTAGTTTCCTTGGGATATCCCACGAAATAGCACTTATCGGACTTGGGTCCCAGTTTGTCTGAGACTTGATGTCTAACGTAAGCCTCACAACCCCAACCTCTCATGAAAGACATCTTGGGACTCCTCCCAGTCCATATCGTATATGGTGTCTTCATGACCGCCTTTGATGGAACACGGTTAAGTGTGAACGCTGCCGTGTCTAGAGCATATCCCCAAAAGATATATGAAGATCTGCGTGACTCATCATAGATCGTCCCATATCTAATAAGGTACGATTCCTCCTTTCGGATACACCATTCCACTGTGGTTTCCCAGGAGGAGTGAGTTGAGATAGAATCCCACACTCAGCTAAATAGTCACGAAACTCATGGCTCAAGTATCCTCCACCTCGATCTGATCGAAGTATTTTAATACTCTTGTCGAGTTGGTTTTGTACTTCATTTCTGAATTCTTTGAACTTTTCAAGGACTCGGACTTATGTGTCATCAAGTACACATAACCATATCTACTGAAATCATCAGTAAATGTGATGAAGTATCTATAACCACCTCGAGCAGCAACATTGAAAGGGCCACATACATCAGAATGTATGAGTCCTAACAAATCTGTTGCCCTCTCGCTATGTCCACTAAAGGGAGTCTTAGTCATCTTGCCTAGAAGGCATGACTCGCATGTCTCATATGATTCAAAATCAAATGAATCCAGCAATCCATCCTTATGGAGCTGGGACAAGCGACTCTCATTTATGTGGCCTAAGCGACAGTGCCAGAGATAGGTTGGGTTCAACTCATTTGATCTCAACCTCTTGGTACTTACATTATAGATAGGGCGTTATAAGTCTAGAATGTAGAGTCCCTTGATAAGATCTGCACTACAATAGAACATTTCATTTAAATAGACTGAACAACATTTGTTCTTAATTATAAATGAGAAGCCTTTCTTGTCTAGACAAGAAACAGAAATTATGTTCTTAGTAAGTGCAGGTACATAACAACAATCATCTAGTTCCAGTACAAGCCCAGAGGGCAGAGATAGAAAATAAGTTCCTACAGCAACAGCAGCAACTCGTGCTCCATTGCCTACTCGTAGGTCCACCTCGCCCTTTGCCAATGCCCTGCTATTTCTTAGCCCCTGCACATTGGTACAAATGTGAGAAGCACATCCAGTATCTAATACCCATGATGTAGAAATAGAAAGGTTGACTTCTATAACATATATACCTGAAGTAGAAGGCTCGCTTCTCTTCTTCTTAAGATCCTCCAGGTATACCTTGCAGTTCCGCTTCCAATGCCCTGCCTGCCCTTGATATAATTGCTTGAGGTGGCCAATCATATCGTAAGCATTCATGTTCTCGTGTTGCTTCTGAAGCTCAGAGGACATGCAGCATAGCATTAGGCACGACACGTCTAACGCGTCGTCTTGATGCTTCTGATGAGCATCTCTAACGCTATGGATGGCTGAGGGTGGTGGTGCTTCAGGAACTGCTTGCTCTAGAACGTACAACTTACGTTCCTGTTTGAGGACTATCCTCAAGTTCCTGTACCAGTCCAGGAAATTAGCTCCAGTGAGCTTGTCCTTCTCAAGGACAGATCGCAGAGAGAGAGTATTCGCGTTTGAAGACATGGCAATCTACAACAGATAAATGCAGAGAATAAATATCATATTCTAGTAATCATCTAATTAGGCCTTTAATTAAATGATGCTCCCACTAAATTATAGGAATTTTGGTGGAATCAAGTCATTGGAGTGGTCAAACCACACTACTAGATCCGTACCAATTTACTATAATTTATGTGGGACAAGATCCACATCATACTATGCCTTGAGTTAGCTTTGGCTAAATCGCCCAAGACTTAGTATGATCGGTAGATAACTAATTTATCAATTACATCTCTATGCAACTCTTGTTTATAGGATCAAGAATTAACATTTATGAATAATCTTGAGTTAGCTTTGGCTAAATCGCCCAAGACTATTGATAAATGCAATCTTGTCCTACCTTTCCAACTATTGGAATACGCCTATAGCTTTTCTCGATCCAATTGAGTTAACTAGTTACTCAATCTGATTGAGCTCAATCTAACCCGAGCCGTGATAGGCGGGACCAAGGTTGTCCCTCCGCATCCTACCAAGATTAAATGCGTTGCTCTGCTTTGGCAGAATCGACAAGCGCATAT
>JAGFNQ010001580.1:0-59332 GCA_024364735.1 Boesenbergia rotunda
GGCAACTTCTGCCTGGCCGTTGCTCTGGGGATACGCCACAGATGTAAAGGCCTGCTGAATTCCGTATTCTGAGCACCATTCTCTGATTTTCTTTCCTTGGAACTGCCGACCATTGTCAGAAACCAACTTGTGGGGGATCCCATATCTGCATAAAATGTTCTGCATCAAGAACTTAATCACCGCCTGCTCGGTGATCCGGGCTAACGCCTCTGCTTCCACCCACTTAGAGAAGTAATCCACCGCGACTAACAAAAACCTCTTCTGGGCGGGGGCGATCGGAAAGGGACCTACGATATCCATGCCCCATTGGTCAAACGGGCAAGACACCGTGGATGTCTTCATTACCTCGGTCGGCCTGTGCGGTAGGCATTGGTGTTTTTGACATGAGATGCATGTTGCGGCCAGCCGGTCAGCGTCCTTCCGCAAGGTTGGCCAATAGTACCCGGCCAACAGAGCCTTACGGGCGGTGGCACTGCCTCCGGAATGGTTGCTGCAGACCCCCATATGGATCTCTCGGAGCACATAATCTGCGTCTTCACTGCCAAGGCATTTAAGCAACGGCCGGGCGTG
The DNA here is from genome assembly GCA_024364735.1 of Boesenbergia rotunda. Lineage (NCBI taxonomy): Eukaryota > Viridiplantae > Streptophyta > Magnoliopsida > Zingiberales > Zingiberaceae > Boesenbergia > Boesenbergia rotunda. Next base: position 571 of record JAGFNQ010001580.1, read on the forward strand.
AGCCCGTTTATAGAGGACATCTCCAACCATAGTGTATTGTGCGGCTCTCTTTCTGAACAGCCGAGCCTCCTCCCGATCGGATGGTACTTCTCCCCGGGTCAAGAATGCAATCAATGGGGATCTCCAATCGGTCTCCAATTCGCTCTCGGCTTGCTGTTCGATTTGCATGACGAACAAAGCATGGCTGGCCGGCCTTGGTACCACCCATGATCCGACTGCGCTAGCTAGTTTGGCTAGCTCGTCTGCCTTCAAGTTGCTTTCCCGGGGGATCTTCTGCAAGAGTACCTCCTTGAAACCCGTCTTCAGTTGTTCAAAAGCGTCAATGTACTCTTGTAGTCGATTGCTATTGACTTCGAAATTGCCGGCTAGTTGCTGTATAGCAAGTTGCGAATCTGAGTATAGCCACACCCGGGTGGCGCCGACATGCCGGGCGGCTTGCAGACCGGCTATAAGTGCTTCATATTCAGCCTCATTGTTCGTCGCCTTGTGCTCTAATCGCACGGACAGGTGTAGCCGTTCCTCTTCGGGCGAAATCAAGAGAACGCCGATTCCGCTGCCAAGCCGAGAGGAGGCACCATCGACGTATATCTTCCATACGCCTTCGGCCTCATCGGAATGCAATTCCGTCAGAAAATCTGCTAGGGCTTGCGCTTTGATAGCCGGCCGAGGTTGATATTGTATGTCATATTCGCTCAGCTCAGTTGTCCACTTGACAAGTCGCCCTGATGCGTCTGGGTTGGTGAGCACTCGACCCAGGTTACTGTTAGTCAATACAGTAATGGGGTGTGATAAGAAATAGGGCCTGAGTCGCCGGGCAGCTAGGAACAGTATGTAGCCCAATTTTTCGAGTGTCGAATACCGACACTCGGCTCCTTTAAATAAGTGGGCAAAGAAATACACCGGCCTTTGTTCAGTTTTTTCCTGCCGGACCAACACCATGCTGCCCGAGTCAGCGGAGGTCGCCAAGTATACATATAAATTCTCCTCAGGGTCTGGTCGGGCAAGTGTTGGTAATTCTGACAAGTAAGATTTCAGCTCTTCAAAGGCCTTGTCACACTCTGCGTCCCACTGAAACTTAGTGGCCCGGCGTAGTGTCTTGAAGAATGGTAGTCCCCGTTCGGCTGATCGGGAGATGAATCTAGAGAGGGCGGTTATCCGCCCGGTCAGCCGCTGAGCTTCCCTTAGATTGCGTGGGGCCGGCATCTCTAGAATGGCTTTTACTTTGCCCGGATTAGCTTCTATTCCTCGCTCAGTGACAATGTAGCCGAGGAACTTCCCACTCCGTGCCCCGAATAGACATTTGGCCGGGTTAAGCTTCAGGCCAAACCGCCGCAGAGTTTGGCAGGTCTCTTCAATATCGGGGATTAGCTCTTCCGCCCGGGCAGTCTTGATAAGAATATCGTCGACTTATACTTCGACGTTACGCCCAATTTGTGACCTGAACACCTTGTTCATCATCCTTTGGTAGGTGGCACCAGCATTCTTGAGGCCGAACGGCATGACGGTGTAGCAGTAGGTGCCGTCAGCCGTGACAAAGCTAACCTTCTCCTGGTCAGCAACCGCCAGCGGGACTTGGTGGTATCCCTGGTACGCATCCAGCATTGATATGAACTCGCTGCCTGCCGTTGAGTCCACCATTTGATCTATCCGTGGAAGTGGGTAGCAGTCTTTTGGGCATGCGCGATTGAGATCTCGGAAATCAATGCATACTCGCCACTTGTCGTTGGGTTTGGCTACCAGCACCACATTGGCTAACCAGGCCGGGAACTGGACCTCCCGGATGTGTCCGGCCTCCAATAGTCTTTCGACTTCCGCCCGGATGACTTGGTTCTGCGCGGCGCTGCGATCTCTTTTCCTTTGCTTTACTGGCCGCGCATTCGGGTAAATATGGAGCTGATGTTCCGCAACTTCTGGTCGGACCCCCTTCAAATCTTTCGGCGACCAGGCGAACACATCCTGATTCCGGACGAGGGCTTCGATCAGCGATTGTTTCAGCTCCTCGGGAAGTCCTGCAGCAATTTGTACTTTGGACTCACCCCGATCGGGCAGAAGTTGTACCTCTTCCTTGTCCTCCTGCAGTTCCGCCCAAGGGGATGCCTCCACCACGTTGCAGCCGCTATCTGCCCGCCTGGCCTTCTGACCTCCCGATCGGACGTCATCAGCATAGCAACGCCGGGCCACGATCTGATTGCCTCTCACCTCGCCGACCCTGTCGCCGACCGGAAACTTCACCTTGAGGTAGTAGGTGGAGACTACCGCTTTAAATTCATTGAGTGCCGGTCGACCGAGTATGGCGTTGTAGGCAGCCGGCGCATCCACAATCAGAAACGTGGTCAAACGGGTCCTCTTGAGTGGCTCCTCTCCAAGTGAGACAGCCAGTCGTATCTGTCCGATCGGCTGTACTTCGTTCCCCGTGAACCCGAACAGGGGCGTAGCCACCAACTCCAGCTGCGACATTTCAATTTGTAGCTGATCGAAAGCTCGTTTATATAAAATGTTTACCGAGCTGCCGGTGTCCACAATGGTGCGGTGGACTTCGTAATTGGCGATGACAGCCGAAATGACCAACGGGTCGTCGTGTGGCACCTCCAATCCTTGCAAATCCTGCGGCCCCCAGCTGATTTGGGGCCCTTGAGCTTGAGAGGTGCTGACCCCGACTTGGTGAATTTCCAGCCGGCGCACCTGTGTCTTTCGGGCCCGATTGGAGTCTCCTCCGGTAGGCCCACCGGAAATCACATTGACGCCTCCCCGGACGGCGTTCTGGTGATTCGCCTGATCTTCGTCAATCTCCCCCGCCTCTTCCTGCTCGGGCTGAGGAAATAATTGCCGGGCGGCGGGGGTATCTCGCCCTTGTCCTTGTTGGGCTGTGGCTCCATAACCACGCCCGCGCCCCTGTGGGGTTTGTCGTCCTTGACCCCTGCCGCGTGGGGTCCTTGCTCTAGCGCCTGCTCGGCAGTCTTCAGTGTTGTGCGTGTTGCATTGGTGAAACGCACAATACGGTGCCCATCTGTTGGGCCAATTCCCTTGTGCTACTTGCACTTGTTGGGGTCTCATTCCCGGCCGATCGGCCGGTCGGGGACTGCGAATCGGTCCCCCTGGTGATCTGTTATGTTGAGGTGCGGGCTGTGGGTTAACCGCAACTTCCTTCCTCCGGGCGGCTTGCGCCTCCTCTACATTGATATACTTGACAGCCTTCCCGAGCAGGCTGTCGAAGTCCTTCGGTGGCTTCCTGATCAGGGACCGGAAGAAATCACCCTCCTGGAGCCCTTGCGAGAAAGCGGTGACCAATACTTCTGGCGTTGTATTGGGCACCTCTATAGCTATTCCGTTGAACCTCCTGATATAGTCCCGGAGTGATTCTTTCGGACCTTGCCTCAGAGCAAACAAATTAAGGCTGGTCTTATGGTGCCTTCGGCTGCTTGCGAAATGCTGCAAAAACAGCCGCTTCACTTCTGCGAAACTCCCGACTGATCCTCCCGGGAGTCCGTCGAACCACCGCTGAGCCTGCCCAGAGAGGGTTGTCAGGAAAGCGCGGCATTTGACGCCCTCCGGGTATTGATGCAACAGGGCGGCGCTTTCGAACTTCATAACATGCTCTTCGGGGTCACTGGCCCCCGAGTACTCAGGCATAGTGAAGAACCGCAGATGCTTAGGAACAGGATCTTCAAGAATTCGGGGAGAGAATGGACTGTGAGCCGGGTAAGCCGAAGCGGGGTCGGCTAAACCTTTCCCTTTGTCTGGCCGCGTCTGAGGCGCCAGGCTGGATGCCGAAACTTCGGTTGGGGCCGAGTGGACCGCGTTCCGGAAAAGTGCTCGGGGAAATGTAGGAACGAAGGGGTCGGGCTGAGCAGCCATACCTTCTGAGTTTCCCCGCGTAGAATGCCCGGGGAGTGGGGCTCCTTGACTGCCAATTAGCGGGTGAGATTGCTGAGCTTTCTGTGTTCGGGCAGCCATCAGCATTTCATACTCTTCGGGCGTGAGTGTAACCGTCAAAGGATTAGGGTTTTCCATCCTCCGCTCTCGATCAGGCGGAATGCCCTCCTTCTAGCGCCAAATTTGATCCCGTCGCCGAGCGGGGTGGGGCCGCAACCGGATGACGGTGTAGGGATGGATGACGTGTGCGCTGACGGGCTGCCTTCGCTCAGAACGACTCAACCAACGGGGGTGCCTTCCGATCGGATGGAAGCGGATTCTGCCCGGTACACCTTTGGCCAGATGGATGATGTAACCGCCGAGTGGAACTTCCGAATGGAGGAAGAAGGATCTCTACCGGCGGGAACTGTTCGGCCGAACTGTCAATATTGCGGATGCAGGGGAGGTCTCCGAGTGAAGTTCCTCCGAGGGGATGCTGTCGTCGAGGAGAACTTCGGCCGAAGGAAAGGACCGTTGCCTGGTACGCCTTTGGCCAGATGGATGATGCAACCGCCGAGTGGGATTCCCGACTGTCCGAGTGAGGATGATGTCGTTGTCGAGTGGAACTGCGTCCGGATGACCTGAGCCTGCTGAAGGAAAGGACCGTTAGCAACCTAGCCGGGAAGCGTCCCGGCAAGGCCCTCCGACGGTCAAGTCAGTACTCCAGTGAACAAGCAAAATAGAGGAGCACTGTAGACGAGAAGCTTCGCGCGCGTACCTGATAATGAGGAGGGGAGGGGCTTATATAGCCGGGGGAAAGGACCAAGTCTGACCTGTGTCAGGATTCTCTGACCTGGTCGAGGGATATCCTCTGATTGTCTGCCAGGTGTCAGGATTCTCTGACGGAGTCAGGGAATATTGTATGATTCTGTCGGTTTGGAGCCAACATTCCTTGTCGTATATTATTTGTCTTATGTGAGGACACAGACAACTTTCTGTACGTTCCCGACCAGCGCCGCCTGGCGCCAACGGCCCGACAGGGCGGCGTGCCAGGGAGCGTCAGGTCACACGAGTGGTGACAGCCTGTTATCTGCAGCTGGCGCGGATGTTTTGTCGTTATCCCCGGGCGGTTTCGGGAGAGTACCCGAGTGAGCGACAGGCGGGGATGCCCGGCTGGATGTCCGGTATGGACATGAAGGATTACCGGGCGGATTCACCCGGATGATTAGGCGTGTGGCCTTTATATGGCCGGGCGGCAATACCCGGGCGAGGGGATGTAGAGACCGGGCGGAAGTACCCGGATAAGCGAGGCATAATAACCTTATGATGGCAGACCGGGATTGACTGGCCGGCTGAGCCCTGGCATTTATTCTGCCCGGGCGCTTGAGTCCGACCGGCCGGCAGGGAATCTAAGACCGGCTAGGGTGTTTATCAGGCCGGCTATCCGTACAATGACATGGACCCAGAAGTTGGCCAGGCTGTTCGCCACGCGGGCTGTCCGTACGGTGACAAAGATAGGGCGGGATCATCTTAGATTATCGAATTTTATGAGTTTGGAAGTCAGAGTCGGCTCCACAGATATTGAGGGAGATAAATATAGATACATAAATGGAAGACACATAGTGGAAAAGTATCAGATCATCAATTTCAAAAAATCGACCCCTAATTATTGCTCCAGAATTATCATACGTCCAACATTGGTACTACATCCTAGGGCACGTGGTTCTTCCAAAATATATATTCAACTTTTAATTTATCAAAATATTTAGTTATTTTATTATACCTCTCTTTTATAAGTAGTGGAGTTGACTGATATTAAAGAGGCGAATGCACTAGTTGATTTTTAAATTTACTATACTCGTGATCATTAGTTAATTGTCCATAACCCATGGTCAACTGCTGAATATTCTATGCTCTATTATGTGGTAGGACTATTATATAAATTTTAAAATATCTCAAAATTATATTAATTTAAAAAGTCTACAACTATGAAAATCTTTTAAATGTAGTCATTCCTTTTATGATCTAGACTTCACAATCTAAATTGAGATAGGTAAATTTTTAAAATTTTTAACACAAATTTATTAAAGGACCTAGGTAGGCATGCCATACTTATAAGTATTCTAGGTAAATTTTGATATGGTCAACCGAGTCAAGTTAGATCATGTTGTATTTAATCCCTGTGTCTAAGTATGTAGGAGCTTAGGAGTGTAGGAAGTCAAGCGGAAGACGCAGCGATTGAGAAGGATAGCACGAGAAGGGAGCCGACGGGCTCGGTGCATCCGAGGGACGGGAAGGTCTGCGAAAGAATACACTGGTGGAGCGTGAATGACGCGCGCGACGTTTGAGGGATGAAAAGCCGGACGGAAGCATGCTCGAGGAGAAGGCCAGAGGAGGGTTCAGGTGAGTCCAACTCTGGAAGGCCCGAGATCACCCAAGAAGACCTATTGGAAACTGGTCAGTGGAAAGTTGACCAAAAGTCACTCGGGCGCCCGAGTCAACTTGGGCGCTCCAGTGCATACACACGCCCGAGATGTGAAAATCCATCCAAATATAGCAGTTTACGAACGTTGTGAAGGGGATAACTCTAAAGCCACGTGTCAGACACCCCTAAGCTCTTTGGCGCTCGTGTAGGGTCACATCAGCATTCATATAGACTTGACTAAGACTATAAATAGACCCCAGAACCCAGTTTCAAACATCAATTTAGTTGTGCACGTACGAATTACTTTTAGTTTTTCTCTGTTTTCTGAGTTCTACATTTGTGTAAGAGGTTTTTCCGCCCCAACGATTTAATCAAGAGGTAGAGCTATATTTTTATCTTGGAATAACAACTTTACTGGTTGCAAACTAAGTAACTGTCTATGCTTCTTTTCCCTTTTTGTTAAATTCTTTAGTCTGTTTATCTTGCTTGTGAACTAACCAACATCTTTGTTAAGCAAGAACAAAAGATAGATTTTTATTTGCGGGGGCAATTCACCCCTCCTCTTACTGACAGCACGATAACTGACAATACTTATTGACAAACACTATCAAAGGATTCATAGAACTCTCTAATTCATTAAAATTTTGAAATTCTAAACAGTATAGGATTATTGACGAGTTTTGATCGAAAATTAGTTGACGACATTAAAAATCTTAGAATCACTTCAAACGAAGTCCATTACACTCTTGATTTTTTTTTTTAGTGCACCCTCATATCTAAATTCCATAATATAAATTGAGTGATATAGATTTTCCATTACACTAAGTCATTGAAGGATGTGCTAAGAACGGAGGGGAGATTCCAAGGGACTTGGGGAGAGAGTCAATTCTCAAACTAGAAAAACTCAATAGGTGAGATTAGAATTGGGGCCAAGACAGACCTTGGTGGAACCAATTTGACTCCCAAATTAACACAGGGTTAGTTGGAGAAAAATTGATGAATAGTTGGAGTTGGGAGGCGTATATGCACATACCTATGCCTGTGAAAGCGAGTTCCCTCTTTTGAGTTCAAGTTGTGAGACTACCCCACGCTCTACATCCTTCATTTATTACAGTATCCATGTTTGGATGTTCCCTGTGATGAGAGACTAATGATTGCATCTAGAGGTATCTGAAATGGGTCGAGCCTAAAGGGTTGATCGTGGTTGCACTGAAGTGGTCGGGCATGATTGAGTTGAGGAGGTCTGACGTGGATGAGCTAAACGAGTCGGACATGACCGAGATGAGAAGGTTGGGCACAAATGAGCCGAAGAGGTCAAACGTTTGATGAGCTGAAGGGGTTGGACGTGGCTGAGCTGAGGAGGTATGGCATAGTCAAGCTAAAAGGGTTTGGCATAGCCAAGCTGAAGAGGTCTAATGTAGCCGAGTTGAAGAGATCTGACGTAGCTGAGCTTATCGGTCAAACATTACCAACCTACCCGCTGGGCATTAGCACCTTGTTGGACCTGTTTGAGGTCCGCATTAACCAAAATTGATCTCCTTAACTTACAACTCAACTTGATTTTTAACTAGTTTTAATCAAAGTGTGATGAATAGCTCAGTACGACCGTAATTTCACGGGTCCACGTGGAGGCAAATAACTTTCACCACATCAACAACTATAAGACAATTTAATACAAACTTTTACATACTTGTTCATCATTATCATTAAAGAATTTTTAGAATTTTCTTTATTTAAATCATATTACGATAAGTATGAAGTAAATGATGACATGGTAAAAGTACATTAAACAAACAAATATACCGTGGTTTAGTTGTTTTCGTAAGCATATAAATTTGTTACAGGATATAATTTTTAATTCAGTGACATGTTCAAGATGTGGACCCCTATTATCTTAAAAAAAAAAAAACCAGAACACGGGATTGCTGTCGGAAGGAAAGACTACACGGACACTTATTCTATAATAAATAAATAATTAAGAAACGATTTGTTAACAACAATATACACATCAACAGAAATCATCTTGTAGTTCCAAATGGAGGTTCAGCTGGGCTACAACCCCCGTATCTCTTAAGAAATTGATTTGGTCTTTGCTGTCGCCTTCAAATCATTTTCGTAGACATTTTCAAAATTACCCTAAGACATAACAAAATTAATTATCACATCGTAAATTTATAAAATTGAGTTTGAATCGAATTTTAACAAAGTTCTAAGAATTATCTTCTTATGAGCACCAAAGGACTGATTTTACAATAGACATTTTCAAAATTAGTTTTTTTTAATAAAAAAAATCATATCTAATCATTCGAATGGATTAATTTTAGAGATAATTGATTTGATCTTATAAAAAAAATTTTACCGGCCATAAAGATATATTAGAAAACGTCAACAACGTGTCGCTCTGTATCCACCGCTCCAAGATTATCTTTCTAATAGGAGAATTAATTCACAGTCTATAATAGTTGAAACTAAATAAATTCATGAATATTTGAACAACTACAAAAACACACACCATAATCCTTGGGGCAAAAAATTAACCTTTGTTTGCTTACCCTTGAATTAGTCCGACCCAATGGTTGGAACTTTTTTTTCTCACTATTTCAATCAAATTTGACTGACCTCTCGGTTTGGTTATGAAAACTAATGTGGCAGAAGTCTGTGGTCTTCATGTGTTCTGTGTGATAACAAACTATGCTGATGTATCTTTCAAAGTTAAGATGCATTAGACGTGATCCAAAGAGAATCTGACTCGGCCTAGAAGGGATTTAAGTCTAGTCAAACCTACTCGGCCTCGGCAACTCTGCCAAGACAACTCGACCTAGACAACTTGGCCTTGGCAGCTCGGCTAAGACAACTTGGCCTCGACAGCTCAGCCAAGACAGTTCGGCCTCGATAGCTTGGCCCCAATTACTAATCTCGTTTTTGACCCGGCCTCAATCGCCAACCTCTTCCTTGATAGGGCCACTCAGCATCGACCTTATCTCCTCATCCGCCATTGACTTAGGCCCACAATCCACGTGGCCTGTTGAAAGCCGGGGGCATAACTACTTCATTCATGAAATCATTTACCCAGAAGACGTGAAAATTCTTTTGTATGTGTGTATATATATGGAGATGCATCTAATAGCTAACAGATATTGATATCCAACTGACCTCCATGATTTGGTCTCCTAATTACCTGCCACATAGATATGTGGCATCTCATATATGGAGATGTCTCTAACTGCTATCAAATCTGATTCCCTAACTTACCTCCATGAAAAATAGTTGGAGAATATGTGGAGGCTTAGATGGCTTTCCGTATGATACGGGAGATAATCAGGGGTGTGGGGAGGGCAGATGTTCTGTCCCCAAAAAGTTCATGTCCCGCCTGTCCCGTTCCCCGACGACGGTCAATGAATCGTCTGATCGTCGATCGGACACCACTAGCGGCTTCCGGCCGCTGTTCTGAATAAAATTATACCCTGGGGGTACGGTAAACTCGTCGGGATCGCCGCAATTGCGATCTCGTCGGATTCACCGTCGAATCCGACGAGATTGCAATTGTATCGATTCCGACCGATTCGTCATTTTTCTAGGATATCATTTGATTCGGTACGACGATCAAAATTCATCGGTGGTGTCCGATAGATGATCGGACGACTGACCGGTCGTCGTCGGGAGAACAGGATAGGCGGGACAGACACTTTTTTCGGGACAGAAAATCCCAATTGGGGGTGTGGGTAGTCAATATTCCCGCCTAGATGGAGATTTACTTGCGCGGCTATTAAGACTATAAGCTGTAGCTTGTTAAGAATACAGACAACAAAACGGTTACTCCCCCGAAGAATGTGGGAATGTTGTCGTTTAAGCTGTAAGGGGCAACGTCAGCATTATTTCAGGGGGGCATGGGTAACACTAGCAAAAATTGGAGACAGGAGTATAGTTGTCCCTCTAGTCCGATCCTATAGGCGCAGGTACACGTGCACATGCATCCAGAATACTAACTACTTTTCATCTTCTATTTCATCCTCCTCTGTCAGAAATTTACTTGAGTGTTGGAATAACCTCGCTAAGTAATTCTCAGTCATTTTTCAAACCCTCTCCTTTTTGTTTTCTCCTGTAATTCAGGCTTCGACGGTCACTCTACAAATCTTTGTTGTTGTTGGGCAATTGATAACTAAGTCAACATTGAAGCTAATTCACCGATGACTTATTCATCTATGTTTTTAGGCAAGATCGCCATCGATTATATAATGTCTTCGAAGAAATAAGAGGGGGGCTCTTCGAAAAAGCTTTACTTTCTTGCATTCCTCTTCCTCCTGTATCTAAGGAAGCTCCTCATCTTACTCTTATATAAGTTTACTCACTCAGATCCATATTCGATCTCATTCTAACTCTCTTTCAAATACTTTTCAGATTCTTTCATCCCCTCACCGATAATCTCCAAATAACATATACATCAACTAATTATAAAAACACTGCCAAGATCAATCCCACCTGCACGCTTACGTGCAGGCACTTAAACAAACATTTGTTGGTCCAAGCCATCGCTGCCAACTTACCTGGAAACGCTGTTCGTTTCCTTCGCCGGCCTAACCAAATTAAGTAATCCTAGACAGCGACCAACCGAGTTGCCTCACTGGCTACGTATATACGCTCTTCCTGCGTTCCGTCCTCATGCCGCAGCAGGATGAGAGACGACGTAGTGCCGGTCCACGACGCCGCCCTCGGCTTGCTCCACCCTGGCGAGAACTGGCTCGCCTACCCCCTTGCATTCCCCGCGCCGCCCGTCATCCCCTTCGCCCACCACCTGCTCGACGGCTGCTACGCCACCGTCTCCAACACTCCTGAGTTCATCGACCTCGCAAGCGACGGCTTCGACAGCGCCCGGGACGAGCGCGGGCTGAGGATGATGGCGCTTCTATTGGACTGCGCGGTGGCGATTTCTGCCGACAACTTGGTCGAGGCTAACAGGATTCTGCACGAGCTGAACCAGCTCGCGTCTCCTTACTCTGCTTCCTGCGCCGAGCGCGTTGTGGCTTATTTCGCCAAGGCCTTGGCGTCCAGGGTGATGAACTCGTGGACGGGCATCTGCTCCCCGCTGATGGTCCCCCACAAGGCCATTCTTTCTTGCTTCGAGACCTTCGGCAACGCGTCGCCTTTCGTCAAGTTCGCGCACTTCACGGCCAACCAGGCCATCTTGGAGGCAATTCAGCGAACAGATAGAGTGCACATCGTCGACCTGGACATCATGCACGGCCTCCAGTGGCCGGCGATGTTCCACATCCTGGCCACGAGGCCCGACGGCCCGCCGCACGTGCGGATGACTGCGTTCGGCCCGTCGGCGGAGGGGATCGGCAAGCGGCTCGTCAACTTCGCTAGGAGGCTCGGGGTGCCGTTCGAGTTCGAGCCGGTGGCGAAGCGGCCGGGCGACGTGCACCCCTCGGAGATCGTCGCCCGGCGGAGGCAGGGGGAGGAGCAGGCTGTGGCGGTGCACTGGCTGCAGCACGCGCTGTACGACGCCTCGGGGTCCGACCACAACACGATGCGGCTGGTGGAGATGCTGCGGCCTCGGGTGGTAACCCTGGTGGAGCAGGAGGCGACTTCGGCGCGAGGGGGGCCCTTCCTCGACCGCTTCATGGGGGCGCTCCACTACTACTCGGTGATGTTCGACGCGCTGGGGGAGTCACTGCCAACGGTGGACGACACGGAGAGGCACAGAGTGGAGCAGGGGATCCTGGGGCGGGAGATCGACAACGTGGTGGCGGTGGGAGGGCCGGCGCGGAGCGGGGAGCAGAAGTTCGGAAGCTGGAGGGGGGAGTTGGCGCAGCGGGGGTTCGCGCAGTTGGCCATGAGCAGGAACGCACTGGAGCAGGCGCAGATGACACTACACTTGTTCCCTTCTCCGTCTCCGCCGGGATACACCATCCTCCACGGCGATGGGACGGCGAAGCTCGGATGGAAGGGGACGGCGCTGTACACGGCGTCAGTGTGGACGGCCGATTCACGGTATTGTAATGGTTCAACTTGAAACTTCGCCCCGCAATTATGTAAAACAGAAATGATAGGGAAACGTGAAAAACGCAACGTGAATGCAGCGTGAATGGCGTGGAGTTGCACGTCACACATGCCTGAAATCGTGAAGTGTCCTTTTTTTCTCCGAGACGAACCCTAGCATCCTGCTCGAGAAAAGAAGTCGTCGACGCCGAAGGAGGAGACGTGTAGTACCACGGGAACCACTGCAATACAGGATTCGGCGGCGGCGGCGCCGGTGAGCATCTGCCCTTCACCGCCGGTTGCTGGCGGTACTACTCCGGGATACTATTATCCTCCTTACAATTACTTTCCAACGCCGCCGCCGCCGAATCCTGTTTGCCGTGTTTCCCGTGGTACTACACGTCTCCTCCCTCGGCGTCGGCGGCTTCTTTTCTCGAGCAGGATGCTAGGGTTCGTCTCGGAGAAAAAAAGGACACTTCACGATTTCTCATCTCACTTGGTTGACGTGGCGTATGTGACGTGTAATTCCACGTCATTCACGCTGCAGTCATGCTGCGTTTTTCACGTTCCCTATCATTTCTTTATGTAAAAAAAAACACTGTAAAACATTGCCCTTTCATCTTATTGTACCTTTTCTAATGCAACACGAATCTTTCCTGATGAACTGATAATTGATAGAGCTATGATAGGGAGAGTGAAAATGAGAGAGTGAATGACGTGACACTTTATATGCACACGTCTGATTATCGCTTGGACGGCCTGGTCCCTTCTTGAGGCCCTCAGAGGACCTTTCGGCGCGCAGGTATCCGGGTCGGCCAGACGTGCCACATCATCTGTCTTTTCGCCTTCTGCTGCCCAGGATATCTGAGCAGATTGTAATCTTATGCATTAATGCTCGCGGTTACTGACTGTTCCACGTGTTTTTTCTCCATTACTTCTCCGGGCGACGAGGAGCTCACTGTCTATCTAGTGAGAGACGAGGCTGTGTGCGATGTGCTTTGTTTCCTAGGCCCCTCCGAGCATAATTAGACGACTATTATTGACCACCGCCGTTGCTATGATATGTCATCGGGCGGTTCTTATAGCCTCCGGGGCTGCATAAATAGGTTTTTACTGTTGGATCGGGTTGGACCGGCTACAGGGGGGGTGAATAGACGGTAAAAAAAATTATGAAAGTGGAGGCACTCGTCTTTAAAAAAAGAAACTTGGATGCAACTGAGAACGTTGCTTCCAAGGCAGTGGACGCTCAATAAAAATCTCCTTGTGGCGGAGAAGCCTTACAAAATAGTACACCAGCCTTTTAGAGATTTTACAAGAATGAATTAATTGAATGATTGAAAAGGTTGAAACTCAAAGCCTATTTATAGCCTAAGAGAATAAATCTGGATTGTTAATTGTTGAGGAATTTTCTCTTGACCGTTGATCCATGGATGTAATCTGGATGGTTGATCTTGGATGGGATTAAACTGCATCCATTAGATTTGATTAAAGTATAAAGTTATCTTTTAAGAGATAACTTTGTCTTCTGCTCGCAATAGATAAATAACTTTATTATTTGCTCGCAACAATTTCAATCATATTTCTTCTTTATCCCGGTCGGTAAGGCTGGTGATATTTGTAGGCGAGGTTGCTGGATCGAATTTTCATAGTAACAAATAAAATTCTTTTTGTTTCAGGTGCCTGGTTTGACTTGGTCAAACTGACCAGTCTTTTGGTTCATCTTCTGGGTGATTTCCGGCCAATCGGAGTTAGGCTCACCCGAACCCGACTCCGGCCTTTCGCCTCTCGAGAGTCCTTCCTCCCGACTTCTCGTCCCTCGGACACCGCGCACGTCCTTCTCGCTCCACCGGCGTACTCTTCCACAGCTTCCGCGTCCCTCGGATTGTACCGAGCCCGTCGGCTCACTTTCCCGCACAATCTTTCTCGTCCGCTACGTCTTACACTTGACTTCCTCCGTACCTAAGCTCTTGCACACTTAGCAGAGGGATCAAACATACTAGGACCTAAGTTAAATCGGTTGATCACATCAAAATCAACCAGGGGTACTTACAATCTCTCAATTTTTGATGTGCATCAATCCGAGTTAAATTAGGGTAATCAAAATAAAAAAACATACATAATAATGTAAACAGTTTAAGTTCAAAAAAAACTTAAATTTCGAGTAAATTAAAATTCTACTCCTTAACTTAATACTATTCCTCCCCTTTTGATCACATCAAAAAATTGGGAAATATAAGTAGGGAAGAAGAAAATTTTTTGAGTGCGATAAAAAATATTCTATGTGAAAAAAAAAATCGCGTTGCCATAGATATTTCAAATTTTAAAATGGCATATTTTTTCAAAGTTAATTCCATTTTTTTTTTTAAAATGACTTAAATAAAATCTATTTTTTTTTGATAAAATCCACAACTGATGAGGAGTTCCAAAAAATATCGAATCCTGTCAAAATATTTTTCTATCGAATTTTGAAAAAAAAATCATATTTCGATAAACAATTCGTAAAAAATCGAAAAAAAAATCTGAATATTTTTGTTAAAGTTGAAGATGAAGATATGAGTTTGGACAAAAATTTTGAGTTTTAAATTCGTTCATCAAGTCCAAAAATGACAAACCAACACATAAGAGTTTTTGAAAAATAAATTTTTAAAAAATTGGAAAAAATACTTCGAAAAATTTGAAAAAAAATTGTAATGAGTCTTTTTCCCTTAAACTCTTAATTTCAAATTTCGAGGGAAAAAATATTCGAAAATTTTTGAAAGAAGTTCCAGTAGGTAGACAGCATAATTGTGCATAAAAAAAATAAAGACATAATTTTTGTTAGAGAAATAAAATGCACACATATATAATAACAAAAAAAAATTATCAGTTTAATACAAATTTAGGAACCCAAAATAAGTTCCTGTCTACAGGATTAATTTAAAACTTAGGCGGAATATAGCTTTTGGGCACCTGTTTAAATTGGCCCTTATGATTTTTAAAATACCAATTTAAATTATCAGGAAAGCTATTTTTCTTTTGGCGTAAATATGCAATATCAAGCTCTAATTTTTATACTAAAATTTTCAAATTATCATTTTCATTTTTCAAAATTTCAAACGAGGATATAAGTGTTAATTCATTTTTTAATTTTTAATTTTCTTTTTCTAATCTACAATTAGATTTGAGCAAAGCTTTAACTCCAACATATAATTGATCATGAGAAAGAAAACAAACCTCACTTACCGGGTCGCTTTCGAAAAACGAGGTTATTTCTTCGTCATCGATTTCTTCTGACGTCTCTCCCCCTTAATCAGTGCTCCCTTCTTGATGATTTGCCATCAGCGTAAATCCCGCGTATTCTTGACCTTCCGACTCTTCTGACGAGGACTCATCGTCGAGTTGGGTCTTCCTTGTGTTCAGTGCGGCAATGTCTGATTTATTATTCTTCTCTCCATGCAATTCTAGGAATTTCTCCCAGAGCTCTTTTGCCGAGTTGTAATTCTCGATGCAGTTAACTTCTTGTGCGGGAAGAACGGCTAGTAGATGAAATTTAGCTTTTCCGTTTGCTTCAAAGTCTGATTTCTCCTTCTTGGTCAACGACTCTATTTCTTTATCCTTGCCGTTGTTGTCTTTAGGAACTGAAAAACCATTTTTCATAATTATTAGCAATTCAATATCAGTTTTAAAAAATACCTACATTCGGCGCTTCCACATCGCGAATTCCCCCTCAAACTTCGGCGGGTAGATTACGGTTCCAACCATTTTCTTGAATTTGCTGCAATCGGCGGTTAGTCCTTCTGCGGCGACCTTGGCTCTGATACCAATTGTTGGATCGGGTTGGACCGACTAGAGGGGGGTGAATAGACGGCAAAAAAATTATGAAAGTGGAGGCACTCGTCTTTAAAAAAAGAAACTTGGTTGCAACTGAGAACGTTGCTTCCAAGACAGTGGACGCTCAATAAAAATCTCTTTGTGGCGGAGAAGCCTTACAAAAATAGCACACTAGACTTTTAGAGATTTTACAAGAATGAATTAATTGAATGATTGAAAAGGTTGAAACTCTAAGCCTATTTATAGCCTAAGAGAATAAATCTGGATTGTTAATTTTTGAGGAATTTTCTCTTGACCGTTGATCCATGGATGTAATCTGGATGGTTGATCTTGGATGAGATTAAACTACATCCATAAGATCTGATTAAAGGATAAAGTTATCTTTTAAGAGATAACTTTATCTTCTGCTCGCCACAGATAAATAACTTTATCATTTGCTCGCAACAATTTCAATCACATCTCTTCTTTATCCCAGTCGGTAAGGCTGGTGATATTTGTAGGCGAGGTTGCTGGTTCGAATTTTCACAGCAACAAATAATATTCTTTTTGTTTCAGGTGCCTGGTTTGACTTGGTCAAACTGACCAGTCTTTTGGTTCATCTTTTGGGTGATTTCTAGCCAATCGGAGTTAGGCTCACCCGAACCCGACTCCGGCCTTTCGCCCCTCGAGAGTCCTTCCTCCCGGCTTATCATCCCTTGGACACCGCGCACGTCCTTCTCGCTCCACCGACGTACTCTTCCGCAGCTTCCGCGTCCCTCAGATTGTACCGAGCCCGTCGGTTCACTTCCCCGCATAATCTTTCTCGTTCGCTACGTCTTACGCTCGACTTCCTCCGTACCTAAGCTCCTGTACACTTAGCAGAGGGATTAAATATATCAGGACCTAACCTAAATCGGTTGATCACATCAAAATCAACCAGGGGTACTTACATTTACTTTTACCACCGTCTTTTCACCTTTCACACCGGCGTGCTGCGCTTCTGTTTTGGGTGTGGTTGCGGCGGAACCTCTGGTCCCGACTTTCTTCTCTGACGACCTCTTTGTTTGTTAGATTCCCTTCTCTCCGTTACTCCATATGGCCTCTTCATCTTGCGACCCGGATCCTTGGTATGTCACCACAAGGTCAGTCCTTGACCACTGTGACCTCGATGGGTGTGACCTCGATGGGATTAGGGCAGAGTTCCACATTCCATTCGATCATCATATCTTGCTGCCTGCTTCCTCCGACCAAGCCGCGAAACCTCTAGCGCACTACATTACCCTTTCTCGAGATCACCTGCAGGCCGGACTGCGTTTTCCAATCCACCCCTTCATCGCCTTGATTTGTCGTCACCTCCGCCTCAATTTGTCCCAGTTAACCCCTAATTCCATCCGCCTCCTCTGTGGGTCGGCTATTATCTTCCAACTGTATCGGATTCCCCTTCGAGCCGATATCTTTTACTATTTCTTTTGTCTGAAAAGGCAAGAGTTGGGCGAGTTTTACTTCCAAGCCCTTCCTGGTACTTCCTTCCTGTCCTCGCTTCCGTCGTCCAGCAAGGGTTGGAAGGAAAGATATTTTTACATTCGTCCTGTCGCGCCCCTGACCTGGCCGGTCGGCTTTCTGCTAAACATCTCTCGGATGCCTCCTCGCCGTCCGGGAGTGGCGAGCGTAAGCCCCTGCATAGTTCGCGCGAGGCAAGGGTAATATTGAGAGATGATCCGAGGGTAAGGCTCGCACGGAGCGAGAATATGACCTCCCTATCGGGGGACCTCGCAGGGAGCGTGGGCCGCCACGCATCCGGCTGAGAGCCGATCCGAGGGTAAGGCTCGCACAGAGCGAGAATATGGCCTCCCGATCGGGGGACCTCTCAGGGAGCGTGGGCCGCCACGCGTTCGGCTGAGAGCCGATCTGAGGGTAAGGCTCGTACGGAGCGAGAATATGGCCTCCCGGTCTGGGGACCTCTCAGGGAGCGTGAGCCGCCACGCGTCCGGCTGAGAGCCGATCTGAGGGTAAGGCTCGCACGGAGCGAGAATATGGCCTCTCGGTCGGGGGATCTCTCAGGGAGCATGAGCCGCCACGCGTCCGGCTGAGAGCCGATCCGAGGGTAAGGCTCGCATGGAGCGAGAATATGACCTCCCGATCGGGGGACCTCTCAGAGAGTGTAGGTCGTCATGCGTCCGGCTGAGAGCCGATCTGAGGGTAAGGCTCGTATGGAGTGAGAATATGGCCTCCCGGTCGGGGACCTCTCAGGAAGCGTGGGCCGCCACGCGTCCAGCTGAGAGCCGATCCGGGGGTAAAGCTCGCACGGAGCGAGAATATGGCCTCCCGATCGGGGACATCTCAGGGAGCGTGGGTCGCCACGCGTCCTCTGAGAGCCGAGTCGAGGCTTCCCGGTCAAGGACATCTCAGGGAGCGTGGGTCGCCACGTGTCCGCTAAGAGCTGAGCCGAGGCTTCCCGGTAGGGACATCTCAGGGAGCGCGGGTCGGCACGCGTCCGCTGAGAGCCGAGCCGAGATTTCCCGGTCAGGGACATCTCAGGGAGCGTGGGTCGCCATGCGTCCGCTGAGAGTCGAGCCGAGGCTCCCTGGTTAGGGACATCTCATGGAGCGTGGGTCGCCACGTGTCCGATGAGAGCCGAGCCGAGGCTTCCCGGTCAGGGACATCTCAAGGAGCGTGGGTCGCCACGCGTCCGCTGAGAGCCGAGCCAAGGCTTCCCGATCAGGGACATCTCAGGGAGCGTGGGTCGCCACGCGTCCGCTGAGAGCCGAGCCGAGGCTTCCCGGTCAGGGACATCTCAGGGAGCGTGGGTCGCCACGGGTCCTCTGAGAGTCGAGCCAAGCCGAGGCTTCCCGGTGAGAGATGAGGAATAGTGGGAGCGGATCCCTATTCATAATTCGCGCGGAGCAAGCTGCTAGCCAGTCCTTGAGAAAGTGTGGGCTTTTACTGGATGCGCGGAGATTACAAAATACATCTTTTTACTGTACTAGAGGGTGAGAACTTCCTTGGGTTGGTTTGCTTAAAACCATACACTTCTTTCTGCGACGTGTTCTACCGAATGGCCTACTCCCGTCCATTTCCTCAGTCATAGTGAAGAGCCTGAGATGCAGGGGAACTGGATCCTTCAGGATCAAGTTTTAGCAGGGCTACGCGTCTGAGCAACCGGTGGCTCGTCACCCGGGGCTTTTCCCCTTATCACACCGTGACTATGGCGTCCAGTGGGTTGCAGATGCTTCGCCTGGCCCGGGCCTGGCCACGTAGGCCCGACCACGGTGCGCGTGCGAGAGGAAGGGGGCCGAGATTCCCGGAGACAGGACGACTTTTCCCCGACTTTCCGATGGAGTGGGCGCCACGGGCTCTTGGGGCCACATTGCGGGGTCACCTGCCCGTGACGGCCCCCGCAGGGTTCCTCTGGCTGGGGCAGCTGAGGAGCGCTCGTACTCTTCAGGAGTAAAGGCCTCTCAAACCCGGTTAGGATCCTCCATCTTCGCTTCCGATCAGGCTGTTGGTGTCCCTCTTTCTAGCGCCAAATTTGATCCTGTCGCGAAGCGAGGTGGCGATCCCCAGGGCCAGAATGGCTTCTCCCGTGGCATGAGCGGCTGAGGAGGCGCGGTCCGGCTGCCGCCTACGACACAAGGACCGTTAGCAAACCCATCGGGGGATTTCCCCGGTCAGGTACTCCGACGGTCAAGTCAGTATCCGCAGGAAGTATATGGGAGCTGAATTGAATTGAAATGTCATATTAGATGAGAGAGTTCGTGCGCGCATACCTGCGGTAGGGGCAATGCAGAGTTTATATATCCGGGGAGGACTGACATCCCTTGTCAGTGATTGACGAGACAAGGGTATGATACCTGTCAGCCCGTACGAGAGTGCTAAGGAGCTGCGCGACATGGCGCGGGGTGCTCAGGCAGTACGATAGTACTGAATTGACGGACTGGCCACAAGATGTGTCAGAGCCGAGTAAGGCATATGGTACCCCGACATTAGGGTCATACCCTGATTATGATGATATAAGGAGCCTAGGGACGAAGTAGTCCGGGCCTTGAGCGCCGACCGGCGAGTCTGGGTGTCAAGGACCGGGTCGGGTATTGGCCAGGGAGCGTGGATAGTCACGCGTCCGACTGGGAGTGTTGAGACGCAGAATATGCCTTGAGTCGGGGGTTTACCGGGACTTGCCTAGCAGACTCTGTCAGGTATCCGATTCCGATGGTGTGATGGGAGTGTGGGCCGCCACGCGTCCGGCTTGAGCGCACGACCTAGATCTAGGTCGGGAAACTGGTCGAATTGACCGGATCAGGAGAGGCTGAGGATCGGCCTGACCGACCCTGCTCGTTGCTGGTCAAATAATATCCCGGGGTCTTCCGGACTTGAGGACCCCCGGGTGACATCTTTGCCGAACCATCTAATGGGCCTTCGTGGCGCCAGACTGGCTGGCTGAACGGGCCGACTTACTCGTAGACAAGGCCGGGATCATAAGCGTCCCCCTCGAGTATAGTTGAAAGAGATGCTGAGTCCAACTGACTGAACTATCGTCTATTGAAGCAAACCTGACGTCCTTGGCATCCTAACCTCCAATAACGTCGCTCGAGTGATCGCCTAAGTGGAGATTTCTTTCCGTTGGCTATATAAAAAAAAATGATGAACCAGGTAGCAGACAAATTAAACCTGGAGTGACCGACCCGGCCCCACGAAAATTTCTAACTGGTCACCAAGGTAAATCGAGAAGTGCTCACGATGGACAGTCTAGAAGCTCAGCGTCTCAAGGTTCGCTCCATTGGCTATATAAGTACCAACGAAGGTGGTGAAGACACGATGATTTTTTTTATCACACACAGACAACTCTTCTCTGTCAACAACCTCTCTCTCTCTTTTTCTCTTTCTTAAACCATTTTTCTCTGTGTTTCCATCATCTTTTTCTTTGTCTAGCGCTACCAGATATGCAGGCAGAAACAGTACGTCGGAGGGGACGAGCGATTTCTTTTTTTTTTTCTTAGAAAAAGTACGTCTATGTATGCCTCACTCACGTCCTTTTACAAGGAGCCAAAGCAAAGATGCAACAAAAATAATAGAAAAAAAATGTTAAAATGTTTATTGGCAGAGAAAATGAACGAAGCCTTGTCTTCATAATACTCAGAAGAGCACAACAATCAGTATTTTCTGTATTTATTTGCTTCGGAAATAAACAATTATGTTAAACCTGGTTAGCATCTAAAACAGTATTTCATTGTAGTGCAGATAGCAGGAAAAAAATGCATAAGTGGTAATTTGACCTTTATCGTCCACGAACTTACCACCAATATTAATTCTCAGCAAGCACAATGACATCGATATAACCAAATGCAAACACACACATGGTCTTTGAGGAGGAAGCTCAAAGCATCAACAACAAATGTTCTGGCTTCAAAGAACCACGCAAAGCATTTGATCTCTCTTTCACAAAGCTTTTCTCCTGCACCCTGTAAAAGGCTTCTGTGCAGTTGCTCACAAGCGCATAAGCTGCGATGCCTGTACAAAAGGGCATAAAAGGGAGAACAATTATGCCATTGACAAATATCTACCCTACTGCTACATTGCCTTGCTCCTTAACAATAGTTTACTTGATCCATAAGTAGCCTCCAGTACTCTGTAGTCCGTTAATCTGACAGCATTACTACCGATGCTACTTCAATAAATTAATATTGGTATATTTTCAGATCTGTAACTGTAAGCAAGACAGATATCCAATATTTACACCTAATACACTAGTAAACTTGCACGAAATAGACAGCAACAACCAAAATATAAATCTTGCAATAATACTAATTTGCTTAACAGAAAACTTAGTCATACAACACAGTGCAGTTGCCTACATTAAACACAAATAGATGATAAACAACTCTAGCTTGTAACTAGAGAAGCAAAGTAAGTTTCTTGAAGTATAGCTGCAGAAAACCCAGGTATCCACACCGAACTTAACAAGAAGCTTTAGAAACAGTATTAAGAGGTATCTACTACTCAGAACCACTAATTTATACTACCGGAGTCTATGGGAACAAGGGAATAATAGTTAAACTACCGAGATAAGGTCAAGTGAGAATAGCAATAAAACAACTGAGATCAAACAATCCAACCCAAGATAAATTTATATCTTCGCCACTCCAAACGCCAAACACAACAGCTCAAGAAGCACCCAAAAATGACCTTCCAAATATAACTCCTGCATTTACTGCTGCTGGGTTTGTCTACCCTGACCACCTCCATAATTAGCTCCGTAATTAGCTGGACCGCCAGAAGGTCCAGAAGATCCGTACAACCCAGCTTGTGCAGGGTCTGGCCTCCAAGAATTGGTATAATCAGAGCTTGAACTAGTATAACCTCCACCTGTGTAAGCAGAGCCTGCTCCTTGTTCCCCTGAATTGCCTGCAGAAGTATTAACAGGACCACCACTAGCACGGCCACCAAAGGACCCATAACCGCCACCTTGATTACCATAAGGGCCTTCTGACCCTCCATAGCCCCCATATCCATAACCCTGCCCCATATATCCAGAAGTTCCACTTTGACCTGATGGTGGGGCATTAGATCCTCCACTAGGTGCTGAGGCATTCCATGAGGACGGACCATAAGATGCAGCTCCACCATAACCTGCAGATCCATAACCAGCAGAAGCCTGATTATTCCAGAGGTTCCTTTGAGTACCTGGAGGACCACCTATATAACCAGACATAGGAGCAGTTGGATTTCCATAAGGACCAGCAGGTCCACTGTACCCAGCACTGCCGCCACCATAACCACCAACTGCATACCCTGCATAACTGATGCCACTGTTTGCAGGTCCATACCCATAACCAGGAGTGCCATATCCAGCAGAACCATATGCTGAAAGGCTGTTGCCTGCTCCTTGAGGTTGCATGTATCTATTAGCCTCTGCCCCAGTGTCATAAGAGCTACCGTTGCCAGTTGAACCACCATAAGATTGATGAGATCCACTTCCCAATGATCGACCACTGCCAATATTCGTATTTGCATCTTTTGGAAGGGCACGCTTGACTTCCACAGCCTTTCCATTCAGATCATGAAAAGTTTTCTGAAGAATTATATCAACGGTATCCTCTGATTCGAAAGAGATGAAGCCAAATCCTCGAGGGCGATGAGTGTTTTGGTCGTACATCACAACTGCATCAGTCACAGCACCATAGGACTCAAAGTATTGACGAAACCCATCCTCTGTTAAATTGGGAGGCAAACCTCCAACAAATATCTTCTTGGTCCTTATGTTCACACCAGAACCTGCTCCAGCTGACCTTCCAGCGAAGGCGCTTCCAGAAGTTTGATTTCCAGATCTTCCAGATATTTGTTGTTCTTCCCTTGAAAGAGCTCTTTTGGCTTCCACCTGGTGTTTAGATCAGAAAATCCAGCAGACATAACTTACATCAGCAGAAATGAAAGAATCGAGATTTCTGCATCACTCACGACAATAAAAAAATGTAGTAAATATGATTCACATATGGTAGTTAGTAAACTAGGTGGCAAGATAATTCGCTCGTCCCAGCGCCTCCGCCAACCCGTAGTAGTTAGTAAACTAGAAGCATGTAATGGCAGTAGAAATGGAATTTCATAAAATAAAAGTTATTAAATGAAATAAAACAAATATTATTACTCGTTAGAGAAAGTAGAGTTATTAATCACGATAAACATTGCACTTCCATACAGCCCAAAAAAAAAACAAGAATCTAAACATTATCAGAACTGATAGAATATTTGATTGAAATCTAGTATTCCTTTATCAAGGTTAACAAGCGTCCTCCAAGAGAGATCAGAGTAAAGAGGGAGACAAGAAGTAATTGTAAATAGAAAAACAGAAGAGAGAAACTAGAGAATTCTGTCTATGAAAAGGATTCATGGAGGGATGAGAGCCATAAGCAAAGCAAACAAACTCACTTTCATACATAGGTTCAAATAAGAGTTTGCGAGTTAGGATCATAGGTTGTAGGTCCAAAATTCAATAAAATCAAATAGATTTCTTACAAACAAAAGGAAAATTTGACACCAGAATCTCAGTGGAATATCAACTAAAAATCAAAATTAAATGCAAAAACATTGCTAACTCTTCTCTGACAGTAATATAATAATGGCACATCAATCCTCTCTTGATAACTTCAGTTGTTGCTCAAAATGGAGGATATGGTTGGTGGTATTGTACGTGGAGATATTCCAAAAATACAAGATTGACTTCAGGTCACTTGCTCCATTAAAGAGGAACAAATGAAAAATCATGTTTCCATTGTTGCAAAGACACAAAGGGGCAAGCAGATGTTGTTAGGATCAAAAGAAATTTAGATATCTCCACAACGGTATGATATTGTCCACTTTGGGCCTAAACTCTCATGATTTTGCTTTTGGGCTCTTCCCAAAAGGTCTCATACTGATAGAGATATCTTTTTCTTATAAACCTATGATCTTTTCAATGTGGGCCTATGTTTGCAACCCTAACAATCCCCCCCCCCCCCCTCAAACAAAGGACCACAGGCACCCTCAAATGGAAATCCTTTCTGTTTGATGTCCGATCTGCAACCCACCTGGATTTTCTGCCTCTCGGTCCACCCGACCTACTAGGACTTCACCGTCTAGCCGCAACTAGGACTTCTCTACCTAATGGCTGGTCCTTTTGATCAAAACACGGGAACCCACACTTCCTTTGTTCAAGGCTTAACCCACATGGTTAGATCTAGATCATAGCTCTAGCTCGTGCTTCTTCCGGCGGTTAGTTCGGTGAAGAACGACCTGACTCTTACACCAATTGTTAGGACCAAAAAGAATTTAGATATCTCCACAATGATATGATATTGTCCACTTTGGGCCTAAATCCTCATGGTTTTGCTCTTGGGCTCTCCCCAAAAGGCTTCATACCAATGGGGATATCTTTTCCTTATAAGTCTATGATCTTTTCCATGTATTGTGGGACTATGTTTGCAACCTTGCAACCCTAACAAACGTTACATCTAAAGTACATGCAATTGGTAGACGACGCAAAGATAAGAGAGTGATACAACAAATTCCTTGCTCGTGTACAGAAGCAATAACTTAAGTAGGGTTTCAGATTTTTAATTAAACTTGTTATTCACATCCCTCTTTCTCCCCTTGCCGCCACATTGTGCAAGATTAGGATTAGATCAATAAATCAACTGATGCTGTGGGGCTTGATCACATTCCAGCCCAATTCCACCGTATTTACCGCCAACTTGAGATGCTCTAATCATATTACATTATTTGGTCAGTAAAATCATGCAATCCTACAAAATGAAAGGTGAATTTGACTACCGTGTCATGACTCATGTGACTAAGACTGAAGAAAATAAGCTACCAACTTTGATGATTGTTCTTCAGCTAGATTGAGTAGTTTTTCTGGAGCAAGGAATGTTTGTCACACCTAGGGACAAATGGACATACCCAACAATGTTACAAGCTGGGTAAAAACTCTCCTATATATATTAAACTTCCAATATGCTAACAAACACCATTATACTAAAATTTAGTTCCCAAGAAAAATCAAGTGACTTTAATAAAGTTAGACTGTGAATTCCCAAATAAAAGACATTCATTATTCATGTATGATAAATAAGATAGGATGGATTTTTGGTTGACCATCCACAGCATCTATTAGAAATCCAAGCATTTCCTTCTCTTTTAACAAATGGTGACCCCTCATCATGACTTATTTTTGCTGTCATTCCATCAAACAGCTAATTGATTTTTCCTTTTAGTGTAGTTTAACGAATAGCAGTAGTTTGATAAATTCAAATTTGATGTTATTAAGATCATGAGTTCATTATTCATTTATATTATGAGCTTATTCAACTATTCATCATGCACCTAGCAATAAAGTTTTTCAACTTCCACTAACGTTGCTCTACATTCAAGTCTACTCTATCATTATCCAAAGGCCAAACCAAAAAGCTAAAAATTGAACTCTCATAAAGACTCAGGCATTTTTGCTACTCAATCTGTCAATCAGATCTTGGAAATATACTAAAAAAAGAAGAAGAAAACTTGAAACTAGTAGCAAGCATGGGCCAGATTCAAGGAAAATTTGACCCAGCCCAATCAGTTTAGGGTTTGCCTGAGGTCAAGTTTTGGGTTTTACCTCGATAAGGCAAAATTATTTCATCTTTTTGCCTATTTTCTACCCTTTTTTTGTTCATTATGATTCTCTTGTTTCCAAGTAACTTTTGAGAATGATTCTAGTTTCTATACTTTACAACAACTCAAATCGCAAGATATATAACTATCATCACTTGTACTATTCAGCTATCCAAAACCTATCTAGTAACTTGGGTCAAGGGTACAAATAGTAAAAACTAACAAATGTAACGTGACCACGATGAATAGAAGGTAAAATGAAGAAAAACACAGCATTTCTCAACATTGGTTGGCCTTACTTGCAACAAACTTTACACGATCATTATTTTAAAAAAAAAACAAGGAACTCCTTCACTGTATACCAAAATTGAAGAGACTCAGTGAACTCATAGAGTTCACGAACTGGACCATCAATTACAAAAAATGAAATAAAATAAAATGCTCATTGTGGACAAAAACAAATGAATCTCTATATAAACAAACATGCAGCTATCATGAAAGTGAAGAAATACCCCAGTGCACACTTTGATCTACAACATTTACACAAGAACCAGTGTAAATGAAAAAGAAAAACAAACACAAAGATGATAATTCAACAATATAAATACATGAAAAAAATATGGAATATAAAATAAATTCAACAGCAAAACAAATAAAACTCGAAACATCATTAAAAGTGGAGACTATGGAGAAAGGTAAATCTCAAATTCTGCTTAAAAAAGAAAGAATATCGACAAGACTATCGCATATGACATGGTATGGCTAGAAAATGAGAGAAAGTTAACAAAACCCCGGTGCGCTCATCAAACCCGAAAAGGAAAGATATCAGATAGGTATCAAAGTTGCAAGGATCTAGCAAAAGGATAAGACAACTGAAACCCACTCATCAAGGAACCGTTTTTTTACATTGCATCCGAACAACTGGTAAGAATCAGAATCCCTAGATGCAGAAACCGAAGAAAACAGCAGGTAGAAAGCGAAACGTGTTTAAAGGACACAGAGGGAGAGAGAGGCTCACGGTGCGACCATCAATGGTGTGCTTGTCCTGAAGAACGCGATCGAGGATAGAGGGATCCGCAAATACGACGAACCCAAAACCCCTGGGCCGGCCAGTAATCTTGTCCCTCATGATGACGGCGTCAAGTACCTCCCCGTAGTCACCGAAGTGCTCCTTGAGCTTTTCCTCCGAGGTCTCCCACGATATGCCTCCGATAAAGACCTTCCCCTCGTCCGAATCCATCCCCTTCTCACCCGTGAAAAGGATGATAAACTTCAAAGCTCAGCGGCGCAGAAGATGGGAGAGCAGAGGCGCGGCACCTCCGGCTGTGGGAAGAGAGAGGAAGGGGAGCGGCGCTGGCAAGAATAAATCGAAATGTCGCGAACGCAATAAGGGTTGCGGTTGGATCGATCAGATGTGGGCTAGGGTTATAATTCCAGTTCCCATGAACCTCTCAGCCTTTATCTTTTTTTTCTTTCTTTCTTTTTTTTTTTTTTTGGCCTTTTCTGATTTTTAATAAATTTCTAATTTTTAAATATTTTTGTGCTCCTTTTCCTCTAACTCTCACTTATTGACAACCCAAAGACACCTGTTATTATTTTTTAAAATAAAAAATCTCACTTCTTTGAACCCTAAATTAAAAATAAATAAATAAATAAATATTTGATCAATTGGCCACATCATCCATGAATTATTCATATATGGATGACAGAGTGAGTATATATATACGGTAAAATTTTAAACAACGAAATTATAAGTTAAATTTTTTTTTAAAAGTAAAAAAGTACTTGGTTCGCATGAGTTTACATGGTAAAATGCTATTCTAAAAAAAAATCTTAAGAAAAACTTCAAAGAATGATATGGCATCGGAATTACAGTGATTTCTGACAGATTCATCATGCCTCCCAGAGTATAGTTTGATTCGAGCAACAGTCGGAGGCCGCCGATAATATCCGGGTGATAATCGGACGTGTGCATATAAAATGTCATATCATTCCTTGAGGTTTTCATTGAAATATCCTTAAATTCTAAAGATAAAACCCTAAATATTATTTTTGTAAACAGTATAAAAATCTCTCTATACATGGAGAAATGATAACTTACATATCTTCCTAACGGACTCGTCCAGACCTTATTCGGGGCATATGGAATGAATCCAGGCTTTGGATTCAATTCAGGCACCCCAAATATTTTTTTAATTAATATTATTTTAAATCTTAAACCTAAATACATATATATACCCTATAAACATCTAAAAATTTTTATTTTAAACACTATAGTCCAAAGAAAAAAGTTTGGATCCTTGAGAAAGAATCTTATTTGTTTAAATTTATTATAACCCAACCTCTAAATTCTAAAATTTTAAATCTTAAATGTATATAATATACCGCTGAACATCTAAATTTTTTTATCTGAAATACTATAGCACAAGAGGAAAAATCTAAACCTTAGAGAGAAAATCTTATTAGCTTAAACCCGCTATAACTTAACTTATAAATCTTAAACACTAAATATATATAATATACTAAAAATAATAATAAAAAGGTTAATCAAGCGTTGGATTGGAATCCAGGTGTCTGAATTGAATCCAAATATCCCGAATCTACACGGGCATGTGTGTGTGTGTGAAAAAATAATAAGACACCCATTATTTTACTAAATCATGAAAATCTCGTGTGTAATATTTAAGTTACTTCATTTTTAAATAGAAATTTGATAGTACTTAATTTTATTTTTTAATCGAATTATCTCACTCTTGCAACTCGACTAATTTTGGAGATGGACAGGCCAACTTTACAAACTGACTATTAGGTAAATTCGAGATATTTAGGTAGGTCATGGCATGATACCCAACGATCACTAGTAGTTCGAATTCTATGAGAGTTTGAAACTGTCAAACGTGGGTTTTGAATAGGGCTATAAACAAGCGAGTCAAGCCGAGCCGAGCTTTAGAGTGTTCAAGCTTATTTGATAAGCTACCAAGCTAAGTCGAGCCGAACTTAAAATGAACCAAGCCTTTGAAATGATTGTTCAAGCTTAGCTTGATTTATTTTTTATGAGCTTGAGCTTGTTTAAAGCTTAGCTTGAGCTTGACTTGTTTAGATGTTATCGAACTCTTAATTAAAGCTTAGCTTGAGCTTGGTTTAAACGTAGTTTATTTAGATGTCATCAAGTTCTCAATTCAAGCTTATTTAATTTGTTTGAAATTTTTATTATATTTTACTTTTTTATTTATTTAGTTTATTGAAAAAGTTTTATTAATGAACATGGTTTGTGACATTGTTCACGAACGTTATATTGGATACAAGTGAATGGAAAAGGAGATGGAGAGGAAAGAGACTCTATTATGAATGAGACTTTAGTCACACATTAGGAGTTTCAAGGCTTATTGGTTTAAATTGATTCACAAGCATGTTAGTTATGAACAAATGCATAGGGAGAGACTTTCTCTCACGCGTGAGTGCGCCGGGAGGGGTGCAAATCCAGGGCTCGGATTTTGTACTGAACTAAGTTGACTCGTTTACGTGCACGACCTATGCGTCGAATGCAGGACCGGTCGGGACAAAATTTGTCCAAGCGAATAAACCAACGTTTTGCTACATGAGAAATTTTTTGCTCAAATGTAACGGATGCATTAATTGATGAGTAATGTAAAATTTGTAACTTCCAGATGTTTTGATCTAGATGATTAACGAGCAGTAAATGACGTTAATTCGGTCATTAATCGCTGCATGGGTCTAAACCTTATATCAAGTGGTTGTGACCGTGAGCAAAAAATATATACAGAGCAACAATTATCTTCCATCTCGTTACCCAAGTCTTCCGAGTGTTCACGCTCGGTGGATTACCCGTGATAGCAATAAGGTATTTTCTCAATTCGCCACGAGCAGCCGATGCTTGGTTGTATACGTGGTCCCGCTATTGTATCTTGGGAAACAAATACCCATCATAACCTTGAAGCATAGTCGGAGGAGGACAAATCTGTTTTAAGGAAATTGCTTTACGCATACCTCAGCAACTTTTCTTTCCGGCTCGGGAAGTATGGTTCGGGAGTACCACCTTGGGAGAAAAGTGTCTGAGACCATCTCGGGGAAGAAAAGGCCCGAGACCACCTCGGGAGAGGAGTGCCCGAGACCACCTCGTGAGAGGAGTGCCCGAGACCACCTCGGGAGAAAAGACAACTTCTGGAGAGGAGTGCCCAAGACCACCTCGGGAGAAAAAGACCCGAGATCACCTCGAGAGAAAAGGGCCCGAGACACTTTGCAGTGGCATGTACGAGACCACCTCGGGAGAAAAAGGCCCGAGATCACCTTGGGAGATATAGGGCCTGAGACCACCTCGGGAGTCTCCAGCTTGGGCAATCTAGCTCAGGAGTCTGCATACTGTATATAAGGAGCTCAGGACTTTCAGGTCACTCAATAGATAAGTTAAAATTAATTGTATAATTTCAATTTATTTTAATATTTTCGACCAATATATCCAATAGTCATAAAAACAGATTTTGTTTCTGTTAAGATGGTCACGAAAAGTGTTAAGGTGAAATAGACTCATCACCAGGCCCCCTCCGCCTGATTGGGAATGTTCCAATCAACTATGGGGAAAACTAGAAAAGTTCGTTGGGCAAAACTTCAAGAGGTGGCAGCAGAAGATGCTCTTGGCTTGTTTCTTAACCAAGGACCCTCCCAAGGATGTTAAGGATGCTGACGTGGATGCTTGGACTCATTCTGAGTACCTATGGCGAAACTATATCCTTAACTGCCTTACCGACTCATTGTATGTTGTGTACAACATGAAGAGATTAGCTAAAGCGCTATGGGAGTCCTTGGACAAGAAATACAAGACGGAGCTATGGAAGTTCATCATGGGTCGATTCCTGAACTACAAGATGGTAGACTCCGAGATGGTGATCAGCCAAGTCCAGGAGCTTCAGGTGATTCTGCATGAGATCCACTCAGCAGATATGGTTTTGAGTGAGACCTTCCAGGTAGCAACAATTATTGAGAATCTGTCTCCCGGCTGAAAGGAGTTCAAGAACTACCTGAAGCACAAGAGGAAGGAGATGAACGTGGAAGAACTCTTGTTAGACTTTGCATTGAAGAGGGCAACAAGGGTTCAGAGAGAAAGTTGTTCTCTCAGGCTACTGTGAAAGCCAACGTGGTCAAGCACAGTCAAAGCTTGAAATGGAAGAATTTCAAATCTTCCAAGATGGAACCCAAAGGAGGNTCGTTGGGCTTGTGTTTGTCAGTTGCTAGTTCTGCTGGTTCGTCCTTTCTTCGGCTTGTTCTCCGTGTGTTGGCTTGGTTCTTCAACTTTTTGTAGTAGCTTCGAGCTAGCCGGACCAGTTCAAATTGATCTCCTTCTTGATCTTCTATTTCTGAGTCTGAGATAGACTCGGGTTCAACTTGAGTTTTCTTCTTAGTCGTCCTTCCTGTTTTCCCTGTAAAGAAAGCTATACTTTTCTCGGCCAAATTGCAGTTAGTCTGTTCATGAAGTTCAAGTTCAGAAAATAACTCATCTAACTTAATTTTGAAAGATCCCTAGAGACCTTGTATGCATCTACCATAGATGCCCACAAGGTGGTCCTAGGAACGCGTTTAGGGCATACCTTATAAGATCACGGTTTTGAACCTGGTGACCTATTGCGTGAAGACCGTTCATCAATTCCTGGATTCTGGCATGGAGCTGAGCTGCTGTCTCGTTATCTGCCATTCTGATGGTGAAGAGCTTGTTCAGTAGCAGATCGCGTTTGCTGATCCTCGTATCTGAAGTTCCTTCGTGGAGCTCGATCAGTTTAGCCCATAGCTCCTTGGCACTGTTGAAGGGGCCTACGCGGTTCAGCTCCTCTTTCGTTAGTCCGCATTGGAGGGTCTGAGTAGCTTTGGCGTCAGCTTCGATTTTGCGTTTAAGGGCAGTGTCCCACTCTGAGTAGTTTTGCGGTACGCCTTCAGCATTTGTGGGAATCATCAGTCCAGACTGGATGATTATCCACATATCCACCTGAGTTTTCAGGTGGACCTCCATTCGACTTTTCCAGTAAGGAAAGTCTTCTCCACTGAAAAGTGGAGGTCTGGCGGTGCTAAAGCCTTCTTGGATGGCCATTTGTTCTGAAATAGCAAACAACAAAAAAACCAACAAACAATATTCCAAGACTTGGTCTTGGATTAGTAGTGCGGGAAGAATAAAAACAAATTTCAAGGGGTGTTGCACCAACCTTGAAAGAAAATTCGAACGAAAATATTTAACGGGAAAAAATTGAGAAAAAGAAAAAGAAAAAAAATCCGAAATTTTCAAACTGGTGGTTGCACCAAGTTTGAATTACCCCGCTCTGATACCACTTGTTGGATCGAGAAATGCGAGAGAGGGGGGTGAATGTCGCAAATCGTTCGGATTTAAAAAGAGTAAGTGCGCAGCGGAAATAAGACACAAAAACAATGCTAACAAGGTCGTTTTACTTGGTTCGGAGCCTGTGTCGACTCCTACTCCAAGGCCCACGGTTGTTGACCGTTTTCTGCGGGCAATTCTATACGTTCGAGAAAGTTTACAATAAAAAGTATTACAGAATCAGAGTAGTAAACTTAATCAAGCTCTTCGTTACCGACGTCCGGTGTAGATCGAAGTGTTGGAGCAGCAGGACGTCGTCAGCTCGAGTTGGAAGAGTTCTGGAGCGTGTCGTGGAAGCAGAAGAGCGTGGAAGCGTCGCAGTAATTGATGCTCTGAAGAAGGAGGTCGAGGGCCCTTTATATAGGGCCTAGGGGCGCCCTGGTCGACGGGGGCGCCCCCCACGTGGCAGCAGATCCGGTTGTAGCTCGGTCGCCGTCTGATCCCCTTATCCTCGGGATCCGGTTTGACCGGGGCGCCCGTAGGGCTCGGGGCGCCCGTAGGGCTCGGGGCGCCCGGTTTGACCGGTCAAAACCTCATCTCCTCAGCTTCGCAGGGATGCGCTTCGGCAGCTGGCAGTGGGGGCGCCCGAGACACGTGGGGCGCCCACGACAAGCGGGGCGAAGCGCGTTGAGGTTCTTACAGACTTGGGTTGACCTTGGGGGCGCCCTGGTCGTCCGGGGTGCCCTGCTCAGCTTCTGCCTCACTCCTTCGAGGCTCTCTGAGCTGCAGATACTCAGTCCTTCGATCCTGCATCCAGGGTTAGTCCAAATAACAATTATATTTTATACAGCCTTAGCTGTCTTGGTTCTGACTTTGGTCTCCAAAATAGAGCCCTAGGTCGAACCGATGTCTAATGTTCCCTCAAGGGGAACGCGTCCTCGCCTACTCCTCTCGGGAGAGTTTACCTGGTGCCAACCGGATCCTCCAGTTGGACTTTTGCCCAGCAGTCCTTCGCCGGGTCTTGAGTTACCAAGCTGTCCTTCGCTTGGTGCCTAGCTGCCCTTCGCTAGGTCTTTTCTTCTGGCAGTCCTTCGCCAGCCTAGCAGTCCTTCGCTAGGGCTTTAGCATTCTGGCGGTCCTTTGCCAGTGCCTAGCAGTCCTTTGCTAGGGCTTCTCCAGTCTGGCAGTCCTTCGTCAGTGCCTAGCCTTCCTTCGCTAGGGCTTTTCCTGTACACTCAAGAAACTTGTTAGACAACAACTAACCCTTAACTTTTGAACCCTTTTGCCAATATCAAAACACAGGTTTGACTTGGGTGCATTCTGCACCAACAAATTCGTCGTCTAATTCTGGTTCGATTTTGGATTCGGGTTCAGACTCTGACTCGGCTGTTTGTGCTTGGACTGAAAGGGCAAGATAATTTACTTCTTCTTCATCTGAGATCTCTTGATGAAGGTTGACCAATTTTTCCCAGATTTCTCTAGCGCATTTGCATGGACCTACTAGCTCGAGTTGCTCCATGGTTAAGCCACATTGTAGGATTGCAGTTGCCCTTGCATCAATCTCGATTTGGTTGAGGGTGTGTTCATCGAGTTTGTCCCACTCGATTGTTGACTCATCTTCTATGGGAAAAGAAAATCCCGTTTGGATGATCCGCCATAAGTCCATGTGGGCCTTCAGAAGGGACTCCATTTGTCTTCTCCAAAAGTTGAAGTTTTCGCCGGAGAATAGCGGTGGACGAGCACTGTTCCACTCTTGGTTGGCCATTTAAAATAACCTCGCACACAAACAAAATAACAAAAAATTGTACCAAGACTTGGTCTTGGATTAGTATGCTGGAGAAGGGAAGAAATAGCTCAAAATAAATATTGCACGAATTTCGAGGCAGAATTAACTAAAATAATAATTTATGACAAATTTTTGAAAATATTAATTTTATCAATTCTGATTAATGATGAAAAATTAAAAATTTAATGAAAAAAAATTGCTCGAAATAAGCTAGCACGAATTTCGAGGAAAATATTAAAATAATGATAAAAAAATTTTGTGATAAATTTTCAAAAATTGTTTGTTTTATCAATTCAGACTTATGGTGAAAATATAAAAATTCAAAATTGAAAATGGCGTAAGGATTTTTTAAATCCACCCACAGATATTTTTTATTTTAAAAATAGAAGGCGAATGAGATTGAGTGGTGTTGCACCAACCTCAATCAATGAAAAAGAAAAAAAATTAAAACTATTTTGTAAAATCCGAAAATACTCTCAAATTGGTGGTTGCACCAAATTTGAGCTTCCCCGCTCTGATACCACTTGTTGGATCGAGGAACCCGATAGAGGGGGGGTGAATATCGGAAAACTTTCGGATTTGAATAAGAGTAGGTACGCAGCGGAATTTAAAAAGAATAAGATAGAGACACAGTCGATTTACTTGGTTCGGAGCCTGTGTCGACTCCTACTCCAAGGCCCACGGTCGTTGACCGTTTACTTTGGGCAATTCTATATAGGCGCAAATAGATTTACACAATTTAATTACAAAGTTAAGTACAGTAAATAAAAAGAACGCTCCTTTTTACCGATGTCCGGAGTAGATCAACTTCTTCGAAGCAGCGGGACGTCGTCGGCTTGAGTTGGAGAGTTCCCGGAGCAAGGCGTGAGCACAAAAGAGCGTGGAAGCGTTGGATTCAAGGTTGATGTCAAAGCCTTGGTCGAGGGTCCTATTTATAGGGTCTAGGGGCGCCCTGAACGTCGGGGCCGCCCTGCCACGTGTCCCAAGATCCGGATTTCGCTCGGTCAAGCGTTATCCCACCCAGATAGGGATGAGGTTTGACCTCTGGGGCGCCCTGGTCGCTGAGGGCGCCTTGGTTGACCCGGTCTTCTCGGCTGGATAGAGTTGATCGCCTTCGCTGGCTTAGGCGCGAAGCGCCTTGGCTCCTGAAGGCGCCTTCGGCGCTAAGGGCGCCCTGGCCGACGAAGGCGCCCTGGCTGCTGAGGGCGCCTTGCCCAGTAAGCAGCCGAAGCCCATTTTGCTTCGCTTGGTTCTGGTTCTCCTTGAGGGCGCCCTGGACACTCAGGGCGCCTTACTCAGCTGTTGCCTCACTCCTTTGAGGCTCTTTGAGTTGCAGACACACGTTCCTTCGGTCCTGCTTCAAGGGTTAGTCCAAAACACAATAAAATTAATTATTATACAGCCGTAGCTGTCTTGGTTCTGACTTTGGTCTCCAAAATGGAGCCCTAGGTCGAACCGACGCCTACTGTTCCCTCGATGGGGAACGCGTCCTCACCTACTCCACTCGGGAGAGTTTACCTAATGCCAACCGCTCCTTTGGTTGGACTTTTGCCTGACGGTCCTTTGTCAGGTCTTGTGAACTGGCAGTCCTTCGCCAGTTGCCTAGCAGTCCTTCGCTAGGGCTTTTGGTGCTGGCAGTCCTTCGCCAGTGCCTAGCAGTCCTTCGCTAGGGCTTTTGGTGCTGGCAGTCCTTCGCCAGTGCCTAGCAGTCCTTCGCTAGGGCTTTTGGTGCTGGCAGTCCTTCGCCAGTGCCTAACAGTCCTTCGCTAGGGCTTTGTATCCTGGCAGTCCTTCGCCAGTGCCTAGCAGTCCTTCGCTAGGACTTTGTCTCTGTACACTTGAGTAACAACATTAGATCACAAACAAACTTAACTTTGAATCCTTTGCCAATATCAAAACAAGGTTCGATATGGTACTTCCTGCACCAACAGCGCGGACGCCAAGCGTCCTGGGATGCGGCTCAGGCGAAGTTGGAGGAACTGCGCAGGCGCCAAGCGTCTTGGGACGCGACTCGGGCCGAGCTGGCGGAGCTTCATTCCTATAAGGAGGCGGAAGCTAATCGGTTGGAGGCCTATAGGCTGGAGTGTATCAATTCCAAGGCCCATACTAACGAGATCTCTCGGCGATTTCGGGCGGTGGTGATGCACCAAGGAATCAGTATAATCCGTCAACTTAAACGAGGCGGGTACCTATCTCCCGACATGCCCCCCACCGCCGTTCAGCTTCAGGATATGTCCAAAGACTTGCCGGATGTAACAAAACAATCTTTCAAATGAGGGTCGGGCTTTTCATTTTCTTTTTTCTTTCAGGGAGGGGATGCCGAGCCCCTGATTTTGTAATGCACATTTCCTTCTTTGCTTACATTGTATTGAGCGTGGCTGCCTTTACTTTCCAATATTAAGGATCCGAGTAATGGTGAGAGTGAACTGGACGCAAAGCCGAATGATTGGCATGGTTTTTGCGAGCCTCTAGCCCGGTCGTTCGGGCGAGGAAATTCTTAGGTGCCTGTGGCTTGGACAAGCATACGCTCGGGCCACTAGTCTTCGTGGGTGTTTGAGTTAAACACTGGTCCGTGCCCTCGCGTGAATATCTGGCTGCTTGGCTCGGGGCAGGTGTCGTCGTGCGCCCGTCCGGGGCTCGGACCAAGGGCTTAGCAGGAACTCGTCCATGTGGATTTGGACACTTGGTCGAACTGAATCCGGGGAGTGTGGGTCGCCACGCGTCCGACTGGGACCCGAACCAAGGGATTAGCGGGAGCTAGCCCGTGAGAATTTAGCCTCTTGGCCAAGCTGAATCCGGGGAGCGTGGGTCGCCACGCGTCCGACCGAGACCCGGACCAAGGGATTAGCGGGAGCTATCCCGCGGGGATTTGGCCTCTAGGCCAAGCTAAATCGGGGGAGCGTGGGTCGCCACGCGTCCGACCGAGACCCGAACCAAGGGATTAGCGGGAGCTAGCCCGTGGGGATTTAGGTCAACCTAACCCTTTTTTGTGCAAGCCGCCTGGTTGGCAGATTGTCTGTCCCCCCTGTCCCTCTCGCTCGAGGATTGTATTAATTGGCAGGGACACTTGTGTTGGTGCAAGTTGCATCAGTGATATCCTCCTCTAAGTGTTTTAATGTTTGACAATATACTTAAGTCAGTGACACATTGAACGAGGGAAGGGTGAGCAAAGGAGGAGCACCAAATTGAACCAAAGTCCTAGTTATCCTAGGCACGAAGTCCTGGTTCATTTGAATTGGGCACTAAGTCCTGGTCGAGGGCTGGGCACCTAAGACCTGACCGAGGGTTGGGCAATAAGACCTGGTGAGTAAAGCTGGGCACTAAGTCCTGGTTCGAGGAATTGGGCACTAAATCATGGCCAAGGGTTGAGCACCGAAGACCTGGTTCGAGGAATTGGGCACTAAGTCCTAGCTGAGGGTTGAGCACCGAAGTCCTGGACCTAGGGTTTGGGCATGAAGTCTTGGTCCGAGGGATTGAGCAACTTAGCTGAGCGATGACTAAGGACAGAAGTAGTGACGGGTCGAGGTTCGGACGTCTCGTGATCCGAGAGTATCGAAAGCTAAGCAAAAGTCCACCTGAATGGACTGGGTGGCAACCGTCTCCTGAAAGGAGTAGGTGAAAGGCGTGTTCCCGGGGGTGGGAACTTGCGTCGGTTCGACCTAGGGTTTCGTGGAAATCCGAAGTCAGAACCAACTCATTAAGACTAAGATTGTATGTATATTTGTCTTGTATTCATGTATCATGCAGGTACCCAAAAGTGGAGATAAAGCAGGCAAAAGGCTGAAAAAAGGGTCCCTAGGCGCCATCAATGGGGGCGCCCCAATGGAATCAGGCGCCCCCATCAATAGGGGTGCCTGAGTCAAAGAAGCAAAACAGGTTCAGCGAAGGAAGGCAAAACAAGCTTCCATTTAGGCGCCCGGGACCATACGGGCTCCCCCATCAGCTCGAGCACCCATGTGAAGATGGATAAGCGCTGACCGAGCCTACGGATAAAAGATCGCGAAGGAGAGGCCACGTGTAGGTGCCCCCATTGACACAGGCGCCCCCATGAAGCCTATAAAAGGGGCTTCGACCCCAAGGCTCAATACACGATTTCCAAACACGATTCTAAGCTTCCAATGTGATGACAAAGCGCTAACGACGAAGCTCTACGACCGGGAGGCTCCAGGAGGAACTGCGCGGCACTTCGGAGGTCCAGATCGGTTGAGTTTCAGATCTTGATTGTTCGGTTTGCATTTATTATTCTGCACTCAATTTACTATATTTTTTATTGTAATTATTGCACTATAAGACGGGTTTTTCCGCCTCCGGAAAGTCCGAAAAGGAGATCATTAGTGGACGGGTGTTCCCGTGCATAGGCCTTGGACGTACTGACCCTGGGGGGTCAGGAACCAAGTAAAAAATCCCGCGTGTAATCTGTGTTGTTGTTTGGTCTTTCTATTATTTTTCTGCTGCTACTAACGCTCTGTTTAGAACGAACGAAAAGTTTTACGAGTTTTCGCAATAAGATTTTTATGGTCGATATTCACCCCCCCCCCTTTATCGACGACACCGGTCCTACAACTTGTCTCGCGTCCAGTGGTTTCCCAAGCGCCGAAGCGTCAGCCACCTGTTTTGATTGCCTTGGGCAGCGAAACGTCTGTTCGCGGGGCCCACCATTGTCTTATCACGCCCCTTCGCCTCTTCGTAGGCCCCATCGGAGGGTTCTGAGGAGATCTGTCTTTTCCTCGCAACCCTTTTTCCGACGGCAGGGATTGGCCGCCATTCCCTATATAGGGCGTCAGCGATTATCTTCCTCACCGCTTTCGTTTTCCCTACACTCCTCAGTTTCCTCTTCTTCTTAGCCATCTCTTCCGGTGTCCCGATATCCTCTCCGGAATGCTGCATGAATTTCTGGTAGCGAGGCTTGCAGAGGATGAGGTTGCGTTTACGGCAGCGCTGGCGGCTATGCTGGCTGATCCTGCTAACACTCCGTCAGCTATTTCAGCATCTCCTTCCCCAGCAGTAAATCCTACCGACGTCTCTTCTTTGAGTATGGGTAAAACGCCAGAGGAGGAGACACCGGATTCTGAGCTCGAGACTTTGGACGTGGATCCTTGTCCGTTGGAGACCAGGCGTCATCGGGATCAATCAGGCGACCGTTCGCCTCCCTTTGAGACCATGACTACCTCTCCGCAGGGAACCCCCTCTTCCTCTCCTTCACCGAGGATTCCTGCCCCGCCGGTATCCGCGCCTATCATCCCCATTTCTTCCGCTTCAGGGGCTGCTCAACCGGAGGCCCCTTCTACTCAAGCCGGCTCTTCAAGCGTGCCATCTGATATTCCCCTTCCTTCTCTCCGCGAGGGGGCTACGGGCCCTGGTCCGTTACATTTGATCCTGCCCTCACGACTGCCTACGAGCTTCCTGACTCCGAGCCGATGGGGTCTGCCCGAGTGATTTATCTACACGCCCCCTTGAGCGACCATCTGTATCATGGTCTTCGGGCATTTGACTGTCAGGACCCCATTGCCAGAGCCAATGGCGTCGTGGCGGAGGTTTGTCAGGTATGCCTTTTTGATAGCTCTTGCTCGCCCGATTTTTTCGCGGCTAACCTTTTGATTTCTTTGTAGCTAACCGGTGCGATCTAAGATATGGGTGTTTCCCTTGCCGCTCAGACTCGGTCCCTTCGTCAGTCCGAGTCCCGACGGGAGGAGCTGGAGGCTCAGCTCCGCTGTGCGCAGCTGCAACCAGGTGACGAGGCCTGGAACACGATACGGGCTGAGAATGCGGCCCTTCAAGGGCGTGCAGTCCTTGTCGAGGTCCAACTTCAGGAATGCCTGGCGGAGTTGAATGTAGCTCGGGCGTCGACTATCCAGATGCGGCGGCAAATTGCCTTCCTGGAGCATAGCGAGCGTCAGGCTCGAGCTTTGGAGTTGCGGGCCCATGAGGAGCTGGCCAAGGTCAAGGCGGAGCTCCAGAAGGCTGGCCAGTCAGCTACGACGCTGCGCGCCGACCTGCAGGCTAAGGAAGAAGAACTAGCTGCCTGCTTAAGCGACCTCTCACGGGTACGAAAGCACCGAGCGGCTCTGGATGCCAAGCTGAAGGCGACTTAAAAGGAGCCGGGGAAGACTCAGGGGCAGACCCCGTCTCAGTCTTCTGCACCTAAACCATAGTTTAGTGCTGGTCTTTTCTATTTTCCTTGTGTAGGCGGAGGCCGTTTTGACATTACGAATACTACTTCTTTTTTCTAGCATCTTTATTCTTGTATACTTCTGCACATGTGTGTTTGGTGCTTGCGCGTAAGTGACCCGCTGAAGAGGGGGGATGCTCGTCCGCTCTCTTCTGGTGGGCGAGTGCCCGCAATGTCAGGGTCACTGTGCATCAATTACTCGGGCTAGCATGTGTCTGAGCACTTAGGATTCTGTGAGTATGTAATACTTGCTCCGTGTTCCCCACTTGGGCGGGCACGACGGAAGTCTTAGGACTGTGGTGGTTCTGTGAAACATCCTGGAGTTGGCTAGAGCGCGCCTGATCAAGAAGTTAGGTTATCTCAGTCATGAAGACTTAATTACTCGTAGCCCGTATGCGGGCCCGAAGTGAGGCGCTTAGTTTAGACAACGCCTAGGGGTTGAGGACTGAGCTGGGAGCTGATCCTTCTTTCGATCTGCCCGCGAGGCAAGAATCAGAATGCTTGATCAGGACCTCCTCAGGGAGCAGGGGTCGTTGCGCGCCCGGCAGAGAGCAGGTCCGGGGGCGAGTCTCGCACGGAGCGAGAATATGGCCTCCCTGTCGAGGGGCCTCTCAAGGAGCGTAGGCTGTCACGCACCCGGCTGAGAGCCGATCCGAGGGTATGGCTCGCACGGGGCGAGAATATGGCCTCCCGGTGGGGGGACCTCTCAGGGAGTGTGGGCCGCCACGCGCCCATCTGAGAGCCGATCCGAGGGTACGATTTGCACGGGGCGAAAATATGGCCTCCGGTCAGGGGACCTCTGAGGGAGCGTGGGTCGTCACGCATCCAGATGAGAGCCGATCCGAGGGTAAGGCTCGCACGGTGCGAGAATATGGCCTCCCGGTCGGGGGACCACTCAGGGAGCGTGGCCCGCCACGCGTCCGGCTGAGAGCCAATCCGAGGGTAAGGCTCGTACGGAGCGAGAATATGACCTCCCGGTCGGGGGACCTCTCAGGGAGCGTGGGTCGCCATGCGT
Source organism: Boesenbergia rotunda (assembly GCA_024364735.1). Taxonomy (NCBI): domain Eukaryota; kingdom Viridiplantae; phylum Streptophyta; class Magnoliopsida; order Zingiberales; family Zingiberaceae; genus Boesenbergia; species Boesenbergia rotunda. Next base: position 42,024 of record JAGFNQ010001580.1, read on the forward strand.
CCGGCTGAGAGCCGATCCGAGGGTAAGGCTCGCATGGTGCGAGAAAATAGCCTCTCAGTCGGGGGACCTCTCAGGGAGTGTGGGCCACCACGCGTCCGGCTGAGAGCCTATCCGAGGGTAAGGCTGGCACAGAGCGAGAAAATAACCTCTCGGTCGGGGGACCTCTCAGGGAGCGTGGGTCGCCACGCGTTCGGCTGAGAACCGATCCGAGGGTAAGGCTCACACGGAGCGAGAAAATAGCCTCTCGGTCGAGGGACCTCTCAAGGAGCGTGGGCCGCCACACGTCCGGTTGAGAGCCGATCCGAGGGTAAGGATCGCACGGAGCGAGAATATAGCCTCTCGGCCAGGGGACCTCTCAGGGAGCGTGGGTCGCCACACGTTCGGCTGAGAACTGATCCGAGGGTAAGGCTCTCACGGAGCAAGAAAATAGTCTCTCGGCCGGGGGACCTCTCAGGGAGCGTGAGTCACCACGCTTCCGGCCGAGAGCCAATCTAAGGCTTCCCGATCGGAGACATCTCAGGGAGTGTGGATCGCCACGCGTCCGCTGAGAGCCGCACCGAGGCTTCCCGATCAGGGACATCTCAAGGAGCGTGGATCGCCACGCGCCCGCTAAGAGCCGAGCTGAGGCTTCCCGGCCAGGGACATCTTAGAGAGCGTGGATCGCCACGCGTCCGCTGAGAGTCGCGCCAAGGCTTCCCGGTCAGGGACGTCTCTGGGAGCGTGGATCGCCACACGTTCGCTAATATCCGCGCCGAGGCTTCCCGGTCAGGGACGTCTCAGGGAGCGTGGATCGCCATGCGTCCGCTGAGAGCCTAGCCGAGGCTTCCCGGTCAGGGACGTCTCAGGGAACGTAGGTCGCCACGTGTCCGCTGAGAGCCAAGTCGAGGCTTCCCGGTCAAGGACATCTCAGGTAGCGTGGGTCGGCACGCGTCCGCTGAGAGCCGCGCCGAGGCTTCCTGGTCGGAGACGTCTCAGGGAGCGTGGATCGCCACGCGCCCGCTGAGAGCCGCGCCGAGGCTTCCCGGTTAGGGACGTCTCAGGGAGCGTGGATCGCCACGCGTCAGCTGAGAGCCAAGCCGAAGCTTCCCGGTCAAGGACATCTCAGGGAGCGTGGGTCGCCACGCGTCCGCTGAGAGTCGCGCCGAGGCTTCCCGGTCGGAGACGTCTCAGGGAGCGTGGATCACCACGTGTCCGTTGAGAGCTGCGCCGAGGCTTCCCGGTCAGGAACGCCTCAGGGAGAGTGGATCGCCACGCATCCTCTGAGAGCCAAGCCGAGGCTTCCCGGTCAAGGACATCTCAGGGAGCGTGGGTCGCCACGCGCCCGCTGAGAGCCGAGCCAAGGACTAGTGGGAGCGGATCCCCATGCGCGAGGAGCAAGCTGCTAGACAGTCCTTGCGAAGATGTGGGCTTTTACTTGATGCGCGGAGATTGCAAAATACATCCTTTTACTAGCCCGGAGGGGGAGAGCTCCCTTGGGCAGACTTGCATAAGGCAATGCATACTCCTTTCGACACCGTGTTCCCCTGTCCGGTGGGATACGGGTGCTTCACCTGGCATGGGCTTGGCCATGTAAGTTGGACTGCGATGCGCGTTCGGGAGGAAGGGGCGCTCGTATTCTTCGGGAGTGATGACCATCCACACCCGGTTAGGCTCCTCATTCTTCGCTTCCGATCAGGCTGCAGATATCCCTCCTTCTAGCACCAAATTTGATCCTGTCGTGAAGCGAGGTGGCGATCCCTAGGGTCGGAATGGCTTCTCCCGCGGCACGAGCGCCTGAGGAGGTGGCAATGACCTGGCGGTGCCCCGGCTTAGCTCTGCAAAACAGAGACCGTCAGTAAACCCGCTGGGGGTTTCCCCAGGCAGGCACTCCGACGGTCAAGTCAGTATCCGCAGGCGCAATAGTAGAATTGAATTGAAATGAGGCAGTAGATTAGAGAGCTTGCACGTGCATACCTATGGTAGGGGAAGTGCAGAGTTTATATAGCCGGGGAGGACTGACATCCCCTGTTCGTGATTGACGAGACAAGGGTGTGATACCTGTCAGCCCGTACGAGAGTATTAAGGAGCCGCGCGGCAGGGTGCGGGGTGCTCAGGCAGTACGAGAGTACTGAATTGACGGACTGGCCGCAAGATGTGTCAGAGCATAGTAAGGCGTGCAGTACCCCGACATCAAGGTTATACCCTGGTTATGATGATATAGGGAGCCTATAGGGACGAAGTAGTCCGGGCCTTGAGCGTCGAGCGACGAGTCCGGGTGTCAAGGACCAGGTCGGGTATTGGCCAGGGAGCGTGGGCACGTGTCCGACTGGGCGTGTTGAGACGCAGAATATACCTTGAGTCGGGGGTTTACTGGGACATATCTAGCTGACTTTGTCAGGTATCCAATTCAGGTGGTGTGATGGGAGCGTGGGCCGCCACGCGTCTGGCTGGAGCGCACGACCTAGATTTAGGTCGGGGAATGGGTCGAGGTGACTACTAGATCAGGAGAGGTTAGGGGTCGGCCTGACCGACCCTGCTCGTTGCTGGTGGAATAATATCCTGGGGTCTTCCGGGCTTTAGGACCCCCCCCAGGTGACGTCTCTGCCGAGCCATCTGATGGGCCTTCATGGCGCCAAACTGACTGGCTGAACAGACCGACTTACCCATAAATAAGGCCGAGATCAATTATCATCTTTCACTTACTTCATTTCATTCATCCTCATGTTTATATCTCTACGTATCTCTATATGAGAATTGAATTACATTCATCCTCATGTTTATATCTCTACGTATCTCTATATGAGAATTGAATTAGAAATTTGATATTAAGAGACGAAATATATGCTTTCCTGTTGAGGTTGGATAGTCATATCAGTCCTCCATTTGCATAAAAAAAATTGAAAGGGTCCGACATCACTAGCTGCTATTTTGGCGACACCAGAAACATATGTAATCAACCAATAAAATCACTCAATCTCAAATCTTTCTCCATGGATACTTAGCTTGGCACAATGACAAATACATAATAATTTAGTGGGCAGGACTCGATCCCATAGTCATTTATTTAGAGGTCTGATAGATAGTCATTTGTATAAAATAAATTAAGAAATTGAGTATACTACCGTATTAGAATATTAAAATGTATTTTTCTTGACTTCATCAAGAATTAATTTTGTATATTTTTATAAATTTATTATGTGGCGATAACTGGATTATGCGTTAGAGATGTGTTAAAATAAAAATTTAACTAATGGATGATAGTATTCATTAAATAATGAATATTTAATATTAAAATGAATATGAATCTATTAATAAAATAAAGATGTTAATATAATGGATCCATAGATGTTATAATGGATTTGGGTCTCTAATTTTTTTAATATAATTGTATAATCGATATACATTGACGGTAGAATGATCCCATATTTGATGGTAAAAGGTGAATCGCTCGTCTCCAATGCCCCCGTCAATCCGTCTCAGGATCAATACGGAGGAGGTAAATCACGGGGGCTACTAGCCCGGATTCTGTGACTAGCGCGTAGGGAGGGTGAGAATACTGACTTTGCCAGGATTTGATCCCAAATCTCTTAGTGGTAACACCCACACACTAACCATCAGTCCATCCCGTGGGGACGGAATGATCCGATATTTGAACTTTCTAAGGATGACCAAATTTTTCTATCGCTCTAATACATATCCGGGTTGCTCCTAAGATTATGGTGTAGTAGAAAAGTGATTAATTATCTCCCAAATATTTATGGTTCAATTTCTAACTATGATAAATTTTGTAAAAAAAATTCTTCCAAATGAAATATGTAATCGTAGGATGTTGGACCTGAGCGTTTCCCAATTTACTCTAACGACTGATTAAAAACTTTTATGAGATCGAATCATTCGTCTCATATTCAACTAATTAATTATTTTATATTGTCATCCTCGATCCTACGGGGATTAAATCTCTATTCCCATCCCGATCTCTATTTCAAATTGATTTAATATTAAAATTTAACTCTACATATTATAAAAAATATTGTAAAATATACTTATATAATAATAATAATAATAAGTATTATTATTATCGAAACTATCGGGGTAGATTCGTGATGGAGATAACATCTCCATATCCATCCTTAACCTACTGTGAGGATACGAATTTTTTTTTAAATCTGAACTCATATCCGATAACGTCTTTCGAATTCGTCCCATTTAAGTTTTTTTCGCAGAGTCCCGAATCAACTGAAAAATTGACATCCCTGTATGTGATGCTTTATTTCGTGATAGTAACCATTGAATAAGGAATATCATAATGAATGGATGATCCTTGCTGGTTTGTTTAAATTTAAAATATAATTTATATATTTAAAATTTAATTTTTAAAATATTCACCTTTAATTAATTATATTCAAAATTTTATTTTTTAATTTATTCTCTTAAATATTTTACCAGTGTATTATATTCATGAAGGTAACAAACAATGTTATTAATAAGTAAATAAGGGATTTTTTTGTTTGTCTTAATGGATAGGGGATCATAATATTGATGGTTAGAATAAGTTTTGTATTTTTTTATTTATTTTAATAATCGATAATAACTTTTTATAAAATTAAATCGATCATTTTAAATTCGTTATCATTTAATCTGATTAATTAATCAGTAAATGAGAAGATATGTATTTTTATCTATCGATTCCCCAATCACTGAAGTAAATCTAACTATTTAGAATAAAGAAAAAGAGATTAGTTTTTTTTTTCCCTCCTTAGCTCATGTTGCAAGCAACCAACGGTTAGGAGGAAAATGAGAATTGAGAGGAGTCCGTTTCAACAATGTTCAACAGGGATGGATCTTGCTGCTGTGCTCACTCAGAAAACAAAGGAAGCGGGGAATTAAAGTCGGTTGTTGTGGATTGGGAGGGGAAAAAAGTAAATGGAGGAAGGGAAGAGTACTATTGTTTTTGCTCTTGCTAAACAAAATGATAAATGAAACCAATCAATCTATATGTTTGGTTCGGTTATAATTTAGTTAAATCAAATCTAAATCATCTCCGATTTGAACTAAGGTCGGCTCAAAATATAGGTTATGAAGATCTATGTCTAGGACCTCTATTATTTTTGTTTCGGCTTTAGGCCTCAAGAATAGTTGAGACGATATTGATTTAAACTAATATAATTTTTATTTTTGTGTATATTCAATGGATTTAATTTGATTTTATACTTGCTCTCACTTCACTTCAAGTTCAACGATTCAATTCTCAATGATGATGAGATTAATATACTTGCACAAAGTGAAGTTATACCTCTTCTTTATCTCTGGCCAGCTCAACCTGTCAAGTACACTTCTAATTTTTGGATTTGTCCTTACATGTTCATCAATAACTCTTATCAGCATGATTAAAAAAAAATTCAAAATTAACAAACAAATTTATATTATCAAACTCAATAACTAATTAAATAAATTTTATAAATAAAAATTTCAAAAAATAAAACAAGCTTAAATTGTGATCTTAATATTTAAATGATCAATCTTAAAATAAATTCGAAACAAACTCAAGCTCATAAAAAAAGAAATAAACCTAGGTTGAACAAATATATCCAAATTATATGTCGAATTTTATGATATTCAAGTTTATTGTATGAGCTTGAATTTGGACATATTCATTTTTAGGTTCAATTTAATTTAATTTAATTATTTTATCAAATAAACTTGAATATCATAAAATTTAATTCGGCTTAACTCATTTACCGTCAAAGCTTTGTCATTGGTGCCAAGAGATGAATTTAAGATAATTTGATTTCTTTTTAAGTAGGTTATTTATTTTATTTAATTACGTGGGATCGAAAATTTCGTTGATGTTTTTTTTCCTTAAAAAAACATAAAATGTGTAATTTTTTTGGTTTAAAATACGTATATAATGCCACGCAAGATTGACCAAAGGTTAACTAACTCGGGTCTATCAGGCGGTTCGCGGCGGAGCCGGTAAAACTGGATCGGCCATACATTTGTGAGCCGCAAACCCTAATCCACCTCTTTAAATACCGCTTCTTCCTTCTCCTGCCCCAATTCGCCATCGTCGATCGACGCCCAGCTTTTTTCGCCGCTTCGAGTTTTGTTTCTATTTCTATTTGGCGTCCTGTTTATCTCGGGCTGCAGAGAGATCCATCGTTGGGAGCGTGATGATATGGTAAATGTCGCCCCAGTCTTACTTTCCGCTCGTTATTCCGATCGGAAAATGGTGATTGACATTTCTTGTCTGATTCCTCGCTCAAATCTCTCGTCTGTGTTTTTTTTACAAGAAATAAAGCTTTCTCACTTGTTTCTTCCTTTTGTTGATTTGGATCCGTTGGGAGAAGTGATGATTTCAAATCCATAGTTTTTCTCTGCAAGCCGGATGATGAATCAACAGGAAACATGCACTACCATCTGATCTCCCTTGCGCATTTTTTTTCTTCTGGAGATTTTTTTCTTCCTGAAATTGGTCAAAATTGTTCCTTTCCCCTTCGATATCAAGTTCGTTATGAATTTTAAATGCCATCAGGTATCTAATGCTCAGTCAATCTGATGGCTTAGCATCTCGTAAGTGTGGCAGAGATGTAGAAAGCAGGTCTTGCGACACAGATAGTTCTTTTCTTTGAGCTTCCTGTTACTAAATCCCTGCTTACATTTTCAAATATTTCGTAAATTTTATTGCATTCGTTTGGGCGTGAATAGGGATTCGATTTATACCAAAAAAAAAATGGACTTGAATCGTTTAGAACCAATCGATTTATCCAATTTTTTTAGATTTATTTAAAATAAGTCTGGAAAGGATTTAAACAAGGCGATTTCCTAAATTGGATCTCTACGAGGAAAAAATTAAATCTTTTTTCTCCTAAAGCTGGCTTATTGAGGATGAAAAAATAATCGCATGTTTATTTATTTTACAGAAAATATAATTGCTGCAAGCCAACCTCAATTGGAACTGCGACTGAATTTGCAGGCCTTATGTTCCCTCGGAGGCAGCACAAAAAATAGCACGATGAAATGATAATCGAGAAGCGCACTCGTTAGTTTAGCGTTGCTATGTTAATCGCGTACGATGTCGCTGTACCCTTTTATAGCTCAAATGGTTACCAGGATTAATTAGGAACTCTAGTACTTTAGCTTGAAGGTCTAGAGTTCGAATCCTGGGGAAGGCAAAAATTCGCTGACCAGGGGTGGAAAGATCACTAGTAGTAGAGTAACGACACGGTCAATAGTCAGACAGGGCCGGGTCGTTACAATAAAAAGGCGCCTTTTTATTGTAACGACCCGGCCCATTTGGCGGTCCATTTGGCGGTCTCGACCGTCGACCGTGCCGTTACTCTACTACTGGTTTTCCCGTCCCTGGCCAGCGGGTTTTTGCCTTCCTCAGGATTCGAACTCTAGACCTCCAGGCTAAAGTACTAGAGTTTATGAATCTTGATACCAATTGAGCTACAGGCAGTACGGGCAGTAACGACTACCTCCCAACCGAGAAGTGGAATTCGAGATCGAGCTAGTGCCCGGTACCGGTCCGGTCTCGAAAGCCCCATATCGTATGTCTCCAGCAGAGTTAAAGGACTTACAAGAGCAACTCCAGGAGCTACTAGACAAGGGCTTCATTCGCCCGAGTCATTCACCCTGGGGAGCTCCTGTACTTTTCGTCAAGAAGAACGATAGGTCTATGCGTCTGTGCATAGACTACAGAGCTCTGAACAAGGTGACCATCAAGAACAGGTACCCCCTTCCCAGAATAGATGATTTATTTGATCAACTCAAAGGGGCTACAGTGTTCTCGAAGTTAGATCTGCGTTCTGGGTATCATCAGCTGAAGGTTAAAGAATGTGACATTCCCAGGACGGCCTTCAGGACAAGATACGGCTACTACGAATTTGTAGTAATGCCTTTTGGAGTAACCAATGCTCCAGCAGTGTTCATGGAGCTGATGAACCACATCTTCAGAGAGTATCTCGATAAATTCGTCATTGTATTTATTGATGATATTCTCATATACTCGCAGACTCCAGAGGACCATGCTACACATTTGAGGATAGTGCTGCAGATCCTTCAGCAGGAGAAGCTCTATGCAAAATTCTCAAAGTGTGAGTTTTGGCTAAATCAGGTGACCTTCCTTGGTCACATTGTATCCAAAGAAGGCATTCAAGTTGATCCAGCCAAGATAGAAGCAGTCAGCAACTGGTGTAGACCCAAGAATGCCAGTGAGATCAGAAGCTTCTTAGGCCTGGCAGGATATTACAGAAAATTTGTGGAGGACTTTTCCAGGATAACCTCTCCACTCACAGCTTTGACCAGAAAGAACAAGAAGTTTGAATAGTCAGATAAATGCGAGCACAGTTTTCTAGAGCTGAAGAAGAGACTGACCAGTGCTCCCATCCTGACAGTTCCAGAGAGTGACAAGGCCTTCGACATCTACAGTGATGCATCCAAGATGGGCCTTGGAGCCGTCCTCATGCAAGACGGTAAAGTAATAGCATATGCCTCCAGACAGCTCAAGGACTATGAGAAGAATTAACCTACTCACGACCTTGAACTAGCAGCTGTGGTTTTTGCACTGAAACTCTGGAGACATTACCTGTATGGAGTGCAGTGCAGAATCTTCACAGACCATCAGAGTTTGAAGTATTTCTTCACTCAGAAAGATCTGAATATGAGGCAGCGCAGGTGGCTAGAGTTGGTCAAAGATTATGACTGTGAAATCCTCTATCACCCAGGTAAAGCTAATAAAGTGGCAGATGCACTGAGCAGAAAATCCTGTGCGGCACTGATGTCCTTATCATCACTGTCTCTACCACTTCAGAAAGAAATAAAAAATTTTGAGGTCGAGGTAATAATTGGGCAACTTTCTGCATTGACTCTGGAGTCAACCCTGCTTATAGATATACAAGGAAAGCAAGATCAAGACCCAGAAATCCAGAAGATCAAGCAGGGGATCCAAGAGGCAGAAAATTCAGAGTTTCGAGTATCAGATAGTGGCATCCTCTATCTTGGAGACCGCCTTTGCGTCCCCAATGATGAGGAACTAAGAAAGAATATTCTAGAATAAGCCCACAGTACCCCGTACTCTATGCATCCTGGTTCTACCAAGATGTATCAAGATTTAAAGAAAAGATTCTGGTGGTCTGGACTCAAGCGAGACGTGGCCAGATATATCAGTACCTGCTTGACCTGCCAGAGAGTCAAGGCAGAGCACCAGAGACCAGGAGGAGTTCTACAGCCACTTCCCATTCCAGAGTGGAAGTGGGAAGAAATATCCATGGACTTTATCACAGGTCTTCCAAGAACCACCCATGGACACGATGCAATTTGGGTGATAGTGGACAGATTGACCATGTATGCCCACTTCCTAGCCATCAAGTTATCGCATTCGGTAGAGCAATTAGCACAGCTGTACGTGAAAGAAGTAATCAGGCTTCACGGAGTCCCGAAGTCGATCGTTTCTGACAGAGATGGGCGGTTCATCTCCCATTTTTGGAGGTGTGTTCAGGACGCCCTAGGCACCAAACTTCAGTTCAGCACAACCTTCCATCCCCAGACAGATGGACAAACAGAGAGAGTAAATCAGATTTTAGAAGACATGCTCAGGGCTTGTGCGTTGGACTTTAAGGGTAGTTGGTGCAAATTTCTGTGCTTAGCTGAGTTTGCCTACAACAATAGCTATCAGGCCACCATCAGGATGGCGCCTTATGAGGCATTGTATGGCAGGAAATGTAGATCACCCATATGTTGGCAAGAAGCTGGTGAGAAGAAAGAGATGGAGTCAGGACTAGACAGCCAGACTGAGCTTATAGATGAGACCACTCAGGCTATCCAGACGATCCGCCAGAGGATTGAGACTGCCCAGAGTAGACAGAAAAGTTATGCTGACACACGCCGTAGGCCACTTGAATTCCAAGTTGGAGATTCAGTATTTCTCAAGGTCGCTCCTATGAAGGGAGTGATGAGATTTGGTAAAAAGGGCAAGCTAAGTCCTCGCTACATAGGACCCTATGAGATTATAAAGAGAGTTGGGAAGGTAGCCTATGAGCTGGACTTACCAGAGGATATGTCAGCTATCCACAGTACATTTCATGTCTCTATGCTAAAGAAGTGTATTCACGACCCTAGCCAAGTGATTCAGCCTCAGTCAGTACAGATCCAAGAAGATCTTAGTTATGAGAGCAGACCGACACAGATAGTGGACAAAGCAGTTAAGAGATTAAGGAACAAAGAAGTGCCACTAGTGAAGGTCATCTGGCAGAATCAAAAGCATGAAGAGGCTACTTGGGAACATGAGGACAGCATGAGAGAAAGATATCCAGAATTATTCTAAGTTCGAGGACGAACTTTTCATAAGGTATGGGGGATTGTAACGCCCCAAAATTTCCATTTTTAGTTCTTAAAGTCCTTAGAATTATTTAGAAATGGTTTAGAAATATTCTAGATATTTTTAGGAATTTTTAAAGTATTTTTATGGAATTTTCCGAGTCCGTTTGGTATTTTTGGAAAAAGAAAAAAAAATAATAAAAACGTTTAAGGGCAGCCGGTGGATTGAACCCGCGACCACCGCGAGACCGCACAAGCGCGCGACCAGCTGGGCTAGGTATCAAGCACAGCAAAAGATGGAGAGACCTTTATTTAAGATGTAGTTAGGTTAATCCGCCCCATAAGTATAAATAGGTAATTAAAGAGAGAAGTTTTATTTTCTCTCCTCTCCAAACCCTCACGCCGACCCCACCTATTCTGGGCGAAACTACACCAAGCTCTAGGGGGCCGGTCAAGGCTCTTCTCCAAGAGATCTTCTAATATTTGGAATCCCCGCGACGAGAGGAACGCGTAGGTGCGAAGAATTCTCCGAGATCTCAAGTTTCTTCCGAGCTCTAGACGTCAATCTTGGTTGTAAGTCCAAGATATCAAAGTAAGTACTGCTCACCTGCAGTAAGAGGCGGTTTTCCCGCGAGAATTTCGTTTAAAAGTTTTTGAAAGAGATAGTTCTTTTAGTTTTTAGTTTTTGCATGTGATCTTAGTTCATTATATGTTTATATATTTTATTGAGTGCCCTATATGAGATTAGGGACCAAGAAAAGCTATGAGAAAAGAAAAGAGAAGATAAAGATAAGAAAAGAAAAGGCCAAGGCCTTAAGAAATCCTCAAAAGTCAAGACTTAGGGATTTTAGCACGCAAGGTGTTCCAGAAAATGCCAAGGCATTTACAGATAAGAAAGAAAAGAAAGAAAAGCTATTTTATTTTATAAGGCCAGTACCCGGCGTCCAAGGGCGTCGTTAAAGAAATCCAGGTGTCCAATTCCAAGGTCTTGGCCCTGGTAGACCAAGGTCTGCTCTATTAGGATTGGTGGCTCGCTACCCTAACCTTTTAGGGAACGCGCATATGAGATGGTACTTACGTCTTCAGTGGATCCAAGTGATTATTATTTTCAAGTATATGCTTTAGCAAAGTTTCGAAAATTTAAAGAGTTTTCAAAAAGTTAAAGAAGAGCTAAAGTTTCAAGTTGAGCCAAGAAAAGTAAATTGAGGTTTATTATTGCTTGAGTATGCATGTTTTGAGTTATACATGTTCTTAGTTTTCTTTCAAGCATCTTAGTATCTCATATGATTTCATATTGTCCTAGAAGCATGTTTGCACATTTCGAGATTTTGTGAGCTAGATAGTACTTACTAAGCTTTATGCTTATAGATGCATTTCCTCTTATTGCAGATAAAGGTAAAGGCAAGCAATTCTGAAGGAAGACGACGAGGCGGTGCTGAGTAGAGTGTGTGTGGTGGCTGATTATGGAGAGATCTTTGAGACGAGACAATTTAGTTATTTGAATTGCAATGTTTAAGTTTATTCAAATTTCAAGTTCTTGCTTATGGAGATTATAGAGTATTTGAGTTTTGGATAGTTTTACATGCTCAATTTCTTAGAGTAAAGATTCCATGTCATTTTATTTAGCATACATATCCTTATGATTGCATTGGATGAGTAGAAGTGTAAGTAGTTAGAGATATTGATACTTTGTTAGAGAAAAAGGTGTTTGTGCCAAGATAGTATCAATTTCCCTTTGAATCAAGTTTTTATTGCTTAAAAATGTTTAGAAAAGTTGCAATCACATTTCATAATGCATTAGCAAGGTTGTAGAACATGTATTTGGCGTTATGAATGCATAGGAGTCAAGATTGGTACAAACTCTATTGTTAAAGTTTATATAAACTTGTTTAGTTTATTTTCTTCCATAAAAGTCCTAAATTCAAGTTTATGGATTCGTTTGATTGGCTAAATTGTTTAGGAAACTGACATAGAGTATAGAAATGGTGTCGTAGTTTGATATGGCTCGAAACTGAATGAATGGTGGACTTAAGAAGCAAGAGCCGAAAACCTGTAATTCTGATTACAGGCGTACCAGTCGACTGCTACGTCACCAGTCGACTGGTACGGGCAGTTTAAGTTGGGTGAGGCTTGTTTCAATAAGTATCAACTACGAGTTTTGAGAAGGAAAGTGTGATATGGTAGCATGCATGACTACTTAAGTTAGAATATAATTGTTAGAAGAATTTAAAAGAAAAAAAAAAGATTTCCGCATTTTTATTAGTCGTGTATTAGAGTCGAGAAGTAGAGAAAAGTAACGATCCGTTTGAAGGTAGAGAAGGCGGGTCGCTACAGGTGGTATAACTCATGTATCAGGATTCATAACTCTAGTACTTAGCCTGAGGTCTAGGTCGAATCCTGAAAGCAAAACCGCTGCAGGGGGGAGACCAGTAGAGGTAGCAGTCAGGTGCCGAGAAAGGCCGAATCCGTCTTACATATAAGGCGCCTTTATGTAACGAGGTTAACTGTGGCCGTGTCGTTACTCTACTATGGTCTTCCCGCCCTGGCCAGCGAGTTTTGCCTTCCCAGGATTCGAACTCTAGACCTCCAGCTAAAGTACTAGAGTTCCTATAATCCTGTACCATGAGCTGCAGCTCAATGGTATCAGGATTCATAAACTCTAGTACTTTAGCCTGAGGTCTAGATTCGAATCCTGAGGAGGCAAAAGCTGGCCAGGGGCGGGAAGACCAGTTAAGTAACGACACGGCACAGTTAGAACGGTCTTACATAAGCCTTTTATTGTAAGACCCGCCATTTGCATTGCGGCTGAGTGACGTGACCGTCGTTATCTATACTGTTCCGCCTCAGCTTTTGCCTCAGATTCGAATCTAGATGGCTAAGTACTAGAGTTTAGATCCTGATACATGAGCTGCAGCTAATGTATCAGATTCATAACTCTAGTATCTAGATCGAATCCTGAGAACCCCTAGAAGACATAGTAGATAACAAGTAAGAAGCCAAATGAAATCCTGAAATAAGGATTCATTCCTTTGGCATTAGAATGGTAAAAGAGGATCACAATGCTAATAACAGAACTCCAGTTCAAGATAACAGTGAGCCTGCACAGAACAGCCAAACCTGATGGCAGTCATTGCTCAAATGCAAGCTCAGATTACAGAACAACAGAAGACCATCGCCACACTGATGGCGAATCAGCACCCAGTGCCCCCTACACCACCCACAGCAGGAGTGGGAACTCCAGTAGTGACTGAAGTTCCACCAGTCCCACAAGAGACCCCTGCGTGAACCGAAGACAAGAAGCATACCTCGTCCAGTGGCAGAGGCTGAAACCCGAAAGCTTCTCAGGCACGACTGAGCCCTGGGATGCCCAGGCTTGGTTCAAGACTTTAGAGAGCACGATGGAGCTTCTTGACTGGCCAGAAGTCGAGAAGGTCAAATGTGCCTCCTTCTGCCTAACTGGAGATGCTCGTATGTGGTGGGAGCGAGTCAAGAGTAAGAAGATAGTCAACCAGATGAGCTGGGCAGATTTTGAGCACGAGTTCTATGAGGAATTTTTCCACATGAAGGTTACCAACAAGCACTTCGAGGACTTCATGGAGTTCAGACAGGTAGCCTACCAGTGGGAGAAGCAGTCGCAAAGTTCAACAGACTAGCTCGCCTCTGCCCAGAGCTAGTCAGCACAGAGAAGGAGCGAGTCAGACTGATGCTCCGCATGCTGAACCCTGAGATAGCACTCAACGTGAACAGCGGGATGCACCGACCCCAGACCAGCGAGGAGTTGGTCAGTAGTGCTCTAATCTCAGAGCACTACCTGAATAGCATCAAGGCACAGCAAGCACAGCAGAAGCCAGTCCTGATTGAGAACAAGACAATAGGAGGCCAGAAGCCTCAGCCAAATAGCCAGAACTGGAAGAACAAGAACCACAAAAGGAAGCAGTGGCCTGGCAGCCAGAAAGGAAAACCAGAGAATAAGCAAGCTAGGTATCCACCTTGTCCTAAGTGTGGGAGGAACCATCCAGGAACATGCCTTTTGGGTGTAACTGGATGCTATTCATGTGGACAAGAGGGACACAGATCCAAAGAATGCCCAAACAAGTTCAAAGTACTTCCTCAGCAGTCGTACAGTATGGAGGCAAGCCCCAGTTACATTACATGCCTACTATGCTGGAGGGACCTCAGATCAGTCAGGGAGGATTGGAAGCAGCACCAGTTCCAACCAATGCCAGAGTCTTTTCCCTCACGAAGGAAGAAGCTGCCAGCGCCTCCACGGTCGTAACAGGTCAAATAGTTATTTTTCAGCATTTAGCTACTACACTGTTTGACACTGGGGCGACCCATTCTTTCGTATCAGTACCTTTTGCTAGTAAGTTACAGGTGCCTACAGAGAGTTGGGAGTCCAGATTCCTGACAACTCTCCCTTCAGGGGAAATCATGGAATCCACCCAGAGGCTCCGGGCTGTGCCAATCAAGATTTCAGACCGAGAGCTATATGTCGATCTGATAGTCCTTGCGATGCAGGACTTCGACATCATATGGGCATGGATTTCCTCAGTAAGTACAGCGCTTCAGTGGACTGCCGTAGAAGGAAGGTGGTTTTCAGCCCAGAAGGAGAACCACCATTCGAGTTTCAAGGAGCCCCAAGGAGGAAGACTCAGAAATTTCTCTCAGCCTTGGCAGCCCACCAGATGCTAGAGCAAGGGTGTGCTGGTTTTCTTGCACACATAGTGGAATCAGAAGCAAAGGAAGAACTCAAGCAGGAGGATGTACGGGTAGTCTGCGAATATCCAGAAGTGTTCCCAGAAGAATTACCTGGACTACCTCCCAACCGAGAAGTGGAATTCGAGATCGAGCTAGTGCCCGGTACCGGTCCGGTCTCGAAGGCCCCATATCGTATGTCTCCAGCAGAGTTGAAGGAATTACAAGAGCAACTCCAGGAGCTACTAGACAAGGGCTTCATTCGCCCGAGTCATTCACCCTGGGGAGCTCCTGTACTTTTCGTCAAGAAGAAGGATGGGTCTATGCGTCTGTGCATAGACTACAGAGCTCTGAACAAGGTGACCATCAAGAACAAGTACCCCCTTCCTAGAATAGATGATTTATTTGATCAACTCAAAGGGGCTACAGTGTTCTCGAAGATAGACCTGCGTTCTGGGTATCATCAGCTAAAGGTTAAAGAAAGTGACATCCCCAGGACGGCCTTCAGGACAAGATACGGCCACTACGAATTTGTAGTAATGCCTTTTGGAGTAACCAATGCTCCAGCAGTCTTCATGGAGCTGATGAACCACATCTTCAGGGAGTATCTCGATAAATTCGTCATTGTATTTATTGATGATATTCTCATATACTCACAGACTCCAGAGGACCATGCTACACACTTGAGGATAGTGCTGCAGATCCTTCAGCAGGAGAAGCTCTATGCAAAATTCTCAAAGTGTGAGTTTTGGCTAGATCAGGTGACCTTCCTAGGTCACATTGTATCCAAAGAAGGCATTCAAGTTGATCCAGCCAAGATAGAAGCAGTCAGCAACTGGTGTAGACCCAAGAATGCCAGTGAGATCAGAAGCTTCTTAGGCCTGGCAGGATATTATAGAAAATTTGTGAAGGACTTTTCCAGGATAGCCTCTCCACTCACAGCCTTGACCAGAAAGAACAAGAAGTTTGAGTGGTCAGATAAATGCGAGCACAGTTTTCTAGAGCTGAAGAAGAGATTGACTAGTGCTCCCATCCTGACTGTTCCAGAGAGTGACAAGGCCTTTGACATCTATAGTGATGCATCCAAGATGGGCCTTGGAGCTGTCCTCATGCAAGATGGTAAAGTAATAGCATACGCCTCCAGACAGCTCAAGGACTATGAGAAGAATTACCCTACCCACGACCTTGAGCTAGCAGCTGTGGTTTTTGCACTGAAGCTCTGGAGACACTACCTGTATGGAGTGCAGTGCAGAATCTTCACAGACCATCAGAGTTTGAAGTACTTCTTCACTCAGAAAGATCTGAATATGAGGCAGCGCAGGTGGCTAGAGTTGGTCAAAGATTATGACTGTGAAATCCTCTACCACCCAGGTAAAGCTAATAAAGTGGCAGATGCACTGAGCAGAAAATCCTGTGCGGCACTGATGTCCTTATCATCACTGTCTCTACCACTTCAGAAAGAAATAAAGATTTTGGAGTCGAGGTAATAATTGGGCAACTTTCTGCATTGACCTAGAGTCAACCCTGCTTAAGATATACAAGAAAAGCAAGATCAAGACCCAGAGATCCAGAAGATCAAGCAGGGGATCCAAGAGGCAGAAAATTCAGAGTTTCGAGTATCAGATAGTGGCATCCTCTATTTTGGAGACCGCCTTTGCGTCCCCAATGATGAGGAACTAAGAAAGAATATTTTAGAAGAGGCCCACAGTACCCCGTACTCTATGCATCCTGGTTCTACCAAGATGTATCAAGATTTAAAGAAAGGATTCTGGTGGTCTGGACTCAAGCGAGACGTGGCCAGATATATCAGTACCTGCTTGACCTGCCAGAGAGTCAAGGCAGAGCACCAGAGACCAGGAGGAGTTCTACAGCCTCTTTCCCATTCCAGAGTGGAAGTGGGAAGAAATATCCATGGACTTTATCAAGGTCTTCCAAGAACCACCATGGACACGATGCAATTTGGGTGATAGTGGACAGATTGACCAAGTCTGCCCACTTCCTAGCCATCAAGTTATCGCATTCGGTAGAGCAATTAGCACAGCTGTACGTGAAAGAAGTAATCAGGCTTCACGGAGTCCCGAAGTCGATCGTTTCTGACAGAGATGGGCGATTCATCTCCCATTTTTGGAGGTGTGTTCAGGACGCCCTAGGCACCAAACTTCAGTTCAGCACAGCCTTCCATCCCCAGACAGATGGACAAACAGAGAGAGTAAATCAGATTTTAGAAGACATGCTCAGGGCTTGTGCGTTGGACTTTAAGGGTAGTTGGTGCAAATTTCTGTGCTTAGCTGAGTTTGCCTACAACAATAGCTATCAGG
>JAGFNQ010001580.1:70366-207548 GCA_024364735.1 Boesenbergia rotunda
ATAAATCATATAATAATTCCGTTTAAACCAAGTCTTTATTATAACTAATTTATAATAAAAACTATTTCTTCTTCTCTTTAAATTATGGAATAAATTTTATAAGAAATTTATAAACTTTCTTATTATGAAAAAATCAATTCATAGTTGATTTTATAAAATTAAAATGAACCAACTCATGGATTATTTTAATCTTCCATAAAAGAATAAATTTATATAAATTTTATTTATATAAATTTCTTTATACAAATTTATTTATCCATAATTTATAAAATAAATCGCGCTAGATTTATTTTATTAATTAAACCAATTAAATTGGTTTTCTCCTTTTATTTGGCCGGCCACCAAAGAGGGGTTAACACCCTCTTTGGTCGGCTAAACCCAACCCGGACCGTCGCGAATTAAATTCATTTAATTCGCCCAAAAAGCCTTCAAAAGACTTAGCCATTTTTAGCTTCTAATGCGCCTCTGACTAACTCAGATTCGTCTTATTTCTCTTGATCGGAAAATCCAATTTTCAACTCGTTTTAAATCCCTCGGATTACTCGTAGTGGCGTGTGACTAAATAGGCTTTCGATTTATGTTGGCCGTCTATAATTAAACTAATTATAGAACGATCATGAGTGGCACCTAGTAGTACATCATGATCCCCAATTAATCGAAAGATCAACGGTTTGACCTCAGAAGAAATTATTCTGAAACCCTTCAGCAGCTCTAATGAATCGTGCCCCATTCCCTTCACCACCTTATACCCACTTGGTTCAGGACACGGTCTATGGTGTCAGTCCCCACTAGGCTGACTACGTCACACCTAGCCCAAGTAATGTCTTACTCGTCCTTTGGATTTCTAATTACTCTCATGTATTTTAGAGACTCTCACTCTAAACATGATATGCTCTGGCCAGAGGCTTTGAGTAACAATCCGACGATAGGCCTGGGTATACATCTCCTCGCAAGGAGTGGTGAATCCTATGTAGGCTGTTCAAACATCTTCGGGCACTTCGGCTTATACCCGATCATCCTGGGTCCACATCTCCTTGGAGATGCTTGCTTAAGATGTCAAAGTATAAGTCTCCATGACCAAGATGACTTGAACACCGCAAGTCAAAGGAACATCGCACTTAAGCCGCAGTAAGATCTTCATTGACATATCTACATGTAGATTCCCATATGAAGTCTTACAGCTAGTCACTCCAATGAACTAGTTCCCTTAACTAGCATCCATGTTTATCTCCGGACATCCCAATGTCACCAGCCAGTGAGAATCAGCTGAATAGAGAATAACCCATGCTAGTCTCAACAGAACTGATAATGTCCGTATTTATCAATTCATCGACTAGGGATATTTCCAACACTTCACATTTGCACATTTAGAGATAATCACTAGTTGTGATCCCATCACAAATTCTCTTATGCTGTGAACTGTATGGCGGACATTCAGTAGATGAGTTTAAGATCCCAATCAAATACACAAACATGTATACTCAAATAGTGAATTATCATTTATTGAAATAAATATTTACAATCATAAGGCGATTGCCTTAGGACACTTCTCTCATATCACTAACAAACTCCCACTTGGCCTAATGCCAATCGCTACGGTATCCAATACCATAGGCTCTAACATGACCCTCAAACTTGCTTTGAGGCAAGACCTTAGTTAAAGGATCCGCTATATTCCTTTCAGTGGGAACTCTCTCAATTTGTATGTCATTCCTACTTATAATCTCTCTGATCAGATGATAGCGGCGAAGCACGTGTTTGGATCGCTGATGAGACCTTGGTTCCTTTGCTTGTGCAATAGCTCCATTGTTGTCGCAGTAAACCGGCACTGCTTCATCAATGGTTGGAACCACACCAAGTTCTGAGACAAACTTCTTGATCCAAACTGCTTCCTTTGCTGCTTCCGAAGCTGCGATATATTCCGCTTCCGTGGTAGAATCCGCTACGGTGTCTTGTTTGGAACTTTTCCAACTTACTGCGCCTCCATTCAAAGTAAATACGTATCCAGACTGTGATTTGGAGTCATCCTTATCTGTCTGGAAACTGGCATCTGTATACCCACGTATTACCAAATCTTCTTCTCCATATATTAGGAACACATCCTTAGTTCTTCTTAAGTACTTAAGGATTGTCTTAACAGCCGCCCAGTGATCCATTCCTGGATCCGACTGGTATCTGCTTGTGACGCTCAAAGCATACGATACATCAGGCCTAGTACATAACATAGCATACATGATAGATCCTATCGCGGATGCATAGGGAATCTTATTCATGCAAATCCTCTCGTCTTCTGTGCGCGGACACATAGACTTTGAAAGGTTGATCCCATGCCTGATGGGAAGGTAACCTTTCTTGGATTCTGACATACTAAACCTTTTTAGCACTCGGTCTATATATGTAGACTGCGAAAGACCGAGCAACCGTTTTGATCTATCTCTATAGATTCTAATCCCAAGGATATAGGTTGCTTCTCCCAGGTCTTTCATGGAGAAAGTTTTGGATAACCAAATTTTAACTGTCTGTAAGACTGAAATATCGTTTCCTATAAGTAAGATGTCGTCGACATATAATACTAGGAATACGACTGCACTCCCACTAACCTTCTTGTACACACAGAGTTCGTCAGGATTTTGTGAGAAATCAAACTTTTTGATTGTCTCATCAAAACGGATGTTCCAGCTCCTAGATGCTTGCTTCAGTCCATATATGGATCGTCGAAGCTTGCATACCTTGGTTTTATCAACCGATGTGAAACCTTCAGGCTGTATCATGTATACGTCCTCAAGCAGGTTTCCGTTAAGGAAAGCTGTTTTCACATCCATTTGCCAAATCTCATAATCATAATGAGCTGCTATGGCTAGGAGCATCCGAATGGATTTAAGCATAGCTACTGGCGAATAGGTTTCGTCATAATCAATTCCTTGTTTCTGACGATATCCTTTTGCCACTAATCTAGCCTTAAAGGTAACAACATTACCTTCCATGTCGGTTTTCTTCTTGAAAACCCACTTGTACCCTATGGGTTTAATCCCTTCAGGTGGGTTAACCAAGTCCCATACTTGATTTTCGTACATGGAATCCATTTCCGACTTCATGGCTTCAAGCCATTTGTCCCTTTCTGAACTTTTCAGAACATCTTCATAACTGATAGGTTCGTCATCGCCAATGAGCAACACGTCGTTCGATTCACTTACGAGAAATCCGTATCTCTCTGGAAAGTTGCGTGTCCTATCAGACCTACGAAGAGGTGGTGTAGTTTTAGGTTCAACTGATAGCTCATCATTATGAATTATCGGTTGTGGGCCTAGACTCGGTGTCTCTGTAATGTCTATTGGAGTTTCTTGAACTTCATCAAGTTCAAAGTCACTCCCACTGTTTTCTTGTAAAAGAAATTCTTTTTCTAGAAATACAGCATGCCTTGAAACAAACACCTTTTGTTCCAAGGGATGATAGAATTGGTAACCCTTCGTTTCCTTAGGGTATCCAATAAATAGACATTTATCAGACTTAGCATCCAATTTGTCTGATACAACCCGCTTCACGTAAGCAGGACAACCCCATATCTTAAGGTGAGTTAAGTGAGGTTTCTTACTATTCCAAATCTCATATGGAGTAGTAGAGACTACCTTGGTCGGGACTCTGTTTAATAAATAAACAGCTGTCTTAAGTGCATAACCCCAAAAAGATTTTGGAAGAGTTGCATGATTCATCATCGACCTAACCATGTCCATCAAGGTTCGGTTGCGCCTCTCAGATACACCATTATGCTGTGGTGTATATGGCGGAGTCCATTGGGATAATATCCCATTGTCCCTTAGATAATCTTGAAACTCTTGACTTAAGTATTCACCACCCCGATCGGATCGAAGTATTTTAATACTTTTGCCAAGCTGTTTCTCTACTTCATTTCTGAACTCTTTGAATTTATCAAAAGCTTCAGATTTGTGTTTCATCAAGAACACATATCCAATTCGTGAGTGATCATCGATAAAGGTGATGAAGTAGTTATAGCCTCCTTGTGCTGGAGTTGACATTGGTCCACATACATCGGTATGTATTGGACCAAGCAACTCTCCCACTGGATTACCTTTTCCGGTAAAGGGTAATTTGGTCATCTTGCCTTTTAAGCATGATTCGCATGTATCAAATGAACCGGGTTCAAATGATTCCAAAATTCCACATCGGTGTAATTCGGTCATGCGTTTCTTACTTACATGGCCAAGACGACAATGCCAAGTGTAGAAGTCTATTCGATTATCTATTCGAGCACGTTTGTTGCTAACTTCGATATTGAAAACGTCACTAGATAAATCTAACGTGTAGATGTCATTGCACAAAGTTCCATTCCCATAAAGAACGCCATTTAAAGTTATGTAACAACAATTGTTACTAAAAGTTAAATGATAACTCTTTTCATTCAAACATGAAATAGATACAATGTTCTTTATCAACGAAGGAACGAAATAGCAATTATCCAATTCTAAGACACGTCCAGTGGGGAGCTTTAGCAAATATGTTCCGATGGCAACAGCAGCAATCTTTGCTCCGTTTCCAACTCGCAAATTCGCTTCTCCTTTGACGAGTCTTCTTCTATTCCTTAGCCCTTGTATGTCATTACATATATGTGAGCTACACCCAGTATCAAGTACCCATGTGTTTGAGGAAATAGAGTGACATTCAATAACGAAGATACTTGAAGAGGATGGGGCATCGGATGCCTTCTCTTTCAAGGACTCAAGATAAATCTTGCAGTTTCTTCGCCAGTGACCCTCCTTGCCACAATGATGGCAAGTGCATTTTGGTTTCTTTTCAGTCTTTTTAGCCTTTTTCTTCTTTCCCTTATTCTGTTCTTTGGCCTTCCTCTTAGAACCTTTCTTTGAGGAACCAACTAACAGTATCGTCTTCTGATCCTGCTTTACAGAAGGCTCTATAGTCTTCAGCAGGTTGAGCAACTCAGGAAACTGGTCTGGAGTTGCATTTTCAGAAGGACGTTTGGGAAGTTGATCTTCAAGGACACAAGCAGGCTTTTCTGCCTTAAGGACTATCCTCAGGTTTCGAAGCTAGTCTATGAAGTTAGGCCTAGTTAATTTGTTGGTGTCCAAGATGGAAGGCAAATTCAGAGAAGACATGATCGAGTGATTAACCTAGAAATACAAATTGAGATTATGTGAGAAGATTTATTAAAGAATGTATCAACATACATAAATTAAATCCTATTTATTTTTCGAATTGATTCACCCTTATTATCAATTCGGGAGATCGTAGGAACATCTCCAAATAGGTTGATATCCAACCATAGATAAGAACAACCATGGCTGTGGCCATCAAGTTCCTCTTAGCTATGAAGGTAGGTAATTATACCGATTACACATCACATATATGTAACTATCACATTATGCTATCAACTAATTGAATGTTTGCATAAAACATTGGGTTGTTAACTCATTAACAAGTATGTATCATTATACATAGCACCCAACTGCACCTCTCTTTACATCGACCTTGGCTGTGGCACAACAAATCGATGCTCCAAGCTTAAGGCTGACCCATTAATCAAGAAATAGTTTTAACATGGTTGGAGCTCATTCAACCACTTAGTCAGGCTTGGATGTATCCAACAACCAAAACTAATGATTGACCTCTGACTCGAACTATATTATTCATAAACTAATTCAATGGTTTGAACATGTTGAGGTTCAAGTCGGGCATGGATGTGTCCATCAACCCAAGCGAGAAACAAAACTCCGATTCTAACCATATTAATGGAAGGTGTTGGCCTTAATATTTTGTAAGGGGTTTTGGGTCTCATTCTCTTTAAGCACATTCATGACATAAAATTATGTCATGACTAACGATTTCCTTAATAAAGCATGTATGTGACTTAATTTATCAAGTCTCATGAATTAAATTAGGAACCGGATTTCCTAATCATAATTTCATACTTTATTAAAGGAATTATTTTGGGAAACAATTTCCTAAATTATCATAATTAATTTCGGAAATAATATGTTCAAGACTTTGATTTCTCTAAATCAAATCTTGTTAAATTAAGAGACAAATCCCTTAATTCAACTACATATTATTTTCATGAAAATCTCATTTAAGAAACTCTATAGGAAACCATTTTCCTAATTAATTTTGGAGACAACAATATGTAAGAGCATCAACTCTTAAACATATTTTATTCATGGATTTAATTAATTACAACAAATTGTTTTCTAAGGGTGGCTCCCCGAGGCTCAGATACCCAAAGAAAAGTAATGTGTTGTAAATCCAATTGGACGGCTCCCCGAGGCTCAATCCAATCAAACATGACAATTTCAATTTAAAATTGGGAAATTAAATTACAACAACTAACTTTAAATTGGACGGCTCCCCAAGGCTCAATCCAAAATAAAGAATTTTGTTGTCAATTTAAAAACCAATTCAAATTTAATTGTCAATTAACTGTCCATGAATTTGTCTAGACTTTCTTAAAAGAAAGTGCCCAAAATTGCGAGATTTCGAAAATTGATTTTCAGAATAATTGTAAGTTTCTGGTACAAAGGAAACTTACATATTTCCAAAATTGAAAAATTTCTAAAATAGAAAAATTTCCAAAATTGAAAAGTTTCCAAAGATGGGAAGATTTCGAAATTATTATAAAATTTCAGAAAATAGAAAATTTCAAACGTTTGCGAAATTTCATGAGGATTTCCAAACTTTGAAATTCCTAAATCTAAAATTTATTATAATTCGAAAGTTTCCATAATTGAAAATTTTTTTCGAAATTGAGATCATGACAAAGTTTTCCACAAAACAATTATTTGATTAAGTCGAACACTAACCGGCCCATTTGGCGGCCCATTTGGCGGTCTCGACCGTCGACCGTCGACCGTGCCGTTACTCTACTACTGGTCTTCCCGCCCCTGGCCAGCGGGTTTTTGCCTTCCTCAGGATTCGAACTCTAGACCTCCAGGCTAAAGTACTAGAGTTTAACTTAACTATACCTCCGAACCCATAATTTATCTGTTAGGATGCTCGGGGTCCTTTGTATAATTCTCGTTTGTCCATCTTGAACTGGACTGCGAGACCTGTTCGGCAGAATGGATAATGATTGGGAAATTAAAATTGGAAAAATTAAAATCATAGTGAATGACGAGGTATTTTATATGTGTGATTTTTAATGGGTTCACCGTATCTCCCAAGATATAATTTGATTCGGAGTAGTGATTGAAGATTACCGATGATGTCCAAATGATAATCGGACGTGTACATGTAAAATATCACGTCATGTTATATTCATTATGGGTTTCACTCTTCTATTTTTATTCTTCCTATCATTACTCTAGTAGAATATAGATCATTCTAAATATTTTTCTATAAATTAGGTATAACCCATTTTTAACATTAATAATAATTATTAGTTTTTTTTTTGTTAAAAATGAATATACAAGGTGAATAACTTTTCATAAAGATATGTTTCTCTTTAGAAAGTTAAATTGAAAATATTCACAACGGTGATCTATCCATTGAAATTCGTCCATTAATTTATTGCCATCTTTAAATTTTGATTGCCATTTTAAACAATGTATGACTATTAGATAATTTGAAGATGTAATTTTGTAAAATTTAATTCTGTGCGATTAATTTTTATTTTTTATAAAAAATATGATTTTTCAGAAAATGAATTTAATTTGTATTTTTTAGATTTATTTTCTAGAAAAAATATGTTTTTTGAAAAATTAGAGAATAAAGTAAACTTATTTTTATAAAATGAAAAATATGATTTTTTAAATGGATAATTGGAGATAATTCTTCAATTTAAAATTAGTCTTTGCGTGTATTTTTCACTTGATAGATTTTTTGCATTCTTTCACTGATAAATTGAGTGAAAAAGAATGAAATTTCAATATATATTGTAAAAAATTGAGTATAAATTATTTGAGATTAAGTATTAATTTAAAAAATTTAAGTATAAAGTTTTGGTAATCACTTATAAAAATTTTGATGTGGTTTTTATAAAAGAGTGAAAATTTAGTATAACTTATAAATATTTAAGTATAAATTATATAAGATTAAATATTAATTTAATAAATTTGAGTATAAAATTTTGATAATCTTTCATGTGAAAATTCACATACTTAAATTTCTAAATTTTATATTTAAATTTTTTCAAATAATTTTCAATTTAAATTAATTTGCAAGTATTTTGATAATATATATCAAAATTTTTATTATATATTAAAATAATGTATACTCAAATTTTTTAAATAATACTTAAATTTCTTAAATTAATATTTGATTTAAATAATTTATACTCAAATTTTTACTATTTATATTGAATTTTTACTTTTTTATACTAATAAATAAAATAACATATAAAATTATTTTGTCAATTCTATTAGGAAGTGCATACAAAGGAATTTTCGGTTGGTGAGTACATGTAAAACCCAGATGTTAAGGAATTTTCTCTTCTTTAAAAATGAAAATAAAAAATTAAATAAACTAAACGCTCACTGAATCTCTCAGCGTAATAAAATTTTAACAATTTACAAAAAAATACTTAACATTTATTAAACATATAGTTAAGTAATTCTTTTGACAAAAATTAAAATGCGTCTTTTATTTTTATCATAATCACAATATGTTAAAATAATACTTTATTATATTTTTATTTTATCGTATTTACTTTATTTATTAATACTAAATTTTGTCGAACTTTTATTAAAAATTATTATAATTTCATTTTATCTGATTAAAATTACTTGTATTATTGATTAAAATTAAATTAAATAAAATGAGTTTATTAAACCTCCTATATAAAATTAAGGACATTTAAAACAAAGTATAATTCACTTTTAGTATTTTTTATCAAGATTCTAGTTGAGTATTTACTTTTTCACGTGTCTCGTTTATTAAAATAATATCATCTGAAAACAATATACATCATAATACTGTCTTGAATGTCTCTAGAGAATTTATCCATGATTAGTGTAAAAAAATAGGGACTTAGAGTTGATATTTGATGTAACCCAATCTTTATTAGAAATATTTCGTTTAATCCGCTTGAAGTATTTACTCTAGTCGTTACATCTTCATATATATCCTTAATTAGTTTAATATATGTTACACTAATTTCTTTCCTTTTTTAGAAATTTTCATATAATTTCTCTTGAGACTCTATGATAAGTTTTTTTTTCTAAATTAATGAATATTATGTGTAGATTTTTCTTTTACTCTCGATGTTTCTCAATTAATTATCTAAGAAGATATATAACTTCTATTGTTGACTATCCAGGCATGAACCCAAATTAATTTTCAATTATCGTGGTCTTCTTCCTTAATCTTTTTTCTATTACTTTTTCCCAAAGTGTCATAGTATGACTCATTAGTTTAATACCCCTATACTTTACATAATTTTGTATGTTTTATTTGTTCTTATATAAGAGAGCTAAAGTACTTACCCTCCATTGATTATATACATTTTTTGTTTTTAATATCGTATTAAATAATTTTGTAAGTTATTCAAAACATTATTTTCTAAACACTTCCATACCTCTACAATAAAGTTTGAATTCTATTATAAAAATTAAAATTTTTATACTCATTTGAACTATTTAAATTGCCTAAGTTAAGTTAATCCCCCTAAACTTTCATTTAAAAGTTAAGTAAATCTTCCGTCGCTCTTTTATTTTGCTATCATTTACTAGTACTCTATTACATTCATCTTTAATATATATTATTTGGCTAAGGTATCCTATTTTCCTCTCTCGTTATAGTTATTTTATAAATATCTCTTTCCCCTTCTTTTATTTCCAAGTTTTAATATAATTGTTCAAAAATTTTATTTTTTGCTTCATTTACTACTTTTTTAGTCTCTTTCTTGGTTATTGCATATTTTTTTAAGTTTTTCTTATTCTTACAAATATATAATTCTTTATAAATTATTCATTTTCTCTTGTACTTTTTCATTCTACCACTAAGATTTTTTACTTGGTGGTGCATGCTCCTTTGATTTATCGAGTACACCTTTAGCTATTATTTTCGACTTTGAAACCATCTTATCGCATATTATTTTAGAGTTACTGTATATTTTATCTAATGCTTGTATTCTTATCTCTCATGTCGTATTAGAGTCACTGTATATTCCAAACCCATAACCCTCATATACCTTCTCATATTCTTTATTTTTCACTCCAACATGTTCATTTAGATCGCCTTCTATTAAAATCATTTCATTTTGTGGAATGTTTTGTAATACCCCTTCTAAATACCCCTAAAATCTTGATTTGATTTCTTCATATAATCATACTTGAGGTGCATATATGTTAATTACGTTCACAGTTTCTTTCGCTACTACTATCTTTAGAGCTATAATTATATCTCCCTTTCTAACTACTACAATAACTTCATCTTTTAAAGAACTATCTACAAAAATATTCATTTCATTTCTTATTTTTCTCTTTTCTGTGTACCATAACTTAAAATCTGAGTTCTCTATAATTTTTGCCTTCTCGCCTACCCACTTTGTCTCTTGCATACACAAAATACTAATTTTTGTCTTAATCATCGTATCTACAATCTCCATTGTTTTACCAGTGAGAGTTCCTATATTCCATATTCTAAATCTCAGTCTATTAGCTTTCTTATAATGTTTATTCTTATCTCACATATGGTGTGAGGACTTTTGACTATTTAACATTACACCTAAATTCTCATGGAGATGTAGTGGTCCTTGCCGAGACGTTACAGTCAGACCCTGCAACGCGAACCCTTGCATATTTAGTACTACACTTGAGTTCTGGAGATGTAGCGGTCCTTACTAAGGCGTTACAGTCGGACCCCACAATGTGTTCCTTCCGGAGAACATCCTAGCATTAACATAATAGTTTAATGTATCCATTCATTAAGTATTTGCTATAGTTTTTTAGGCTAGCTAACGCAACGCTCCTTTATCTGGTCTTTGGACTGACCATGACTGGGTCATCGTAGGCAAAGTTAATTAACACACCAATGTTGATTTTTAAAAATCAGTATTGCGATGGTGTTGGATTTTAAAAATCAGCACTACAACGGTAGTGGTGTAAAAATAGTAAAGAATGACATATTTAGAGTCTGGATCACTACAAAAATCTACAAAAGTTGGAATGAATTCAATCAGAGTTCTCTAAGTCATGCATGAGTTTTGATTGAAATCAGACCAAGGAGGTTTGAATTTTTGACAACATATAATGGCATAGGTAGAGGTTTGAATTTTTGACAAGTTAACATATAATGGCATAGGTAATACATTGAAGGTATTTATGATGTTCATGCCTAGTTTTGTCATTTCTATTATCAGTTATGTGTGTATACTCTAATTGCTTTAAAGTGCCTCCAGGGCCTAGCACAGACGATGGGGTTGTAGAGGATCGGATGCCAGTTAAAGGGGGGGTGAATAGCTTGATTCCCCCAATTCGTATTTCTTCCTACAAAGTTAGTATGCGTAGCGGAAATGAAAGAAACAATGAAATCAATGCTAACACAAAACCTTTACGTGGTTCGGAGATTGCTTGCTCCTACTCTATGGCGTGTCCTTGAGATAAACGAACCCTTGATCCTTCGGTGGATCAATTCTCGGTAATCTCCGGCTAGTACTTTTTCCTTCTCGGTGGAGAATAACCTCTCACAAACTTCTCTTCCTCTTTACAAGATGAAAGTTAGGGTTAGGAGGAAGAGGGAGAACTTGAAAGCTTGAGCACTTGAGCAAAGATCTTTCACAATAGAACAGCTAAACCTTCTTAAGTCTTAAGCTCTTCTTTAAATTGAAGAGAGAGCTGTTAACAAAATAACTCAGCCCCGAAACCAGTCGGCTGCCACCAAGACCAGTCGACTGGTGCCCGGCCAACGACTAGCTTAACGACGGGATTTTGAATAGACCAATCGACTGGCGCTCAGACCAGTTGACTTTCGACTTTGACTTTTACTCTATAAAAATAAGAGTTGACCGACTACCCTGATTGAATGTTTGATTACTCAGAGATCCTCGTGAGTCTGGATACAAAGTTTCTTCAATCCTTTCCACAACTCTTAAATGGATTTCCCATCTGCCTATCCAATCTAATTCCAGATGGAGTCAGTAGACATAATTTTAGTAATGGTAGTGAAAAATAATTAGGAATTCTTGATACTCTTTCGTACAACATTCTGTTCGACCCAACAAAAAAATCAGTCGACTGCCATCCAGACCAGTCGACTGATATCGCTGTTCTAACCTCACAGAACGATTAGTCGACTGGTGTTCCTACTGGTTGACTGCTCCCTTTTACACACTCACTCTCATTCTCTCCGGAGTCCCCCTTTGAAGCCCTCATCCTTTGGCTTTCGTTCCTAGGATGCATACAAGCCCATGACTCATCTTCATGTCATCCTTCACGTATGCCTTGAAGTCTGTTTCCCTTGGCTCCACACCGTTGCTCCTTCTCTGGTGATCCCTTGAATGCACCATCCTTCACCGACTCAAGGACCCGAGCACTCAGGATGAGATCTCCCATGTGTGTTCCACCAAGTCCTGCATGACTTAAACACACATCAAACTAATATAAAATCCTAACTTAAACTTATTGACACACACATCAAAACTCATGATCTATTCGACCAAACCTGAGTCGATTGCACCAATAATCTCCCCCTGTTTGATGTGTGGCAATATGTTTAAGTTAGACACAAAAATAATAATTTGAAAATTAGAGGCATAGCATACTAAGAAACATAAATATGTATCCTCTCCCTTAACCTATGCCTTATCATATTATTTTTAATTTTGCACAAACATGAAGAAATAAGTTAAATTCCAACTTAAACCCTTTAATTCTCCCCCTTTGACACTATAAAAAAGATTACACTAATCAACCATAACCTATAGCGTCAAAGTAAAACAAGGATTTAAGTTATGAAAACAAACAAAAATAAGAAACTTAGGCTACCAGTCGACTGAAACAGTTATCAATCGACTGGCCTTAGCAAAACTACCCTTCATTCCAAGGAACAGTAAGATCAGTTGACTAATGTCCTTACCAGACGATTGGCACATTTCTGATCCGAATTCTAACCTTTTGAGCTAAATTTCAGAAACACATAAAAAATTCAAGAAAATTCAAAAAATCACAAAATTTTGAAAACATATTTCTTGAACTATTCTTCAATAAGAAAAAATAAATTTGTATGAAAAATCAATGTATTTTTGAATTTTTGACCAAAACTCAAAAGCTTTAAAAACACTTAATTTTGTATCGACTTTAAAACCTAGTTTCGCATTTCTATGTTTTTCAAACAAATACATCAGTAATTAAAAGATAGAATTATTTTCAAAATATTTGAAATATCCAACTATGATCTATGGGCAAGATGTCCATTAATTAAATATTTACTTTCTCCATAGTTGGTCTATTATTATTAAAATGATACATCCAATAACTCATCAAAATGCCATAAGCACAAGTGAGTTATTTGTAACATCCTAACATCTCATATACATAAATAAAATCATGAATTATGCATGAAATAAAAGTAATCTCTACTTGGTCAATTTGATTATGAATTTTATTTGGCTATGTGCTCCCCCTTAAGGTCTCAAGTCAACAATTTTTCAAAAATTTGAATTTTAGTATTCATAGTTAACTAACCCTAAATTCTATAACCTTTGAGGATTGACTTTGATACCCAATAGAAATTCGTTCTAATTGGGTTAATCAAATAATCCTTGGGGATCCATTTTCTATCCAAGGTCTTGGTTTTTTGTTGACCCCTAGCAAACAAACAATGGTAAGTTTTTTCATTGTTTGGTTGACCATATTCTAGCCTAGTTTTCTTGAAGCTTGCTCTTTGGCTCCCATCCCTAGGATGCATACGAGCTCATATCTCATCTCTATGTTATTCTTCGCGTATTCCTTGAAGTCCGCTTCCCTTGGCTCCACGCCATTCCTCCTTGTCCAGCGATCCCTCGGATGCACCATCTTTCACCGACTTAAGGACCCGAGTACTCAGGATGAGATCTCCCATGTGTGTTCCACCATGTCTTGCATGACTTAAACACACATCAATCTAATATGAAATCCTAACTTAAACTTATTGACACACACATCAAAATCCATGATCTATCCAATCAAACCTAGGTCGATTGTACCAACAGGGGCATGGTATTTTTAACACAATGGTTAGGGGTTGCTTTCGGGTAACTGATGACCTAATATTTTCCCACCATAGGCCTTTCACTTGTGTACTTGAATTTACTTTCTTCCATATCTGTGAGTTTAAGTCTAGGGGACTGTTGAGGCAGCGAACCTGTTTTTTTTAATTGCTTTGAAGTCATAAAACTTTGGAAACCTTCTAATCACGACTATTAATGATTTTAAAATGATATTTCTGAGCACATATAGTTCGATTGGAGCTCTTTATATTTATCAATGGTTATTGACTTAAACCCCTTGACGGTATGAAACTGGGTTATTACTATTAGGTCACATCGAGGGGTAGAGAGGGGGGGGGGGGGAGGTTGAATAGCTTACTTTTGCTTATTGAAGATTTGTCACGGCGGAAGACCTGAACAAACGCTAACACCTTCTTCTTTGCTAGGTATCCATCTTCTTGAGATGGCTAATCCAAGGGTCTACTCCTCCTCATTCACATATCTACTATGAAAACCTCCTTCGTGGAGGCGGAGAAGCCTCATACAAGCACACAAAGCAATACAACAAGTATCAAACAAATACAAATGAAATCTTACAAGATTTATAACAATGAACTATTGCTTTTCTTACTTTCTTCTAGTTTGGAATCGCTTCTAGATGTTTAGAAATGTAACAACACATGGTTCTAAGAACTCTCTTGAAATAATGATGAAGGCAGAGAAGAAGCGCTTTGTTTGAATCCTCACGACACCCTTTAAACCCCACAGATTAGGGTTACCAATGTGTGGGTCAATCTATTCTTTCATAGATCTAATCAGATCCAATCACCCAAACCTTGTAACAATTATTTTCTTCTTCTCCCAATTGATCACGTGATCGATTACTAGCCTGTAATTGATTAAAAGGGCTTCTACGTGATAGAATTGCCTTAATCGATTATCTAATTGATTAAGCACCTTACTGTGCTCTTCGCAAAATAGCCTTAATCGATTACCCAATTGATTAAAAACATCCCTAATCGATCACTTGATTGATTTGAATAGCTTCTGTTTTTGCGACAAAGCTAACTTTCGATTAACTATGACCTGTTAGAACTTTCGTTGCCAAGTTTCTAACTAGGATGTAGGGGTGAGCAAAAATTCGGAAAAATCGAATTAACCGAACCGAACCGACCGAATTTTGGAATTCGATTCGGTTAATTCGGTTTTCGGGTTTTTTCTCGAAATTCGGTTCGGTTTTCGGTTTTCAAATTTATAATTCGGTTAAACCGAATAAACCGAATATGAATATTAATTTAATTATTTTTATTTAAAAATATAATTAAATTAAATAAAATCATTGTTTTTTTTAATTAAAATCGAATAAAATTTTAAAAGTTCGGTTAAATCGGTTAATTCGGTTAAAAACCGAATTAACCGAGATTTTATCGGTTCGGTTTTCTCGGTTTTTACTATGAAATTCGGTCGGTTCAGTTTTTTTGAAAAATTTCGGTTTATTCGATTTTCGGTCTATTCTGTTCGGTTCGGTTCGGTTTTAACCGAATACTCACCCCTACTAGGATGTTAGGACCATGGCCATCAAGCTAGAGGATATTAGGACCGTGGTCGTGACCGTGCTGAAAACCTTGGGTTTGCTGTGAACCATGAAAATCAGATTGTTGGGGTTGATTAAATGAGTGAATGGGTTGTTGAAATTGCTAGAAATTGGGTTGGGAACTAGATGGATGTTGCTGGAAATTACTGCTCTGAAAATTCTGATTTTGAGGCTAAAAATGTTGGGGTTGCTGAAAACTCTGATTTTGAAACTGAAAGTTCTGATTTGAAGGCTGAAGTTGTTGCTGGTATGGCTGTGAAGGTTGAAAATGTTGTTGGAAAGTCTGAATTGGTTGAAAACCTTGCTGATTTTGTTGAAAACCTTGCTGATTTTGATGAAAACCTTGCTCATTTTGATGAAATTGAGGCTGAAAATTTTGATTTCCTTGCTGAAAATTCTGGAAATGTGGCTGGAATTGTTGTAGGGGCTGTTGTGAAGTGTTTTGTTGATAGAAAGAATTACCATACTTCAAATTAGGGTGATCTCTCCATCCCGGATTGTAAGTAGAAGAATATGGGTCATTCCTTCATTGATATTGACCTCTAGTCAAAGCGGTTAATGATTCATCTTGTTGTAAATTTGGACACAAATCCGAATTATGCTCTTGACTTGAATATATGCTACACAACCTCATTACTTGATTTGTAGGTGAAGCCACTGGAACGTTTTGATTTTGGCTCAAATTATTCAAAGTCATTTGCTTCACTAAAGAAGTAAGCTCCGCCAAAGAATTTTTAATCTCTTTTTGTTCATTTGAAACCAATTGAGCTTCATTCACCCCTCTAGTAGTAAGAGCCCTACTTCCAAATTGTTGAGAGTTCTCCGCCATATTTGAAATCAATTCTCTAGCTTATTCTGAGGTTTTGTTTACTAGAGCTTCTCCAGCTGCAGCATCAATCATGATTCTATCCATTTGAAATAGACCTTCATAGAAATATTGAATAAGAAGTTGCTCACTTATTTGATGTTGTGGACAACTTGAGCAAAACTTATTAAATCTCTCCCAATCATCATATAAGGTCTCTCCCACCACTTATTGAATACCACAGATGCTCTTCCTAATGATAGTCGTTCTTGAACCTGGATAATACTTCTCTAAAAATGTCTTTTTCATGACAATCCAACTTGCAACATGTCTAGTAGGCAAATAATAAAACCAATCTTTAGCTGTTTCAGTCAAAGAAAATGGAAATGCCCTTAATTTGATGTCTTCTTCAGAAATCCCTTGAGGCTTCAGAGTGGAGCACAATACATGAAACTCATGCAAATGTCTATTAGGATCTTCTCCTGACTGTCCCTGAAACTTGGGAAGTAGATGAATTAGGCCAGATATTAACTCAAAATCTCCAGCTAACTCTGGATAAGCAATGCAAGAATACTGAAATGCATCATCAGGGGCTACAAGCTCCTTCATAATCTTCTGATGTTCTGCCATGGGACTGCTTGAATGAGTAGAAATATTTTCAATAACTTCTGGAACTCTTCCTTGATTTCTAGCTCTGAAGGTCCTCTCAATCTTAGGATCAAACTCCACAATATCACTACCTGCAGTCCTGGTCATAAACCCAACAAAATGGCAGTAAATGTATATCGAAAGCTAAAGCAAATGAAATAGAATCAGAAAATATGAAACTAAGCACAAGCTCAAATCAAACAAACTCTACTAGTGTGTTTCCCCGGCTACAACGCAAAAAATTTGATGGACCCACAATCAGTGTCACAATGAGCCTCAAATTTGAATTTATAAATTGAAAACCCTTAGCTCACAAAACTAAGTGTAGTATAGGGGCCTCAAGTCGTATTTTTCCAAGGACTAGCTAAGAATGCTTAACTCAAGCTAGAATTCATCATTTCTATTTTGGGTTTTCAAGTGAAATGGGTATTTTTGCGATAATGAATGAAATTGCAGTGGAAACAGAATAAACTCAGCTAATGCAGAAACTAATTCGAAATTTCAGAAACTACACTTATCCCTATTTGAAAACTAAGCAATTCAATTCGGTACTATGAGATTGAAATTCAAGAACTAATATTGAATGTAGAAAATCTGTAACTAATTGCAGAATTGTGAAAATTAGAACAAAGCACACTTAAGAAACGTGACTGTGTTGAAAATTTGAACAAAACAGGATTGAAACGTAAATGGAGCTGAGACCTCTTCCTGATCGGCCAACAGACCGATCAGATACTTACCTGATCGGTCAACAGACCGATCAGATACTTCCTGATCGGTCAAACAGACCGATCAGATACAGTAATGAAAACTGATACAAACTGAAACAAAGGAAATATGTATGGAGAAACAAAATTCTCAGAAATTTAACATCAGATCCATCCCCTTGCCAAGATCTCCTTCTTGCCGTCACACAAGAACCAAACTAGAAACCCTCTAGCTCGAAATCAGCAAGAACCAACTCCAGTGATCAGTATAGCATCAGCTTGGTGCGTAGCTGAAATCTTCTTCCGATCTCTTCCCTCTTGATGAACTGAATGGTGAAATTGGCTTAGAACCCTCAAAAGCCCTCAAAGAACCCCTCCGAATGCTTCGACAGCTCCGATAGATGAAGAACGACGATCAAACATGAATCGATCAGAAGAACCATAGCATCTCGGCGAAACCCTTACCGGAGCCCTTTCAGCGACGAGTTTGATTAGCAACCTTCATAGGTAGTCTATCTTGATGATTTGAAATCTTGAGACAAAGCTTGATCTGATGCTGGTCGCGCGAATCAGAGAAGAAAATTGAGAAAATCGCCAAGAATAGGGAAAAACTCGCGACGCCGAGAGCTGGTGAGGAATTCCTGATTTAACTAATTCCACTTAAAATTGAACGACTGTGATCATCCTCACTTAATCCAACGGTCAGATCATCTCGGATTGAAACCAAACTTTCCAGATCTACATCAATGGTCAGGATCTTCTTCTCCCTAGCTTGGATCGATCAAATCTTCAACGGATGGCTCGGATTACCCTTCCTTTTGAATGGACGGCTTAGACTCCTCTCGAGCTTGATCCAACGACTACAAAGACTTTTTAAGAACCTTTCCAAGGTTCCCCTTACGCCACCAAATGAGCAATAATGCTCCCCTTTACCTAAGTTCCCCCAGGACCTAGGATTTCTTGTAAAGGCGTGTTTGGTTTCCCACTTAAACCTAACACTTCTCCCCTTTGTCATACATCAAAAGGACTCCAATAATTTCCCTCCTATTGGATCTTTTAACCCCTAATGATCATAAACACAATGTACTAACCTCCCATAAGATTATACACTTATTTTGCATCATTTGGATACCTTTGAACTGTTGAAACACTAAAATCAGCCTTTACCAGTTGACTGCCCCTAGGCCAGTCAACTGTCACTCTGAAAACCCAAATTTCAACTTTCTGAATCCAATTTCAAAAATGCACCAGAAATTCCACAAATCTCCAAAAAATTTTAAATTTTGTGGAGAGGTTTGTGGTACCCATACCTACTTAGGAAAAATACATTCAAACATATATCTGTCACCATTCCTAAGATTGACACAAAATCTAAAACTAGTTAAATGGTTCAATTGAACCTTGACGTAAAGTCCTAGTTTTGACCTCCTCTTGATGTCTTTGCCCATACCAACTCACAATGCATGCCTAGCATTGATTTGTATGACATTTACACATCAAAAACCAACTTTCATGCTATACGACCCTAATGTCATATTTCCATGCATGATACACAAAATCAATGTGCCAAAATCCTAGGATTGAGACTCCAAATCCATCTTCACATCCTTTGGCACATTTCATGACCCTTCTAGACTTCCGAGAGAAAACCTCCAGGGATCCATAGACCATGGGTCCCAACTTGGCTCCTAGAGCTCCCCCTTGAGCTCTTAGCCTTAGCCACCTCCCTAGGTGACTCATTCACAACCACAAGGCCACACCGGTGTGTACCTCCGGTGACTCTTGACCTACAAACTTAACCTTCTTAACTTTGGATTTCTTGTCCTTAGTTAAGACCTTTTTCTTTCCTTTTAATGGCATCCCCTTGCCATTCTTGGATTTTCCCTCCTTGCCATAATTATATGCTACCCTAGCATATTTCTTTTCATTGACATTGGAGACCTTATATCGATATCCTAGACCCGATCTATCATTGTTGGGTTTTAGACCACCCAACACCATATCTAAACCCTTAGATCTAATAGTTGTTAGATCGTGTTTATCTTGCTAGAGGTGGGGGGGGGTGAATATCAACTTTCAATTCTTCTACCAACGATGTTAGCGTGCGCAACCGGAAATAATAATAACAATAATAAACAATCAGTAACACCAACCTTTACGTGGTTCGGAGATGGCGCTCCTATTCAACGACAGTCCGTAAGGTGGACGATACCTCGATCCTTCTGTGGATCACTCCCCGGATGCCCTCCAGCTAGCTCGTGTAGCTCCTTGTGAGTGGAGAAACCTCGCCACAAACTCGGGCACACTTCTTAGCACTAAAGACTACTAATGAGCTCTAACCAAGCTCATTTCGTCAAGGGTTCCCAGCCAAAATTGAGCATATTTAAATAAAGCTCAAGGCTGGAAAACACCCTACCAGTCGACTGCTCCGAGGGCAGTCGACTGGTCCCACTGAAAACACCCCACCAGTCACTACCAGTTGACCAGTCGACTGCTCCCAAAGCAGTCGACTGGTCCAGGGTCGACTACCTTCTGTGAGTTTGATTCTTCTGCTGGCAGTCGACTGATCCATTCTCAGTCGACTGCCCAGCTTACAAAAATACTCCTCCTCACTCCGAAGACCCTCCTTTACGTGTGCCTTCAAGTTCACTCCCTTGGCTTGCCCTTTAAATTCCTCTTCCACCAGCTATCGTCCCTCGGATGTGCATGCAAACCCTTGGCTTGTCTCCATTCTGTTGGAAACGAGATGGCTAGAGAGAGGGGGGGTGAATATAGCCAATCAATGCAACCTTTGGCACTTAGCAAGTTTCTGCAACTTAGAAATCAGTAGCACAGCGGAAAGAATAGAAAACAAGGTGTGCAGAAAACTAACGCGCAAACAAACCAAACACAGCTAGCAAGATCGCTAACAAGGAGGATTTACAAGGTTCGGGGATAACTTGCCCCTACTCCTTGGCGTGCCCTTAAGGTGGGTGATCCCTTGATCGTCGGCAGATCAAGCCCTGGTGATCACCGGATAAAAAGCAACCTCCTTCTCGGTGGAGTAACCTCTCCACAGTGTTTCAATCACAGATAGAGTTTACGCACAAAGAAACAACAAGAAGGATCTTACTCAAACACTTATCACGGACAAGAACGCAGCAAGCTTCCCTGAGCTCCACCTAGTGGTGATCTCACGCAAGAACCCTTCTTCGTGTCTTCCCACTGTCGGACTCCAAGCTTCTCGTTCTCTCCTTCAAGGGCTCAAGTAATGGATGATTGCTTCTCAATCGCTTGCTCAGAATGATGGAAACTTCAAGAACTCAGCAAGCACTTGTGGAGAACTTCAAGCGGCAATAACTCAAAACCCAAGCTTTAGAACTCTGCTTCACCGAAGCTGTCTCTCGTCCCTTTTGTTTCTCCACTAAGCATAAAGTGACCTCATCTCCAGCAGCCTCCAGCTGCCTCACTGCCAACGCCAGCTACCACTGAACCCTTACTGAACATCCTGAGCTCCCTCAGCCAAGCTTCAGTCAGCGGCTTCAGTCCTGCAGCTCCAGCCATTGCAACCTGAGATGAGAAATGGACAAACCTGCTCCAAGGTAAGCCTCCATTGACTTCTCCTTGAGTGTTTGAATCCTCCCATGTCACCTGCAGCTTAATCAGACTGTTAGAACAGTATATCACACAGCAAATCAAATATCAGAGGTAAGCATCAGCGAATCGGATACGGTCAGACACGATCAGAGCGTCTGACAGTGCAATTTGAATTAAAGTGATCGGTCACCTGACCGATCAGAGAGCCTCCTGATCGGTCACCAGACCGATCAAGCTGGTTCCAGACCGATCAGGCTCTGTCCTGATCGATCCCTAACGCTCAATCAGAAATCGCAATTTCTTTGAGATTCTTCTGGACCGATCAACAGACCGATCCCAGGTCGTGGATCGTTCACCGGACCGATCCACCCTTATATCGGGCGATTTCTGAGTTTCTCAGCCTAAGCCTTCTGATCGGTCAACTGACCGATCAGGGGTTCTCCTGATCGGTCACCAATCCGATCAGATCATCACCAGACCGATCAGGCACCGTCCTGATCGATCTTAGTGAGAAACCCGCGAAGCTGGATCGTTCTCCAGAACGATCTGCACAGTGATCCTGATCGGTCACCAGACCGATCAGGTGCAGATCAGCAGGGGAACTCAACCTCACTATTTGCTCCCTGATCGGTCACCAAACCGATCAGGAGCCAAGCAGTGGGTGAAACACGCACTCCCTGATCGGTCACCGGATCGATCAGGAGCAGTACAGTAGGTTCCCAACCTCACTGTGTGCTCCCTGATCGGTCACCAGAGCGATCAGTCATTGATGGATCGGTCACCCGACCGATCCACGTTAGAGCAGCGTGCCAGATTCCCTGATCGGTCACCAGACCGATCCAGGGACTTAAACTTAGCCCTCCAAGATAAGTTTCCATCCACCTTAGCCCTCCAAGCTAAGGATTTTTCCATCTAACCCTCCAAGTTGGGAATTTGCACCTAACCCTCCAAGTTAGGACTTTTCACCTAGCCCTCCAAGCTAGGACTTTTCACCCAACCCTTCCGAGTTAGAACATCATCCAACCTAGCCCTCCAAGCTAGGCACCTGACCCTCCAAGCCAGGACTTTTTCACCTAATTCTCCAGGATGGGAATTTGCACCTAACCCTCCAAGTTAGGACTTTTCACCTAGCCCTCCAAGCTAGGACTTTTCACCCAACCCTTCCGAATTAGAACTTTTCCAACACCTAGCCCTCCAGACTAGGATTTTCAACACCTAACCCTCCAGGTTAGGATTTCCCAACACCTAGCCCTCCAGACTAGGATTTTCAACACCATGCCTAATCCTCGATCAGGACTTAAACATAATCATAGTCATCAACCTAAACTTAAATCGGTGTCAACACCAAAACAACAATCGAGGCCAGACTGCATCAACAATCTCCCCCCTTCACGTGTGCCCTTTGAAGTCCACTTCCCGTCTTGCCCTTGGAGTCCTCTTCCCTCGGCTCTCGTCCCTTCATGACTCAGCTGACTCTTCACCAGCAGCCTTGACTGTTGCCTTCGCACCCTCTTCGTCTTCGGCTCCCGTCCCTCGGATGCGCACACAAGCCTCCAGCTTGCCTCCATGTCATCCTTCACGCATGTCTCGAAGTCCGCGCCCCTCAGCTCATCGTCCCTGCTATCCATGGTCCCTCGGGTGCACACACAAGCCTACGGCTTGCCTCCATGCCACCCTTCACCGTCCCCGAAGTCGTCCAGCTAAGTCAATATGTGTAACCTGCAATCCTGCACACTCACATACACATATTAGAACACAAGGGTAAACCTAGCTTAAACCCTTTGCCCAAATATCAAAGCACATGGTCACTCCGGACCATAGATTGTCCCAATAATAGTGAATTTATCTAAGGTTTTCTTCATTTCTTCAAGTCTTGCCCTTAAGACTTGATTTTCCCTTTCTAGGTTCCCAACACTAGAACCAACATGTCTTCCTTGGGCATTCCTAGACCTACCTCACCTTCCTAGGCATATGTCTTTCCTTCTTGGGATTTGTGCCTTGATCCTTAGGTCCAAAGGTCTTGGATTTATCATGATGCATGATTTTCCTAGGGTTTTGATATATAATATAACTTCTATTTCTATCATTATATCTAAATCTATGATTATTCTTAACAAACATATAAGAATTTGCAATTAGATTTAATTTTAAACAAGGAATTACCTTTCTTTTTACCTTTGAAGCTCCCCCTTGACTTGAGCTCCTCTTCTTCTCCAATTTCTTCAAGTGCGTCAATTTCTTGATCTCTCCTTTTTTTTTGGGCACTTGGTGTGGTAGTGTCCACGCTCACCACACGTGAAGCAAATTATGTGCTTCTTTTCCTTCTTTGCTATATCCCTACAACTCATGTTAGTTTTCAAATTACTTGAATTGAGTTTAGGGTTTACCTCTTTTTTCTTACCCAATGGACACTTGTCCTTGTAGTGTCCCGTTTGATTGCACCCAAAGCAAATTATATGTTCCTTTGACTTTGCTTTGGTGGAGGTGGAAGCTTCTTCTTGCTCCGGTATTGAGAATGGTCTCTCCTCTCCCTCAATCCTTGGCGTGGAGACTTCTTCTACCTCTTCCTCACTTGAAGATGTGGACAATTCAACTCTCTCCTCTTCTTCGGATGTTGAACTCGATTCAACTTCCAATTGGTCCTTTTCCTTCTCTTGGACTAATGACTCCTTTTCCTTGGACTCTTCTCCTCTTTGTCATTGTGTCGATTTTTCATGTAGAGCTATCACATTCCTCCATAGCTCATATGCATTCTTGTATTCTCCTACATTTGACACAATATATGAAGGTAATAAATTTAATACAATTCTAGTTACCTCCTTATCTGCCTTCGCTTCTTCCGTTTGACTCTTGGTCCAATACCGAGGTCGAAGGTGTTTTCCCTTCTTGTCCGTTGGAGCTTCAAATGTCACTTTCAATGCGGTCCAATGATTCCAATCCATTTGGAATCACGTCTCCTAGCGTTTCCTCCAATAAACAAAATCATCTCGATCGTACGGAGCTGGGATTCGAATATCCCACCAAAGCGGACCTTCCGACTCCATCTTCCTCTAGCACCATTTGCTCTCCCGGCGATTAGTCCGTAGATGAGCGACCTCGGCTCTGATACCACTTGTTAGGACCGTGACCGTCAAGCTAGAGGGGGGGGGTGAATAGCTTTTCATCGATCTTTAAGTGGTTCGGAGATGAAGCTCCTACTCCACGACTGTCCGTAAGGTGGACGATTTCGATCCGTCGGTGGATGACTCCCCGGATGCCCTCCGGCTAGCTCGTGTAGCTCCTTGTGGGTGGAGAAACCTCGTCACAACCCGGACAACACTTCTGAGCAACAAAGACTACTAATGAGTTCTAACTAAGCTCATTTCGTCAAACCCTCTCAGCCGAAACGAAGCTCTCTTAAATAGAGCCTTAGGGTGAACTAGCCATTGCCAGTCGACTGCCCCAGGGCAGTCGACTGATCCCACTGCATTAGCTAGCCAATGGCTAACTCAACGACTAGTTTTTTGGGTTGATCAGTCGACTGGTCCTGGACCAGTCGATTGATATTTCTGTGAGTTTGAGTTCCCCGCTGGCAGTCAACTAATCAATTCCCAGTCGACTGTCCATCTTACAAATTCACTCTCCCTCACTCTGAAGACCCTCCTTCACGTATGTCTTCAAGTGCACTCCCTTGGCTTGCCCCTTGAAGTCCTCTTCCATCGGCTATCGTCTCTCGGATGCGCACGCAAACCCTCGGCTTGCCTCCATGCCACCCTTTACGTGTGCCCCTTTGAAGTCCACTTCCCGGCTTGCCCTTGGAGTCCTCTTCCCTCGGCTCTCGTCCCTCGGATGCGTCCTCCATGTGTGACTCACCAAGTCCTGCAAACTCAAGCACACATATCAAATCACAAGGATAAACCTAACTTAAATTTTTTGCCCAAACATCAAAACACATGGTCATTCCGGACCATAGATTGCCCAACATAGGACTCCTCTCACGTCAAGTGTTTTGCTCTTAGCTAGCCCAATTTGGTCTTCACTTAGTTTCTAACTAGGTCTGCCTAGTCCCACTAGGATTTCTCTTTGCCTAACCGTAGTAAGGTCTAGTCTCACGGTAGACTTCCACCCTACCAACGTACGATTCTCCTAGATCCACTTAGACTTCACCTAATTCTCAACTAGGTTTGCCTATTCCCACTAGGACTTCCCTTTGCCTAACCTCACTTAGGTTTAGTCTCTCGGTAGACTTCTACCCTGCCAACGTGCGATCTTTCCAGATCCACGTGTGTTGGGATCGGAGGACCGACAAGAGGGGAGTGAAGTGCCCCTGAAAAATGAACTTGAGATCTTTTGTTTAACTTAACAAAAAGATTTAGTTAGCACAAACGTGCTATCTTTCCAGATCCACTTATGTTGGGGTCGGTGGACCGACAAGAGGGGGTGAATTGCCCCTGAAAAACTAACTCGAGATCTTTTGTTTAACTTAACAAATAGAGTTAGTTAGCACAAATAAATAACATAAATAATATTAACTAAGAAATAGAAAGAGACACAAACAAATTTACTTGGTTGTAACCAGGAAGATTGATAATACAAGGCAATGGCAGCACAATCTCCAAATTAACTCCTTGTAGGTGGAGAAACCTCTTATAAAATTAGAAACTCAGAGAAAATAGAAGAA
This sequence comes from Boesenbergia rotunda, assembly GCA_024364735.1. NCBI lineage: Eukaryota > Viridiplantae > Streptophyta > Magnoliopsida > Zingiberales > Zingiberaceae > Boesenbergia > Boesenbergia rotunda. Next base: position 96,506 of record JAGFNQ010001580.1, read on the forward strand.
AGCTATAATAGAATTCCTTACAGCTCCAATTGATAAAATGCTCTGAGTTCAGGGGCTTATTTATAGCCCCTGGAAAAACTTATCGATGTGTTGATGTGGCACATCATGGGCGCCCGAGTGCTACACGAGCGCCTGAGAGCGGTCAACGACTATCTACGTCGTAACGACTAGAAAACTGCTCGTTTTATCGATAAGTATCAAGTCTCAGGTGTCTGTATGAACTCGGGCACTTGTATGGTCGGGCACCCGTATCCATTCGAACACTTGATTGCTCGGGAGCCTAAATCCACTTGGGTGCCCGGGAGCTAATTGGTCAACTCCAGTTGACCAGCCTTCTTCTAGCCTTCTGTGTGATCTCTAGCCATCCAGAGTTGTTCTCACCCGAACTCGTCTCTTGCCTTCTCCTGGAGCAGACTTCCTCCCTGACTTCTCGTCCATTGGACGTCGGATGCGTCCTTCTCACTCCACCGGTGTACTCTTCCGCAACCTTCACATCCCTCAGATGCGCCGAGCCCGTCGGCTCCCTTCCCGCTCCATCATTCTTGTTTGCTGCGTCTTCTGCTCGACTTTCTGTGCTCCAAAGCTCTTGCACATTTAGACACAAGGATCATATACCAATAGGACCTAACTTGACTCGGTTGGCCACATCAAAACCATCCCGGGGTACTTACAACTTGGATTTCACCTAGTCAACTAGGTCTACCTAGTCTCACTAGGACTTCCTAGTCAAGTATCCGATCAACCTTGACCTACTCGACTTGTCTCACACATTTTTCAAACATAATTGTCAAATGTCAACTCAAGCTTGAGTCAACTCGGACTTAGTCAAATTGGTCAATCTTAACCCGAGGATAATTACACCAATAGTTACGGGTTTCACCTATACCAAATGTAGATCTCTTAATGATCTTCAATTAAAAAAAACTACATCTCATTCTGATACCCGAATTAAAAGTTATGATCTCCAGAAGAGATAATTGACACACACATACACATAACTTATTATAAAGATGTCAGAACTAGGCAAGGACACCATAGTTATCTTTAATGCACTACCCTCTTTCATTATATATCAACTTTTTAAAAGTACCCCGGAGTCCTTCCAAGTGTTACGATAAGCTATGTATATGTACCAATTGCTTTAAAGTCATGAGTTTTAAAAATCTTTTGATCACTACTGTTAATGATCGAAACTCATTGATGGATGTAGGGAATTTCGATCGACTCATTTCAAGTGTTCTAGGTTCCTAAAATCTCCTGGAGTTTATTTGTGGTCAGAAATATCAATAATCAGATGGTGTTTAAAATTTATAACTTTAAGACAATTAAAAATATACATATAATTTATCGTTGGCACATCAAAACTAGGCATTGAAACCATATATAATATCTTCACTAGGCCTCTTTCATTGAATTGAATGCCAACTTTTAAAAATCTAAAATTTCTAAGTTCATTGATAAATTTCAGTCAAATTTATTTATAGACCTAGAAAATTTCGATTAGGTTCATTTTCAACTCCTATAAATTTCTATAATATTTCGAAGTTCAAATATACTATTTTTTCATTTTTTTAACCAACACCAAAGCTTCCAACATTAGTAATATCATGGTGCTGATTTTTAGAAATTAAAACCGTCCTGGTGTTAATTTTTAGAAATTATAATACCACGATGTTAGTTTAATTAAATTATGATATGAATTTTTAAAAATAAACACTGGGATGGTTAAGGAGAATGTTTTTTTATTTAATTTAAGTTTAATTAAATTATTATATGAATTTTTAAAAATAAACACTGGGATGGTTAAGGAGAATGTTTTTTTATTTAATTTAAAATTGAAAGAATAGAAAAAATATCGGTAAATTGACTTTAAATCCCTAATGGCAAGTCAAACTATACATGCACTCCCCACATAAGTTTTTCTTTATTTTTACTCCATGATGAATTGAGTATAAAAGAGTAAAAACTGAGTATATATCAGTGAAAACTGAGTATAAAAGAGTGAAACTTATGTATAAAAGAGTGAAACTTGAGTACATGGATTATTGATGTGGTGGATTCAACTTTACGTACTCAATTTTCTAACTTTTATACTTAACTTTCTTCAAATAATACTCACCAAACTGTCTTGTCAATCCTATCAGGGACTGCATGCAAAGAAAAGTTTATGTAGAGATTGCATGCAAAGTTGACTTAGTATATCGGAAGTTTAGGAAAATTTACCAAAAAATATTGAACTACAGGGAGAGGGAAATGAAAGAAAAAGTCAACGGTGACATACGGGTAAAATGGCAAAAAAAAATGTGTACTTTTAAAATTTTCAAATTTCAGGAGCCTTTTAAACAATCCAAAACTCTGAGGGTGCGTTTTGTTCAAATTATCAAACATGACCTTGGTTATGTGATTATTTGGTAATCACATAATCAAGGTTATGGAAAATGAAACATAACTTAATGTTGTTTGGTTAAATTTAGATGATCAAAAAAAATCTTGTTTGTTTGGAGATAATAGTATATAATCTAATGTAATATTTTACCATATTGCCCATTAGTTTAAAATTAAGGATTATGATAATATATGTTTATTTATACTAAAAATTAAAAGGTAAGATAATATTTTGTATTAAATTTATTTAGTTTATCCTATTTATAATTTATTTAATTTAATAAAATTTTAATTAAAATATTAAATTTTTTTAAAAAAATTATTTATCGCCCGACTGCCACCGATCGTTGGCCGACGGCGGTCGCCGGTCGCCGGCCGGCGGTGGTCGTCGGTCGCCAATCGCCGGTCGCCGGCCGGCGGTGATCGCCGGTCGCCGGGCGGTGGCGGTCGCCGGCGGTGGCCGGCCGACGGCGGCTGGCCGACGGCCGACGGCCGACGGCGGTCGCCGGTCGCCGGCCAGCGGCGGCCGTCGGTCGCCGGCCAGCGGCGGCCGTCGGTCGCCGGCCAGCGGCGGCCGTCGGTCGCCGGCCAGCGGCGGCCGTCGGTCGCCGGAGGTCGTCGGTCGCCGGTCGCCGGCCGACTGCGGTCGTCGGTCGCCGGTCGCCGGCCGACGGCGATCGCCGGTCGCCGGCCGGCGATCGCCGGTCGCCGGCCGGCGATCGCCGGTCGGCGGAGGGGCTGCGGTCGTCGGTCGGTGAGTCGTTAACGAGTTGTAATTTATTTAATTATTTGGGATATTTTTATCTTAAAATGTAAATATTAAGGGATAATTTGGGAAAGAAAAGTTCCTTAATCCCGGAATCAAGAAAAACTTCCGTTTTTCTTGGTTATCCAATTCCGGGTTGCATGTCCCATTTGATGACGTTTTGCTGATATGGCGATAATACTGTATTACTTGGGAATTGATGATAATCTAAACCAAACAAGGTTATCAACGATAATCTTGGACGGATAACCAAGGTTATTACTGATCACCCTGAACCAAACGCACCCTGAAGGTGTAGAAATTGCCACTCTTTCGTCAGACCTTCGACGTATCGCACCCGGGTCTTCCTCCTCGTGGCCCCCACGGGCTGGATCAGCTGGTTAAGACACTCGCACTTGAAATGGAGGTCGTGAGTTCGAGGGTCGACAGTATGAATGAGGGGTGAAACCTCAGCTGCTGTTTAAAAAAATCCCTCGCGCCTGGGTGTCTTGGCCTACCCAGCATTCACCGTGATTTATTCCCTCTGGACACTTGTAGGGTAGAGACCAAGAGGCCGCTGGATTGACGATTCCAACCTTTTTGAAACGAGGCGGCGGCCGCGGCTGCCATCGGCGGAACGGGAACTGAAATCCACAATCAGAAGAACAGGGCGATATGATCTGCGGCAGTCAGAACTTTATCCTTTAATCGAGGTTAAGTTCCAATAATTTTTTGATTCATATTTAGGTCTGATGGGTATTGGATCTTGATCCAAAGTTGTCATTGCCGGATCGGATTCACTTTTGCTAATTAACATCGGACCCTCGTGTAATATATCCACTACCAAAGGCCACTACCGTCGGCAAAAGCCCAAAACCCTCGCCGCCTTGGGATGGCTCTGTGTGGTTCCATCTCTAGGTCGATCGCCGCTACCTTCCGCACGCCGACGACGAGGAGTCTCCGTTCGTATTTTGGTCTGCCGGTGACTGCCTCCCGCCTCCCACGCCGCCAGCTCTCCTCTATTCCTGCCCGGTAAAAGTCGGCGACGTGAAATCTATTGTGGTGGTTCTCTGGGTTACTGATCTATTACTCGGCAGGTTGTCGGGAGAATTGGGGTGCGTCCAGCTTCTTCTTCCATTGCAGGCGCTGGATGCGGCTCCACGCCTCACGGCTCGTCTGTCCCTCAGCATGAGAGCGTGCTGCCAGTTCTCGAGGGGTAACCCTTTGTCTAAACACATGAATTGGCATTTGGAAGATGTCATTCTTTGTTTCTGCTAGTGTTTATACACATAAACCACACCTGGTTTCTGGATCATGCAAATCATGCAAGACACGAGTTTCCATTTGCTAATCAATTACTTTCTCCAGTCCGTATGTTTATATCGTATCGATCCTTCTTCCATCCACCTCCTTCTGGACATCTTTCCTCCTTCAGAGTCTAATAGGGCCTCTGTTGCCGTGCCTCCTGCAGCGGTTGCAATCTTCATTGCTGCATTTCTACATTTCATCGCCTTAAACTCTTGACAACGTCATCATATCACCGACATCTCTTGTCAACCTTGGATCTTGCTGATAAAGTGAAAACATATTTGATTTAGCTTAGATCAAATAATCCCTCGTCCCATCTTCTTATCTGGTCTCCTGAAGTAGTATTATCTCACTTGTGCCATCAGTCAAATTGCAATTGGCCCAATTGAGATTTGAGTTTTTCTATGACCAAATACTGAAATCTGTTCACCACGCCACTCGTCAAATCTGAAATTAATTCATATCTCTTAGTATCTTTTCAGATCGATCTAAATAATCTTTTAAATTGCAGATTACTCCATTCCTCTAGTATATTTCATATTTAGAATTTGTCCAAACCACAACTGTTGATGCTCTCCTTCCTTGATAAAGATAATTCTGCAATTGCTCTTATAACATTTCAGAAATGGTGAGTGAGATATCTCAACCATTCATGGTAAAATTGGATGGAGCTTATTTTCTCTAATGGTCTCGTCTTATGTGTATTTATCTTTTATCTCAAAGGATGCTAAACAGCTTATGCGTATCCGTTTCAGAAGATGCAGGCCATGGAAATACATTATTGGACTTTCTCAGAAATTGATAAATATGAAATAAATAATGATAAGATCCTCACATAGATAACAAATATAGGTTTCTTTCATTAATCAACATGCAACTTGTCAAATTCAACATTTGCGAGTTCCTTCGAACCAAGTGTCATTAGATGAATTTCGTTTTAAAATATAAACTTGAGATAGATTGTAAGACATCTGTAGCTACAACCGTAATAGCCTGTTTCGAGTTCTACTCTCTAATGACTATCATTTGGCACCAAAGTGTCCTAATAAAATCTAACTTGACTATTGGTACTGAGTTATGCTGCAAGTATCTAGAAGAAGTTTCACATGTATAGTTTCTAATGGCCCTACGAGAATCTCAAAGCCTGAACAAATTCTTTGTAGGTTTATTACAAACTGTACAAGTGAAGAATCTTCTGGATACTTATAGATAGCTAAGCATTGACAGTCCATTTAGGTTCCACCAGGTAAGCTAAGCATTAACACAGTTCAATTAGGTTCCATTAGGGCTAGTTGTCTCAGATGATAGCCATTGAAAGTGGAACTCAGAACAAACTATCTTGATTGTTGCTGCAGATGCCTTGTGTTCATTTGAACTTTATTTTAAAGCAAAATTGTTTCATGATACCTGATACAAAATAATTTTTGGACTTCTTTGGTGGGGTTGAATTTGCCAAGTTGCATGCCAATTGATGGAGAAATTATATTTGCTGTCCAAGTCAAGATCTTTTTGTTGTTTATTTTCTATTCACCAAATTTTGGGATTGGGTGCTTGGACATCACTGGTAATGCTTGAGATAAATATGCATGACATGAGTCCATCGTTGAAATTTAGTTCCATCCAATTTTACCATGATTGGTTGAGAGATATCACTTGTCATTTCTAAAAATATTATCAGAGCAAATGCAGAATTATTTTATGAATGGGATCACTGTATATACATATAGAGGTTAGCTTCAGTTGTATCTTGAGGCATAGAATCAGACTAATTTGCATGAAGGCTAGATATTTGCCCTAGGACAGAACAAAACTACTTTTTTTGGTTTTGTTTTTCTCTTTTCCAACTTTTGCTTGTTTTTCTGTAATTTTAAATTGTTGTAGGATATATGCTTAAAACAGAATTATAATTTTATTTGTTAAAAATTTAACGTTAAGGACATACCTTCTTTTCTTCCTTATCTCCATGATTGAAACTAACGGTCACCTTGTTTTTTTTTGCTGCTTTATACTTGAAAAATAAATAGATGCTGAAAATCGTGTTATTCAACTGAGACCAACAACATGTAGGTGATATTTTGTTTTTAAAATGCTTGGTTTTATTTTCTTATGCCCCTTGGGAGATCCCTCATTTTATTTATTGAAAGTTATCATAGATGGATGATGGTTCACTGTTAGGCAGATACTATTGTGAAATTCTATATTGAGTTGATTTCTTATAGGAAAAAACGAATAACGGTGATATTATGCTGCATCAGCCTGATTTCCCCAATAAGTTGGAATTATTGCTCTTTCTGAGACTAATTTTAGCCGATCATTGATATGATTTGTTTTGGGGTATATAGGTGGAAAAGATGGGTGATTCAATGGATGCTAATGTTACATTGGACGCAGGAGAAGGTGCTCTTATGTCTAGTCATTGTAAGTGTTCTCTCTCCATGGTTTCTTACCTGCTACAAGGATTAATTACTAGAACTTTACACTCAAAATACAACGGATTAACCTGAGCAAACGCCCATTTGCTTTCATGTCCAGCAGAGATACATCATTGCGCTAGTAACAGCTGTATCGAGTTGTGTTTTATATCCATTTGAAACTTCCAGTTAATGTGCAGGTAGAAGATGGTATCTGCAAGAAACAAGTGAAATTTATTTCAACTATTTGGGTTAGGTACGTGGAACTTAGTCCGCCATTTAGCTCAATTAATTTTTTTAGATTTAGATTGGTTTAGAATCTACGTTATGTTACGAAGATGAATATCAAGTGCACTTTAGGAACTCTAATGCCAACTATCTTATGTGATATTTTATATAATCAGAAGATTTGAATATCATTAGTGATGTAATCTTGCAAAGGATTTAAAGACAAAATAAGACTTATATCATCAGTTCCCGAGAGTTGGCACTAACAAGGCATGCCATATTTTCACAGTCCACCCTTATTTGGGGAAAGATAATACTGCTCTTTTGAACAAAGGCGAGGATTAATCGAAATTGTTAGAGCAAAACTTTATTCTCATTGTTTCTTATGTATTGATGTAATGCAATTGTTTGTAATATGGCTTGACTCTTGGTTACTCTTTTTGTTTCCCACCGAAGCAGGTACTTGGAACATGAAGGATTTATGAGGCATGTAGAAGCACAAATTTTAAATGAGCAGATTACTCTAATTGACCAATCAATTGCTGTAAACGTTAAAAATAATGTGGACCAAAGTCATTGATTGTGTGAAATTTCCTCATCTCTTACAAGGTAGAGATCAAATTTATATGTAATTTTGTTTTTTCCCCCTTTAATTTCTCATGTTGCAGATGGAAATTAATTTTTTAAAATCGATTTCCTACATTTGAAGGGGAAAGAAGAGAGTGATGAAAATATGAAGGACCAAGCTTTCTTCTCTGTTTGTCACATCAAACTTCTTTGTTTTCTTTGTACGTTTCAATGTTTGTTGCAACTGTAAACTCTAACTATAATTGAATAGTTACAATTTAGTGTTTAATGGGATTTAAAAAGATTAAATTGAGATTAATCTGTTGGACCAAGTAGTTTCATAGCTAATTTGGTGGTCTTTGGTTCAATTCTCGAGTTATTTTAGGTTAGACCGGCTGATTAACGACTGAGATCATGTGACTCGAATCAAAATCACATTAGTGTCGGACTCGAGTCGACTCAACACGGAAGGTTTAGTCGGTCGGATTGGTTTAGTCGGTCGGATCCTTCTGAATCAGAATCTCGTCGAAGCCCCTGTTCACACCCTCGAGATCCCCCTGCCGACCTCTTCCGGTAGCTCAACGCCGCCCGACGCCTCTGCATGCAGCGCTGGTCGTCGCCTCTGTGATCCATCCGCGTATCGCCGCCGTCGCCTTTGTGATCCAGCCGCGTATCGCCGTTGTCGCCTCATGAAGCATTCGCCGTCGTTTGACTCAGCTGCCTTCGCCTATTCGTCCGCTCACGCAGCATGATCGTCCGCCTCCGCCAGCATCCCAGGTGAGCAGTAGCTCCGACCCTCTCTCCTTCACAACCTAGAGAAGAGCTGCTAACCCTCTTTTCCTCGTGGCGGCAACCCCGACTTCTCATCCTCGAGGAAACATCCCGTTCAACCTTTCTCCCTTCCTTGATAGTTGGCAGACCTCTTCTCACAGCAGCAGTTTTACTTTTTTGAAGGGTAAGTTTAGGCACCTCTCCAGTGTAGTAGTGTTATACCTTGCTCTTGTATGTATAAGTAGGGCTGTAAATGAATCAAGTCAAGTCGTTCGTGAACTATTCGGAGTTCGATTTGATAGAAGCTCATTCGAGCTCATTTAATAAAACTCGTTAATATTAATGAACCAAACTCAAACTCAGCAGTATTCGGCTCGTTAGCTCGTGAACAGACTCGTTAATAAGCTCGTGAGCTAGTTCGTAAAATATAAAATTAATATTTAATATTAAATATATAATTTTGATACTTTTACATTTAATAAATATAAAATATCCAATAAAACTCATTTGTACGAATAAAATCATAGATTTTAGTAAATATTTTATATTTTTTAGAATATATAATTTATTTTTTTAATAAATTGATAAATAATTTAATTAATAATTTATATTTGACAAGTTCGTTTAAGATTCGATTAGACTCGAATATACTCACGAGTCATCACTATATTGGATAAATTAAGCTCAAGCTCGGCTCGATAATAAACGAATCAAACTCAAACTCTCAGATATTCGGCTCGGCTCGGTCCGATTACAGCCCTATGTATAAGTACAGGTTTTTTTCACGATTCATCGTTGTAACATGTTGCCTTTCATAGTTCTTTCTCTCGAGCAGGCTCTGGTTGATCGAATTAGCTATAGAGGGAGGCAATGGAGCCTTCTTCGTCCTCTTTTAGTGGCCTATTCTCAATTTTTAGTAAATCGCAATGGCGATAGGCTATTTTCTCCTCTGTAGCTAAATTAGGATGACTTGCACCAAAAGATTATTGTGGTTCAATATAGCTCATGTCGTAGGAACTCTTGACGTCGCCTTATTTACTCACTTATTTGTAATTGCTGATATATATATCCCTCTTGGACTCTGGTTATTTTGGCTGTTCATGTGCTTAGGCGGTCTTATGAGCTGCAACATATGTTAATTATTTACGGTGTATTATATTTCAATTGTAGATTGTTATTACCTGCTCTTAATATGTTGAATGTTATGTGGTATCTTGGATGTATTATGATATTTTATTCCTGCTGTTAGTTGATGTTGAATAGATGGTTTCCTTTGGTTAAGGACCATGGTAAACATAGGACATAACATAATAATCGAATGACTTCTAGGGGATGCGTACGTTGGGGCCTTTGGCACAATTAGGATGATTTCTAGACTTTGTAGTAGTTATATTGGTTGTTTGACCGTGCATTTGCTACACTAACGAGTATGATGAGTTAGACTCTAACACATTTGGTTGCAAAGGTGGAATCGTCACCTTAGCGGTCCCTGGTCCTGACTCCATAAGTGTCCAGAGGGAGTAAATCATAATTTTTACTGGTGGGGTAAGGCGCCTGGGGCCGAGAGGATTTAAGCCAGCAGATCAGATTTTTACCCCGAGAGGAAATAATGGCTAGAGAGATACGAACATAATTTTGTACATGAAACTAATGACTAGAGAGATACGAACATAATTTACCCTGAATGTATTAATTATTACAAAATTATGTTCGTATCTCTCCAGCAGACTAGGATTCATAAACTCTAGTACTTAAATTTGGAGGACTAGAATTCAAATCCTGGGGAAGACAAAAATTCACTGGTCAAGGGTGGAATGTCCTTGTGAGTAACGACACGGTCGACGGTCGACGATATGAGGGTTGTAGAAGGGGCCACCAAATGGGATTCGTCGACCGTACCGTTACTCACTAGGACTTTCCACCCCTGACCAGTAGATTTTTACCTTCCCCAGGATTCGAACTCTAGACCTCCAAGCTTAAGTACTAGAGTTTCTGAATCCTGGTAACCAATTGAGCCCTGGGGAAGGCAAAAATCCACTGGCCAAGGGTGGAAAGTCCTAGTGAGTAACGGCACGGTCAACGGTCGACGACATGAGGGTCGTAAAAGGGGCCGTCAAATGGGATTTGGCTGCTAAAGGGGTCGAGGGGTCGGGTCGTTACAATAAAAAATAAATTTAATTCTTGTTGGCTTTGCCAAGATTTGACTCCGAGCCTCTTCGGAGCAAGGGCCACGCACTAACCGACAGAGTCACCAGAGAGACCGACTGAGATAGAGTCTGTTAGTCGTGGTCAAACTCCCCCGGGTGTTCCGAGGGACTCAGTTTCATTTGTATCTGCGGTTCCCACTGTTCCACCAGTCGTATCTATCCTAGTTGTGCCCACCATATCAGCAGCCATACCTACCCATGCCTATTCTGTGGTACCGCCAGCAGTACCTATCGCGGTGTATCCAACGATATCATCTGTGGTACCCACCTTGGGGTGTTCAATAGTGCCTACACTGGCATATCCAGTGATACTACCAGCGGTACCTGCTCCGTTATATCCAGCAGTACCATCTGTTGTACCCCCATCGATATATTCAGCAGTGCCTACATCCCTAGGAGTACCTACATCTGCGTATCCAGTGGTACCACCAGTCGTACCCCCTACAATGTATTCCGCTGTACCACTAGTAGCGCCTGCTCTACCAGTTCACCTAGCTCCACCCGTGGCTTCAGTTCCGGGATTTCCCACGATTCCTACTGCAACTCCCTCTCCGGTATCTGCTGCAGCTCCACTGGTGGATCCTATCGTTTCTGTGGACTGGGCTAGGGCTAGAGCACAGATACCAGCATTGGCGGAGTCGGTGAAAGGATGATTCACACTGTTCCATGGAGGACTTGACGCTCGGGTTGCTCGTTCTTGAATCGAGACTTTGGAGGGTACGTTTTACTACATGGCATGTTCAGAGTGGGAGAAGGGAGAGCTGGCTGCCTACCATTTGTGTGATGAGGCGACTACTTGGTGGGCTACACAGCGCACGGTCATTGGTGAGCAGCACATCACATGGACAACTTTTCGTGAGACATTCGACAGTCATTATTTCCCCGTTGCGTATCAGGAATTTCTGAGTCTCCAACAAGGAAAGCGCACGGTCATGGAATATAATGCGGAGTTTAGCCGTCTAACTGAGTGCTGCCCCCCAGTTGGTGGCACATGATAGAGAGAGGATGCTTCAGTTCATCTAGGGAATAGTCAGTTATATTCAGATTCAGATAGCAGGATTTGGCACGACCTCCTACCGTGAGGCATTAGACAGAGCACTCCTGATCGAGAAGACATAGAAACAAGTGTATGGTGATAAAGCAATAGAGAGGCAGTCGGATTAGGATACACTGTCAGACCAGGAGCAGCGGTATGCAGGACAAAAGAGAACCAGTAGGGACTGTGGCGAGCAAGGTTGGGACAACTCCTCGACCTCCCAAGAATGGGCACTCATCGGCAAGACCTTCCAGATCATCGTAGCAGAACTGGAAGAGTGATTGCACTATATTCCATTGTTTCCAGTATGGGGCTAAGGATCCCAGTAAGTCAGAGTGTCCCTTTGGCCAGAATGTATGTTATTTCTGTAAACTCCCGGGGCATCAGAGCCGGGAGTGTGATCAGCGGGCGATGCAGGAATCCGCAGAGGCCACCACTCAGTGGAGTCGCTCTAGACTGTCGAGGTCGCAGGGAGGAGGTCAGTGTACCTAGACTTTTCCACGACAGAAGCAGGCAGCTCCCCCACCGATTCACATCTATTGCATGCATGGTTTTCTGCAGGCCCCTACTTTGGTAGCACCCCAGGCTTCTGAAACCGACGGTTATTGTCAGACGCATCTGACACATCGGTCTCAGCAGTCAGCCGCGAGCTATCCAGTACACCAGCCGCAGCAGTTTATTGCAGCCCCTGTTTTTCCATCCCAACCAGTTCCGAAGATACCACCACCGGGTACCGAGATAGGACGAGTATATGCAGCTACCCGAGAGGAGGCACCGCAGACCGGTGGATCAGCCTTTCGCGGCATGATGTTTGTTCATGCATTTTTCCACTAAAGTAGTGATAAATATTGATAGTTCTCCTTAGTGTTTGGCTCAAATATACCTGGATGGGATCTAGTGGGTATCTACAATTATATCATGGGGTCTAGAAATGTACCTAGCGGCTGGCAAGATTCTGGTGGTCAAACAGAGATAATGGAGTTTATTGGATTCTATGAGCTGCTACCTTACTCAAGAAACACATGATTAGTTTCCGTCCAACATTTACATGGTATAGGCCTTGTTAGTATATACCGTGTGTAATAGTAAAATTTGGGGATTAAATTTTTGTTAGTAGGGGAGAATGTTAGATTCGGCTAAATTAAATATGGACTAGAAAATTTTGAGAAATTTTATAAAATTTCTTGTGATCTGTTTAGGGGTCCCAAGTTGTTGGAGGAAGTAGAACCCTAATTTGATGGACTCAATTGCTTAAATCCTAGTGGTTTGGAAGGTAGTATGAGTATACATCCAAATTTGAAGGGCTAAATGGTGAAATAGGGCAAATATGAGGGGCTAAGAAACAAGTGTTTTTATTGGGTAAGGGCAGTTGTGGGATTTCGAAAGGTTGGAGGGGGTTTTCGCAAACTTACCTCATTTATAGCCTCTCCGTCACTCGTGATCTGCCCTAACCCACAGCTCACCCGACGCCAGCCACCCGACTCCCTTCCTCGCCTCCTCCCGATCACAATCGAAGCCGCCACCGTTTCCTCTTCGTCTTCCACCTCTCCGGCGAACCCTGCCTTGAGATCTATCAAGCTGTTGAACTTCGACTCCACGATCCCCAAACCACCTAGCGAGCGTGAGCTAGGGATTCGCCATGGGCGTTTTGGGGCAGTGCTGTGGTCCAGCCGGCCGACGATACCCTCGCGCGGCCGGAGCCCCATCGGAGGTGAGCTAGGGTTCACTTAGCCAGGAACTCGAGAGCCGATACATCGCTGATCCGTGGTTGGTCTTGGTTCAAGAGAGCGACACCGGTAGCAACTCAGGTAAGGGTTCCTCTAGCTGATTTGATCTGGCATGGAGCAAATGGACTCGAGGTTGTGAATTCGAACTGATTCGCGTGTGATGGCAGGTCTGATCCCGGAATTGGATTTGGAATTGGAATTGAACTCCATTTCTTCATCTTCTGCTCCAACCCACTGCGAGGTTTTGTTTCGGAGCTGGGAAGAAGAGTTCGGGCTTCGGATCTCCAGAGAGTTGAGGTAAGGGACTGAATTTGATGTATCTGTACTAAATTCCGAAGTGGATATTGGAAAATTTGCTTCCAATCTGTGTTGTATGAGTTGTTCTTGTAATGTCCTGTTCTGTTCGTTTCAAAAAGGGTTTCTGTTTGTATTGAGAATTCTGAGTGAATTTGGGTAGCTATATGGAAAGCATGTAGATGTTGGTTTTGATTGGATTGTGTTGGGGTCAGAAGTGTTGATCTTGTTATTTCATTTTGATTGGTATAGCAATCCTACTTTTGCACGGGGAATGACTTGAGGATTAGAGTTGTAGCTGACAACTTTAGATCTGCGGCGGCGGTGTTGGGCTAGTAGTTATTCCCTTTGGGTTAGCTATTGTGTCTGGATTGGGATTTGGAGGGTTCTTTTGCTTCTCCTTGTAGTGCTCGCTGCCGTGGGCCATTAGTTTGGATATAGGTTGTTGATTTGATTCATGGATTGTAGTGGTGTTTGTCACGCGATGTTGGAGTAGGTTCTGACTCAATGATTGATTCCTTGTTTTGGGTTGGATCTTGTGGTAACACAAGTGAGCTCCTACTTGTGAAGGCCTATCATTTTGATTGCGGTGATGTTGGTTAGGTTGTGCTATAGTTAACTATTCAGCATTCGTATAAGTAGATAAGTTGCACTTTTGATTCAGGACATTGACTTGGTACAGACGATTGGACGCAGGGGGTTCTTTTTTGACATAAACTTCACCTTCATCGAAGGTGGGTATTCCTGACTTATCTTTTTAGATACTGTCTTACTATTATGCATAGTTTGTTATGGATAACAGTAAGTTTATACGCTATACCTGTCTTTGTGTATTCTAATCAGATATCTGTTGCTTAGATGACTCCTGTTTAGCTTCATACAGTCTCGATATTTGCCATGCGTCCATATGTGCTTAGATATGGTGGTAGGTCACTTTGTATCTACAGTTGGATTGATTTCTAGATATACCTTGCATGTATGGTGGTAGGTCACTTTGTATCTACAGTTGGATTGATTTCTAGATATGCCTTGCATGGATACCTAGAGTAGAATTGTTAGGTCTGGATACATGTGTTATACCTATACTTTTCCCACCGATGTGTGGTTGAGAACCTGGTTAGTGAGGAGGGAGTTTTTGACATACACTACCCTCAAGTTGCATACTGAGCTGTAGGCTCTGTACGATTGTATACTGGCGATCATCGGCTCCCCTAGGGTCGCGCAGTCAGGTTTTTTCTATTGATAGAGCTATTGCCTTTTATTGTAACGACCCGGCCCCTCGATCCCTTTGGCGGCCAAATCTCATTTGGCGGCCCCTTTTACGACCCTCACGTCGTCGACCGTTGACCGTGCCGTTACTCACTAGGACATTCCGCCCCTGGCCAGTGGATTTTTGCCTTCCCTAGGATTCGAACTCTAGACCTCCAAGCTTAAGTACTAGAGTTTATGAATCCTGGTAACCAATTGAGATGACATGAGGGTCGTAAAAGGGGCCGCCAAATGAGATTTGGTCGCCAAAGGGGCCGAGGGGCCGGGTCGTTACAAAAACTTAAACCAAGTGCTATAAAATGTGTATTCTTAAGGTATTCATCAAACAAAAAGGGGTATAAGTGCTTCGATCCTTAAACAATTTTTTTGTATGAGCATGAATGTGTCTTTTTTAGAAACAACCCCCTATTTTATCAAAAATTCCCTTCAGGGGGAGACAAGTGAAATAAAAAATAATTTTTGGGAAATTTCTACCTCACTTCCCAATATCATTTTTTTTCAAAAAATAATCACTTACCTCTAGTGCCTAGTATAGGAGACTCTCAATCAGGGGGAGAAATACTACAAATTGATCACTGTGATCTGAGTTCTGAGCTTCAGGTTTATACTAGGAAGAGATTTCATCTTACTGATAAAGACTCGAAAGTCAAGCCTGCACAACACCAGTCTGAAAATCCGAGTTCTGGCACCGAAATTCCAAGTAACTCTATCCCAAGTCCATCTTTGATTTCTCCCATTGTGTTTAATTGTTCACCTACTATTCCTGATCTTGATGTTCCTATAGTAATTAGGAAAGGTGTTCGAAACTGCACTAATCATCCTATTTCAAATTACCTTTCCTATCAAAGACTGCCAAAAAACCATAAAGCTTTCAACTCTAGAATTTCATACTTGTTTGTTTTAAGGAATATACAGGAAGCTTTGGATGATCCGAGTTGGAAATTAGCAGTCATGGAAGAGATGAATGCTTTAAGGAGAAGTGACACTTGGGAGATAGTTGATCTACCCAAAGGCAAGAAAGTAGTTGGGTGTAAATAGGTGTTTACAATAAAATGTAAAACTGATGGAAGTATTGAAAGGTACAAAGCTAGACTAGTAGTTAAGGGCTTCACTCAGACTTATGAGATTGACTATCAAGAGACTTTTGCTCTAGTTCCTAAGATAAACTCTATCAGAGTCCTGTTATCTCGTGCTGTAAATTCAGATTGGCCTGTACATCAACTTGATGTTTGTAATGCATTTCTCAATGATGATCTAGAAGAGGAGGTATTCATGAGCCTACCACCAGGATTTGAGAAGAGGCTTGGCAGTGAAAAGATGTGCAAATTAAATAAGGCATTATATGGACTCAAATAGTCACCAAGAGCATGGTTTGAATGCTTTGGAAAGGTTGTTATTAGTTATGACTTCTTGCATAGTTAAGCATATCACACAATATTTTATAAACATTCAGAAAAGGGTAAAGTTGCTATTTTGATTGTTTATGTTGATGACATTATTTTAACTGGCGATGACGAAACAAAATTAACAGTCCTAAAGAAGAATCTCGCAAAAGAATTTCAAATTAAGGATTTGAGAGTCTCAAGTATTTGCTCGGGATGGAATTTGCAAGATCCATAGAAGGTATATTTGTTAATCAAAGAAAATATATTCTTGATCTCTTTGAAGAAACAGGTTTGCTTGGGTGTAAAATGGTTGAGACTCCGATTGAGCCTAACCTGAAGTTACAAGCTACTAAAACTGAAGAAGTGAAGGACAGAGAACTATATCAGAGACTCGTAGGAAAATTGATTTACTTGCCTCATACATGACTTGATATCACTTTCGCAGTTAGCATGGTAAGTCAGTTCATGCACTCACCAGGAGTAGAACATTTCGAGGACGTCAATAGGATATTGAGATATCTGAAAGGAACTCTAGGGAGAGGTTTATTATTCAAGAAACATGGGCATCTTCAAATCTAAGTCTACACAGATGTAGATTGGGCAGGGAGTGTTACAGACAAGAGATCAACATCAGACTACCGTTCCTTTGTTGGTGGGAACCTAGTTATATGGCGAAGTAAAAAGCAAAATGTGGTAGCAAGAAGTAGTGTTGAAGCAGAATTCAGAACTGTTGCCCATGGAATATGTGAGGTGATGTGGATCAAAATAATTCTTGAGGAATTGAAGCGTTCTTGCTCAACACCTATGAAAGTTTATTGTGATAACAAAGCTGCTATTTCCATGACTCATAATCCAGTTCTTCATAATCGTACAAAGCATATAGAAGTGGATAAACATTTCATCAAGGAAAAAATCAAAACTGGAATAATATACATGACATATCTTCCAACGGATGAACAATTAGCTGATGTACCGACGAAGGGACTACACAAGAAACAATTTGATAAGCTGACTAGCAAGCTGGCTATGGAAGATATCCAAGGTTTACAATCTCGTGCCGGTACCGACCGAAACTACCGAAACTTACCGTACCGACACGGGACCGGGACCGGCACCGGCACGGGAGGCAAATCAATTTCGCGTGCGTCATCTCATGCGTCACGCGCGCCAGAAGGAAGAAGGGAGACGGAAGAAGAATTGGAGGATGAAAACTTAGGTTAGGTTTAGTTAAAACTCACCGGCGGAGGCGGAGGAGAGGCGGAGGCAAGGTGCGACGGTGAGGTGGCGCGGCGATGGCGCCTTTGAGGCAGCGGCGGCGGGTGCGGGTTGAGGCGGCGGCGGCGTTGCGCTGAGGCGGGGCGAGCGCGAATGGGGGGGGTGGGGGATTAATCAGAGGAAAACAGATTTATTAAAATCTTAAATTATATATAAAATATTTAATTTTTAATTAACTATTATATAAAATATAATTATATATTATATACATTAATAATAATTAAATAAACTGTTAAAAATTATCTAAAAAATAATTGTTAAAAATTAGAAAATTTTTAAATTTTTTAAATAAATTTAATTTTACAATAATATTTAATACATATTCTTTAGAATATTTATAAACTATAATTATATAAATATATTATATAAATTATTAATTAATATAATTATTATATATAAATTCGGATTAATTTATATAATTATTGTAGATAATATTTTCTTTTATTTTAGAATCAAAATTGATATGTCTAAGAAATATTATCTGTCATTATGTTCTTATTTTAAAAATTTTGATAAATATATACTATCAAGTTCATGATTCCTAATAAAACACTTATATTCTTGTGCACTTCTAATATATCCATATTACTAAGATAACATATTATAATGTAACAATTTTAATTCGAGTTATTAATAGAGTAATTTCTTTAAAGAAAATTATATTTAATTATCTTTTTAACAATATTAAGTTGTTCAATAATTGAGAACTTATATAAAATCAATATACAATTTATTTTTAAATTATACACAATAAACATATTTATCTAATAATTACTATATATAAATAAAAAAATACTGAAACTGTACCGGCACTGCACGATACGATACCGAAACCGTATCGTTCCGGTCTAAGACCGAAACCTCGGCACGGGTCGAGATTTTAAACCTTGAAGATGTCTACAAACCAGCTTGAGGGGGAGTGTTGGAAATTAATTCTATTATTAAAATTCTTGATTGAGTCATAATTACTGGATTATTTGTTATGTAAATATAGACTGTAAAAGATATACAAATCAGGAAAAATAGGAGACTTTTTAATTAGCTTTAATTAGTCTTAATTAGCTTTAATTAGTTTTTTTTTTATTAGTATTCTTTTCTATTGTAAAATTGTCTCTATAAAAGGAGAGCCTTGTACCTATTCTATTGTAAGAGTGAAAAGTAATTTTTTTTCTCATATTTTCTAGTGTTAGTTCAGTAACAATTGTGCACTATACCAATAGCATACTTGAGAAGCTAAATCTCAAGGTTTGAAAAATCTAAAGGCTTGTTTGAGAAAAATTTTGAGTTTTCATTTTTTATTAATGTGGACAACAACAACAAGCCTTATCCCACTCGGTGGATTCGACTATATGGATCCTTCTATTCTATTAGATTATATTCCCTACTATATCATCATCATCATCATCATCATCTATATTTAAATAAATTTTATCTTGTTCTATCGTTGCTAACCAAGTCTTCTTTCGTCTTCTTTTTTCTCGTTTAATGTACGTATTTGTCAGAGTTTATATCGCCTAATTGGAGCATTTATTAGTTGTCTTACATATTCATATCATCTTAAACTCATCTCTCAGAGTTTTCCTCAATAGGCACAACCTTGAGTTTCTTTCTAATGTTTTTATTTTTTATCTTGTCGATCCTCGTATGCTCGTACATTCACCTTAACATTCTCATATCTACTACTATATTTTCTGCTTGAGACATTACCCAATATTCAACTCCATATAACATAGCATGTCTAACTACTGTTTCGTAATTTTTCCTTAAATTTTAGATCTACTTTACTATCACAAAGAACACCTGACGCTCTCTTCGATTCCAATCATTTTATTTGTATTCTATGTAAGACAGTTCTCAACCTCTCCATTCTTTTACAGATATTTAGGCTATGTTTGGTTAGGAGTAATGTAATCAAACTTATAATGTAATTGAGTTTGAAATGTAATTCAGATTACATGTTGGCATTGTAATCCAGATTATAAAACTTTAATTGACATTTGTAATTCAGATTACATTACAGCTTTAAAATTGTACCAAACAAAGTAATCAATCTTATAATGTAATTTTGATTACATTACAAAGTTAATTATCCCTCACCAAATATAGCCTTGAAGCTTAGTTATAGA
The DNA here is from genome assembly GCA_024364735.1 of Boesenbergia rotunda. Taxonomy (NCBI): domain Eukaryota; kingdom Viridiplantae; phylum Streptophyta; class Magnoliopsida; order Zingiberales; family Zingiberaceae; genus Boesenbergia; species Boesenbergia rotunda. Next base: position 116,240 of record JAGFNQ010001580.1, read on the forward strand.
TAATTTGTCATCTTCTATCTTAACAATTGTTTTGCTACATCTAATATCGCTAAACTAAAATTTTATATATTCTATTTTTACTCTATCAAACCTAAAACTTTTCACTTTCCAATTTCCTGCCATTTCTAACTATTTGAAAAATGGAAATAAATTTAATTTCTAAGTTCCCTTAGAAAATTAAAACCAAACAATTTTAAGCAATGTGACTATTATGCCCATAGATTTAATTTGGGATTTATCATGTAGTAAGAAGTTAATTACTGCTTAATCAATGAATTTGAGGTTGAATTGGTTTATTTAAAGCTGAATGAATCTAAATGTTAGAGGCTGATTTTCTTAATGTAATGTGGCATAATTGTTGGTCAATTTGAGATTTATTGGTTCTTTGAGGCTGGTTAAAGTGAGGATCAAGTTGAATTTGAATCGAGTTTCAACCAAATTCAGATCAGTCAAATTGGAGATTTGTTGATTGAACTAAATAGTCTAAATTTGAACTTATTTATTCTATGTAAATCGTTCTTGTTCACTTTCGTTTGGTTGTATCATATGTAGCTTCTCTTTCCCTTTTCATCCGCTATTCCTTATCTGAAAAAAATCCTCTTGTCCTTGGTTCTCATCTTCCTTTATCTCCCTTGCTATTCTTTCGTTGGACTTGAGAAGAACAATTCTCCAGCGGTGCCTCTCCTTCAGCGAGCATCCATGGTTTCTTCCTTCCCCATCCCAACCTTCGCTTGACCTCACCTCCATTGTAGTCTGGCAAGTCTTCTCCCTTGATATGGTAGTTTCTGCATGTCTTCTTCATCAGTGGAACAGTGAGCCAGCCTTCTCTTCCTGATTTTAAGCAATAGAAATCAGAACTTGGCACATGTTTCCACTGATTAAACACTTCTTTCCCCAATTTGCAAAGCAAGGAGACCCAACAGCGAGCAGAGTAACTAAAATCCTCCTGCGTGTGGGCTAGGCAGTAGCAGCTGGCTTTGTTATTCCTTTCATCTACTTATTTGCTAGCAGCCTCCTTTATTCCTTTTTGCGATCTATTACAAGTGAGCATTATGAGGAAGTGTTTCCCTTTTTGTTTGAGATTGGTTTAAGGAGTTTTCCCTCATGATGTTGTGCAATGGGTAGTTCCTCTTGATTAGATCAGGATGTTTAGATTGCAAGCAAGTATTTTGTGTTGATCTTCCATCGTTCTCACTGAAATTTGATCACATAGTAAGCATCTTATTGCTATGGTCTTGTTGTAGGCTATGTAGAATTTCTAAGGCTTTAGAATATTATGTGTATGCTTGTATATTTAGATCTGTAGTTTTTTAGGGGTGTGATTGCGGGCACAAAACTATTCTGAATTTGAGGAGATGTTCTTGCTTGTTTCTCTCAAACTACTTAATATAGCTTGATGATATTTTAAAAGCTTCTGTTCTTTTAAGAAGGGTTTAAATTGGGAATTTAAGAGATGAATTGGGGTTGGGGATAGAACTTGATCAATAAAACATGGGTAGAATTGTTGGTGAATCTTCCTGCTTATCTTGATGTATAAATTTTATGTGGTATAAATATATTGGATGTAAAATTTAAGAGGGTTTATTTTCAAAAGTAGCTTAAATCTTTCTCCTTCCCATGACATATTCCTTGATAAATATTGATGCTCCATTCCAGTTTTAATGCTTCATTTTTGTACTGGATCATGGTTGTAAAGTTTTTTGGACACGACCATGTTTATTTGAATTGATTCTTACAAGTTTGATGTATTACCTAGTGTATAATGGATTGTTTAACTTTACTACAACTAAAATAGCAGCTTAGTTTAACCTGAATGAATCTTAGAAGAAAGAAAGTGAGAGTGTATAACATGTTTTAAACTTGATGAAATGGTGAACATATACCAAATTGTGATTGATACACCAGATCTATAATAAAGAGAAAAAGTGGAAAACGGGAAAACTATTAGCCATGCCATATTATCTAGGGGCTTAGTTCCATGCATGCTTTGGGGCAGGGTGGGGCTTTGACTCATAAACATGTACGAAAACACTAATGTCATGTAACACAAAATGACTAGTATACCTCTTTGGTGTGGCAAATTCAAGTTTTGTGGCACAAAAACAACTTTGCAGTAATACCATTTAACTAAATCACATTCAGCAACATAGACAGACTTTCGTCTAGGATTATCATATTCTTTTTGTTCAATTAATTGATTAAACTGATCATATATTGCTATTCTTAATCTCATCCAAGCCTTTTGCTGCAGCGCAACCTGTTGTTGATTGAATATTGTGGATCTGAGTTTGGCCAGTTTCATCTTTGGGGCATAATCCATTACATAGGGAAATATGTTGGGTAGGTTTCTCTAGAATTTTTTTCCCTTTGATTTAGATTTATTTTCTTCTAGCTTCTATGAAATTCTAGTTCTAATTCATTTCCCCCTTGTTCAAGGTTAGGTGAGCAATAAGGTCCTTGCAAATGAGCCAACCTCTGTGATTCTTGCCACGGCAAGCTATGATCACACTATCAGATTCTGGGAGGCCAAAAGTGGGCGCTGTTATCGCACCATTCAATACCCAGATTCTGTGAGTGCATCAATTCCTGGATGGACCTATTGCATTTTTTTCCTCCAAGAAGATAGAAGTTTGTCCTGAGTTGAAACTTTCAATGTCCAAAAATTGACTTCTGTCACTGGCCGTACAGTATAAAAATGAATCATACTCTGTAAACTCTCATGTACCTGTAGACTCTTCGAAGTATTCCTCTAATGATATTTGATTTTATGAACCATGATTAATAATTCTTTTATCTGCAGCAGGTCAATAGGCTTGAGATAACACCTGACAAAAGATACTTAGCTGCTGCTGGCAATCCCAACATCCGCCTTTTCGATGTTAACTCTAATAGTCCACATCCAGTATGTCTACATGTTCAACGATACTTTTTTTTTCTCTATGCTTTTATTTGTTTGACCTAATTTTTTCTCATGCTATTTGGTTTTAGGTTTCCAGCTATGAATCACATACTAATAACGTTATGGCAGTGGGCTTTCAATGTGATGGAAATTGGATGTATTCAGGGTCTGAAGATGGTACAGTGAAGATATGGGATTTGAGGTATGAAATGTCTCCTTTTGTTCATTTTGTCACTTACCCATTCATCTAGATGACTTCTGTTGCATCATTTGCAAATGCAATTTACTCTTGATCAGATCATGGAACTTTTGTATAAGAGGCGACTAGACTAATTCCTCTTATACTCTGATGTTCACATAGAAAGGTAGAACATAATAGCCTGTAGGTAAGGTTAAAAATATGGAGCTGTAGGCTATCAGGATGTTACTTTCCAGTCAATTGTTTGCAGGCTCTTTGATCAAGTGTTATATTATACTTAATATGTATACTGATAACCAAGCTTCATTTCTCATTTATTTGTACCTCTTGTTGATGCTTCAGAACTGCAACTTGTCAACGAGAATATGAAAGCCGTGCAGCTGTTAATACAGTCGTTCTACACCCAAATCAAGTATTTTTTTCTACTGTTCTGCACATATTCATGATTGCAACAGAAAAGTCTCTTCTTTTTTTTTTCTGAAAATGTAATTTTTTTCTATAGCACCATTGTTAATCACCTGTATTTTATTGTAGTTCCAGAAACTATACTAGATGGGGACTGTTTGTTACCCATAATTGCTTGTATGCAACTCTGTTTCTAATGTTCAGGGAAGGAAGCCTGCTAAACAAAGTCAGAGGATTAATCCACACCCTTATCATATTCAAAATGAAATGTTATGAGGGATCCTGATGTATGACTATCAAGGATTTTGTAGCAATGGCTAAGAATGTTTCTTAAATTCAAACCCTGGCCTAGGCTGAGCTGATGCAACTTTACTGTTGCACAAGGACTTCTCATGATAACAACATTTCATTAAATTGATAAGGATAAAGAGTTTCTCTATGTTTCTTATAATGCAAGTGCAATATATATTAATATGTCCTTACAATTCTATAACAAATATTGAATGGGCATTTTCCCCTTCAAATTATGGTAGTTTCTTTTGCCTCAAGATAAGATTACCAAATTTGAGTTTTCCTTTTAATTGACAAGAAATCTGCATGTGTAATTTTGATCTCTTATCAATGCCAGAGCAATATATTCTGAACTACCATGGTTCTTACTTTCTTAGATAAGGAACTGGTGAACAAAAATGGAAGCATAAATGCGACAGATATTATTTTATTACCTTAGTTTGGACTAGATCCACTAGTGATCCTAATAACTCTAGCACTTCTTATGATAAACTGTAGATATTAACTATATCCAACTTGTTATATGAACTATAAAAAGGAAGTTTTACAAAAATAAAATAAAAAAATATAATGGCAATGAAGATGGAAACATGGTACTAGTGAAGTGGACAAGCTGCTCTTTTAATCAACAAGGTTCGATTATTCATTATTCATTATTCATTATTCTTGGAAATCAAATGCTCAGAATTGTCAATGTTTTTTGTTCAATTGAAGGTTCGATTAGTTTTTAATTGATCCTCCTACCAATTTTGGTGTACTATTTTACAAACTATCAAGTTTAACTATCTTGCAGAAGGAACTAATATCTGGTGATCAAAATGGTAACATTAGAGTATGGGATCTCGCTGCAAATTCATGCAGCTGTGAGTTAGTAAGTACATTTGTTTTGTTATGAGATCTGATAAAAAAAAGTGTTCAGATGTTGGCTTGAAATGTTGTCATATATTAATAAATTAAAAGGGATATGGCCTAAATTGACTCGCCCATATTACATGGCTGCAGGTTCCAGAGGTTGATACAGCTGTAAGGTCTCTGACTGTGATGTGGGATGGAAGCATGGTTGTTGCTGCAAATAATCATGGAACATGTTATGTCTGGCGCTTACTAAAAGGAACTCAGGTATCAAGTTTTGTTTGTTTCAGTAATTGATATCGTTTTTGTCATTTAATTTACCAATCTGGGATTTCTTTTGTAGACAATGACCTATTTTGAACCACTGCATAAATTACAAGCACATAATGGCTATATTTTGAAGTGTCTGCTTTCCCCAGAATTTTGTGATCCCAATCGGTAACTACTAGTTGTCATTACTCTGCTATTAACTATCAAATAAATCCGTGGTGGTTGTTCATTATTACTCTTATTGGATTCGATAATATTATCCTCATTGAAATAGCTGCCTCATTTACCAACAATCAATTTAAGCAGCATTTATGAGAGATTCATGAATTTAAATCTTGACATGTGATGTGCAATATTGCTTTTAGGTACCTTGCTACTGCTGCATCTGATCACACTGTAAAAATATGGAATGTAGATGGCTTTACCTTGGAGAAGACTTTAACAGGCATGCAAACCTTTATCACCGTCGCTCAGCGGTATTACTCGGATTGATGTCTCATTTATATTCTGATAACATGATCAGGACATCAGCGCTGGGTATGGGATTGCGTTTTCTCTGTTGATGGTGCTTATCTGATAACAGGTGATGGAAATGACCTACAATCTTCTTTTTCATTGCATGCTGGTTATGTGAATACAATGCAATAATATATCATTACATGCAGCTTCATCCGATACGACTGCAAGACTTTGGTCGATGTCCACCGGAGAAACTGTCAGGGTCTACCAAGGTCATCACAAAGCAACAATCTGCTGTGCTCTTCATGACGGTGCTGAATCAACTCCGGCCTGAGTAGTGTTCATTACTTAAAATGGTGCTCTTCATGATGGTATTTCTGTCTTTGAGAGTTCATTTAAGGAGTTTGAAGTCGACAACTATCCTAGGACAATTTTTATGATACTTACTGTCCAAACTGCTCCAGTTCTCATAAAAACCAACTCCACATTCCCAGACAACCAAGTTATGGTTACAGGACTCGATTGGGAAAGATCTAAGCTATCCGTTGGAGAGACTTCTCATTGGGATCTTTAATGAGGATGGTAAGCCATTCAATTTCACGACCAATGAGTTATTTTGCACCTAACATGAGGGGAAGAAAAACTGAGAAACTTGTTGGCACTGTAGATTATTTTGGCAAATGCATAAACTTCCCATCTAACTGGAAAGATTAAGGATGTTTAATTGGTAGGTAGACACACACATACAGGTCATTTAAAAGTACACTAGCTTCTGTGGGTGTGGTGAGTAACAAAATATTGAGAGGAACAATTAAGAGGATAAATAGGTTTGAATCTATATAAAAAGAAAGATACGATAAAGATTCACTGTTGTAGTGATATGAAAATTGGATTTTGAATTCTAAACAATCTAGGTAATTATTGAGATTGAGACCATAGAGATTATGTTTTTTCCTGGGAATAAAACAATATCAATAAATATTGGGCTCAAAATAGAACATAAAAGATAGATTACTACTTAAAAGAATAAATAAGGATTAATTCTTATAGGGGGGAAAAACACACATAGCATTTATTTTGATTTGTTTAACTTGCGTGACCTTTAATGACATGATTGTTATTTTTATGTATGTACTGTGAGTTTAAATTCATCGACTATATTCACCTGGATTTTTTTTAGTTTATTTTAATTTTTTTTTCCAAGTAAAAGTTCATCCTAGACATCTGTTAAAGGATATAATGGGAAGGCCAGGTCGATTCCCGTAATCAATTAAATCTATGAAACTCCAAGGAATAAATACTACCAATGCAAATTAACATGTTCATACATATCATTTTAATAAAAGGTAACTAAACATAAATTTAAAAATTAATACACTTAACTATAAAGCAATTCAACATTAGAAATGACACATGCACTTTTTTTTAAAAAAATAAACAAGAATAATAACAACAACAACAATATTTTATTTCCCTTCTCTTTCATGGATTTTAAACCTTGTCGATAGGGATGGAAATATGCCAGGTGACTTGTCAGGGGCTTGTGGCCTGGTTTGTATTTGGCCTGGCCTGTTTAAAAATAAAATAATACTCAGACTGTTTGAAAGCCTATTTTTCTTATCAGGTTTGGTCCAGGCTCAATATAAAGACTATGAAGCCTGACAGGCCAGCTTGGGCTTATTAAAATTATATTATATATATTTCAAAAAAGATATTTGAATCTTGGACTTCTATCGAGTAAGACTTCATCTACTATCCTATTTGCCAATATACCACAAATTTATTTTAGCTATAACTACATATTTTATATATTAGAAGTATCTTTAGCTAATTTGTTAAATTAATATTTTAGATAATCGAATTGAATTGTTATATTTTATATATTAGAAGTATTTTGGATAATCGAATTAAATTACAGACTTTGTAAACAAACCGCAGGCCAGGTTATTGAACAGGTCAGGCTTAGACCAAGAATAAAGCCTATAACAGGTCAGGCTCAGGCTAGTTTGTTATTATATAGGTCTGGTCTGTTAAGGTAAAAATTTGGCTTGGCCTGACCTATTTCCATCCCTACTTATCGATTATATAAAAGTAAATCCATTTTCAAAACCGAAACTTTACTCCTTTTGGAGGGAGGCTTTTGGCACTCTTATAGAACACTCAAATACATGGTACGAAGAAGAGTTTAGAAAGAAATCTTTGTATGCAATGTATTCCTTCTAAATCTAGAAGGAAATCTAATAAGAACATTCCAACCTCACTGGCCAACTTTGTCACAAAATCTTCTCACTTCTTGCCTGTTAAACTCGTCCTCCTCCTTTCTTTCTATTTAACAACTATCGAAGGGGACGACCGGGGCACGATGGCGGCCGAGAACCGAGATCTAAAGGCGGCCTTGCGAGAGAGGCATATCGTCAAAATGGAAGAGGAGAAGAAGAAGGTGGAGAATTTCAAGGAGGAGATCCCCGAGTGCAACCGGTTGCTCATAAATGGTCGTCGTAAATTTTTGTGTTCTAGAGATCATTCATTCCTCTTTTATCGAATGATTTGTTCCAGTTGACTTCTTTCTTGGTCGAGCAGCTCTGCAGTTCATGGAGAACAAGTTGGAGAAGTGCAGCGGCAAGAGATGCGTGCGCGTGTTCGGACGCATCGTGTCTACTTCCGAGAAACTCGACGAGCACTGGCCACCGTGCGAACGGATCGAGCTGGGTTTCAATGGAAGATGCCGGCCATCTGGCGCCGAAGAAAGAGAGGCGGTATTGGACGGAGGAGCTGCACTGCCGGTTCCTGAGGGCCGTCGAGCAGCTCGGAGGCGCCCAGCGTTAGTGCAAGAAGCTTAATTAATTCACGCCCTTCCTTTCTCCTCCTCGCTCGTTCAATTTTACAGTTTTGTTTGTTATTCTTATTCTCATCGCCGGACAGTTGCGACTCCGAAGCAGATCAAAGAGAAGATGGACGTGGAGGGCCTCACGAGCGACCAAGTGAGGAGCCATTTGCAGGTGAGTGTTGCGGCGGCCGCCGGTGGGGCGCGCCTTTTAACCCTCTTCTGATGGTCGATCGGCGATTTTTAACGGGGAGTTGGCTCTTGTTCTTTGGCTCAGAAACACCGGCTGAGCATGCGCGAGAGGGCGGGGCTGAACTTCCACCAGGAAGGAGGCGATGCGCCACTTCGGCGCGAGGAAGATGAACAGGAGAAAGCGGCTGAAACCCGGGATTGGAACGTTAATTATTATTATTTTTTATTTTGATGTTAGAAAAAAAATTTAGAATTTGAAATAAAATGCGAATATCAAAGTTAGATTAACGATTTTCTTAGAGCCTATCACATGAATATGAAGAGAGATGGAGAGAGAAAAATTTAAGAAAAATAATATATTTAAAGAAAAAAATTAAAAAAATCTTATAGAAATATTAATTGTAGCGATCTCTGATAGGTTTACCGTGTCTTAGGATATAGTTTGATTCGGGATGACGATCAAAAGTTATCGACGATGTTCGAACGCTAATCGAATGTATATATATTGACCACTATGCCATTCTTTAAAATTTTTCTTTAGCATTTCAAAACTATTTAAATAGGAGATATGATGAGATAAAAAATATAAATAGTCAGTTTTTCAGAATCAATTCTTAGTTATTATCTCAGAATATATGTGTCCACTGTCGATATAATTTACAGGGGTTAGAAATTCTATCTTTAATAATTAAATGTTCAATTGATAAATAATCTATTACTAATATTTCATAATAGATAGAAGATTTTCCTCTACGAAATGACTGATAATTATACGTAGATGTTATCATTTTAAAATTTAAAATTAAAACTTAACAAAATTACTATCCGACTCTCTCCACGTATTAATCATAATATCCGAACTATCCGAGCTAATAATATTTATGTCATCTTATAGAAAATTTATATGGGATTGATGATCTTTAAAATTAATCACTTAAACAAAATTAAAAACTGGTTTTATGAAAAGAAAAATCAAAAAACATTTGAGCTTTCGCGAGATGATTGGCGAAGTAGATGGCTGGCGAATGGCATGCCGACACGTGTGCGAGATCGAGCAGACAAGCGGGGTACGGGGGGTGCCTATTTTAGAGTGACCAAGCGGCTCCATTCGTCGGTGAAAAATCGAGATCGATCGAGAGAGAGAGAGGGGAAAATGGCGAAGCCCGTGGCGATCTCCCTTTTCTGCGTCTCTTCCTCCTCTCCTTGCCTGCCTTTCTACCTTCGGCGCCGCGGAAGCCGTCGATCCCCGGCCGCGGGAGTTCCCGTCCTTCAAGTCCAGGAGATCAAGGTGCGCATCAATTTTTACCTCGCTTTTTGTTTTTAAGCTCATTTTGATGTGGCTGGTTGTGATCTCACAGAAGGAGGTGGGGTCGAGTTGCTCCTACACCGTGAAGATTAAGACCAGCTGCTCTTCGGTCCGCTACACCAGAGATTGGATCAGCCTTGCTTTTGGTGATGCATATCGTAACGAGGTCTCTTTCTCAATTTAATTTCTTTTAAATCGAGTAAGCTTTTTTACATAGATTTCATTTCTTCCGCATTCCTCTGAAAATGACCGGATTTTTATTTGTTTAGAAACAACTTTTTTTTTAAAAAAACTTTTTTGGTGTGTTTGCTTGGCAGAAGCAAGAGGAAAAAGAAATGGGTTGGTTAATATCTATTGTTAACTTGGAGAAGAGTAGAAGATTAAGGAATTTAATTTCGTTCAATTTATTTTATTTCCCAAACTATGCAGAAATGATTGGTAGAAAATGAAATTAAAATGAAATTTGAGTCTCTTATTAAGAAGAAGAATGGGTGTGGTATGAAAAATATATTGGTTTATTTATTTTCCTTCACTAAGCCTTAACTCTTAAGTTACTTATCTTTGTTCCTGTCCTCCAAATATAGATAGTATTTGTGCGTTTACTAGGACAGAAACAGGAGGCAGGGAAAAAAAATGAATTTGTCAATTTCTCTCTCCTATTTGAAGGAAAGAGAAATGTAAGAAAGAATTTAATGTTGCCTTATTCTTTCATATTTTTACAGCTAAATTGAACGTGGAAGGAATGAAATTTGAGTTACTAATAAATGGCATTTACTTCTTGTTCCTTTCGATTCATAAAGGTAGATCTGCTACCTCAACTATTTCTTAGAGTCGGTCCCACAGATATGAAGGGAGGTAAATATAGATACACAGGCGGAGGCGAATGGTGGGGTGAAATCAAGTCATCAGTTCTCGAGAATTAACCCATGACTATTACGCTAGAGATGTCATGCGTCCACCGTCTATGCTACGTCCTGGGGGTTGTTCCTTTGGATTCATAAGATGGATGGAAAGAAGTTAATATATTTACTTTCCTTTTCTTTTCTACTTCTTTTCTTCTTGATTCCTCCCAAATAAAAAGAATATTAATTTGTTTGTTTATTTCATTCATATACATGAGACTTATATTCCCCAGTTAATATTCATATATGAATTTAATTCTATCAAATTCTTTCATATTATTTCTGCCCAAATTGATTAACGGGGAAGGAAAGGAAGTTCGAGTCACTAATAAATACAACATTCACCTTTTCTCGTTTTGATTCCATTAAAAAAAAAAGATGTATGGGTAGAAGATAATATAGTTTCTTTTTTTTTAGTTCTTGTCTTCTTAATTCCTCTCTTTCAAATTGAAGAAATGTTAACTAATTTGTACATTTCATTCATATACATTAGACTCATTATTTTCATGATTACTATTCATATGTTTTGTACATGGCTGTTATTATTGGAGTAAGAAATTAAAAAACTTTAAATGCTGGAACAAGAATTAACTAGGAAGCTTTTCTTTTATTTTTGACTGCTTGGTGAACAGAGGCCTTGCATAGGCGGAACATAATTTATCCACAACTTAATCTCATGAATGGAGAGAATTACAGTGGAGTTATGTGATTTTGAATTTTAAATTGCTCACATAGAACTGATTTGAGCATCAACATTCTTATGAAACTCGAGTAGGTTAAAATGGGTTCAGGGTTTAGGGTTTAGGGTTTAGGGTTAAAATGACCCTCACGGGCTGGCTCGGTTGGTAAGGCGTCTGGCTGCTTGCAACGGAGGTCTCAGGTTTGAGAGTCACCAGTCGCACACGGGGTAAAAACCTAGTTTGCCGACTTAAATCCTCTTGGCCCCAGGCGCCTTTACCCACCAGTAAAAATCGTGATTTACCCCCTCTGGACACTTGTGGGGCCGGGACCAAGGGGCCGCTAAGGTGACGGTTCCACCTTTTTTGCATCGAGTAGGTTAAAATGATCTGGTCACGAACACAGCCATTGCGATATGCACATGGTAAAATTTTAAAATTATTTCTGAAGCATCAGAAAAGACTATCAGGAAGGTAACTTCTTAAAGAAATTATTTAAAGATCTGTGTTTTCTACTCATTGATGACTTATTGTATCTTTGATTTCAGCTTAAATTTGTCCAACATCTAATACAAACACCATAATATAACATGCAAAACATCTTGCAAAGCGAACATAAAATTTTGACAAGGGAATATAATGCAATATGAGAAGAGGAATTTAATAGATAGCAATTAGTCTAATTTAAGTGAATGTTAGAAAGATTATAGTATTAATTGTTGGCATACCAAGCAAAAAATAGTCTTAGTATAACCTTCAGTTGATCCTTCATGGTTCAAAATGGCGGTGCCCCGTGTCAGTTTTGAACTGTACATTAGATTATCTCCTTCGGCTATATGATATGGGTTTGTTTATCTAAATTGCAAAAATGAATAACATACTGCATTGTGGTTAGAGTAATATACTTGATATATGGTGCTTACTATTTTCATACTGGGATGAACTTGAATATGAAAAATAAACATCTAAACATGTTGTATTTCCCTAATCCACACACTTGTGAACTTATTTCTAATTTAACTTTTTTTTTTTTTTGAATTCCAAATATTATGGTGAGGATCTGGAGCAATCAAGACTAATAAGAACTCTTCATTTGACGCATCTAATTTGACGCACCTAATCAAGACTAATATCTTCATTTGACGCACCTTTTTGTAATTTAATTTTGTAAAACTAAGAAACTAGGAAGCAACTTGTACAACAGTGTGGGTCGTCAATCATATTATGTGATTTAAATTGTATAGGTTGCTACTTGTTTGGAGAAACATGTTTGCCATCTTAGTTAACCTTTGTTTGTTCTTTGTATACCAGATATATGCACCAAGGCTAGACGATCCTTCATCAGGTGCATTCGAACGTTGCTCCACGGATACGTTCCAGATCGAAGGGCCGTGTGGATACGGAGTTTGCTACTTGTACTTGCGGCGCGACGGTTGGGATGGATGGACTCCAGAATGGGTGAAGATCTACGAGCCCGGTGCTCGCCGCGCCCTCGCCTTCTACTACGGCTCTCCCCTTCCCAACGGCATCTGGTATGGCTTCAACTATTGCCCCAGTGCTACGAAGCCTGAGATCGAGTAAAATAATAGATCGAGAACTGCATTCTCTGATCGTTATCTAAAATCTGGTATCCTTCTATCTGATGTTAGTGAGTTATAAATAAACCTTGCGATCATCTATGGAACAGCAGAAAAATAATACATATAATTTGATCGTGTTACATTTCAATTCTCTGCCTACTTATGTTGGTTCTCCTCTTGGATCGCTTGTTCGTGTCATGTTTCCCCGTGCTGAATCCGCAGCAGAGGAAGACCGGCACCTTGGGAGACGGCGGCTCTGTGGCAGCGATAGTCAGTGGCCCCTTGGTTCTTATGCGGGCGATCGCCGGGCCCACGCCTTGGCTGTGCCTCAGCGGCTCGCTGAGCTCCGCCGCCAGCCCGACTCCTCTGTTCTTTGGCTTCGCAAATTCGCCGGAGAAGAACCTCTCGTTCCAAACCAACCCCGACGACCCTGATCTCCGGAACGTCGTCGCCGATCTCTGCAGCGTCGCCATTGTTTCTCGCTGCCTCCTCTCTTCAGAATTCGGAATTATAATGAAAATGGAAGGACGATCGGAATTGTTCTGCAGAATTCTGGATAGCAAAGAAGTCAACGGAAGGAAACTGGTAGGAGAAAAAGGGCGCTGTCTTTGTTGTATTAATAGGAGCGATGCGCCGTGCCGTGCCGTGCCGTGACTAGATTTTTGTCTAAAAAAAGATGGATTGGTTTCTTTGTCGGGCGGATCTAGAGGAGATTCATCGAGTCGTGTTTCATGTTTGGCGTCGTGCCAGCGACCATTGCTGCCTTTTGCTTTGTCGGCAAAACAAATCAGTTGAGAATAAGTGGATAAGGGCTAATTGTTAGAATTCTAGATGATTTCTTTTTATAATTTTAATATACCACATTAATATTTTAAAACTTTATTAAAATATTTCTAATAATTAAAGTTCTTGTTTTTATGGTCCAATTCGTAATTGCGTGATTTCATGCTTATTATATAAATTTTGAGAAAAAAACCGATTTAAATTTCATTACTGATTCTTAAATTATAAACCTCAAAGGCACGTTTATAATGATTTAATTTTTTTTATTCAATGGATTAAGTGTATTATATGGAGGTTCGTTGGAAGTTATCAATTTCGATCCATGGCATGGGTTTGATTAGTCGGTTCATCGATAAGTTGAATAATAAATGTGTATATTTTATAAATGTGAGACCGTCACATTAGTGATCTCTTCACAACTATCCTACGTTATTGAGAGGGAATATAATATGAACTCAAATTGATAAGTATATGAGTGGAGGTTTACAAACAGGGGCATAGCCACCTTTATGAGAGGGGGTGCGATCGCCCCCTCTCAAATTTTATTAAAAAATAATATATATATATATATATTAGTATTTTAATTAGTCAATTTATCATTATTTATTATAGAAAATTGAAATTGATCACACATTTAGAAATCTCATGACCTAAACTATCTATTGGTATCACTTTTATAAGAAAATATCACGATTTAAAATTTTAAATATTAAAATTTTAAAATAAATATATAATAATAAATAGATGAGCTAAATTGTAAGACAATGATGCTAAATTAAAATTGAATTAGGTTTGAACTAAATTCAGGTACGGAGATAAGAATTACATTGGTTCAGACCAAGATTGATTTGGAGTTGATTTGGTTAAGTTATGACCGAAGCAAGTTTAATGTTTAAACGGGTTCAATCGAGTTTTTGGCTTTGAGTAAAATTTTTTTTTTTTTTGAAGATCGACGAATGATTGTTTCAACTAGAACTGAGAGCTATGGTCGAAATTTCGAGTTTAAGTTCTTTTTCGGCCTCTTAAATTTGTGATTTAGACTTTTGGAGAAATAAAAATCGATCTATATTAATATTTAAGATTATTAAAAATTGTCCCTGCTGATCGAAAATCCTGGCTACGCCACTGTTACAGAGATGATAAAATCCCTTGTTAAATCTCGACTCCCAATAACTATAATTATTATCTTATATATTTATCTGAGTCAGCCCTAGGAACATAAACGTACGTAAACTTATATTTCTTGATGTTGTTGTCATTAACTTGGTTTTATCCATCACTAACTTAATTTCGTAGCTCATCTATGTTTTTTTTTCAGACCGACGAGTAAGCTTATCCCTTAGGATAAAAGTTTTAAAGTAAAAAACGAAGGTTAATTTTTTTTTATTGTCTTACCCATTTATTTATAATTTATTAATATTGCCTCAAGATACAATAACTTATGATTAGTACTCTAAATTTTTAATCTCAACAACTTTCAAAACTTTAAAACTTTTTCAAGCGAAGAGGTAGAGAAAAATTAAAAAAATTATGATGGTAAAAAGATGATTCGTTCATTTTTAATGTCCTCACTAACTTATCTCAGATTAATATGAAGAAAATAAATTATGGGAGTTACTAGTACGAACAGTGATAGCGCATAAATGAGGACAGGTACTTGATTTTATCAGAATTTGATCCCAGATTTTATAGTGGCAATGCTTCCTATGCTAGCCATTAGTCATCTCGTAGGAGAAAAAAAAAATCATAATTTAATAATTGAGTTAGTTGTGACACAGTAAGATATTTTTTATAAGGATGAAGAATTTCTTTTAAAGACGAAGAGTCATAATGACTCTTTTACTTAAATAAGTTAATTATTTTAACTTTTATCCCATTTACAATTAAATCTTGAAAATTAATTTTAATTTCTTAATCAACTTTTTCATTTAATTACTTTTGAATGGTTCAACATGGATATCAATTCCTTCATATTCGAGTTAATATTTGTATATTTGCATCTTTGAACCTAAACCTAACTCATGCGAACTAATCTTTCTAGATTAACCTTTCATTATTCAAATCATCTTAGACATTAATTTTTTACAAATCTACTCGTGAAATAATCATACATGTTTCTATTCAATTTTTTGATTTCGAAAAATAATTTTTCAACAAGTTAATCTTTCTAAGTAGATGATCTTCTATTTGGAAAGACAAAAAAACTAGTAGAGGTTAAGCTAACTAGTCATGTCCATCTATTTAGAAAGAATGATGAATCAGGCAGTAGACAAATTGAATCTGGGGTGATCGGTCCGGCTCCACGGAAGTTTTCCATCGGTCACCAAGGTAAATCGGGAAGCGCTCGCGATAGGCAGTTTAGAAGCCCAGTGTCTCAGGGTTCGCACCCCATTTGGAGGAAAAATTCCTGCAAAATACGCCGTAGCTGGGGATCGAACCGCGGATGTCTGGATTCGCGCCCCATTTATTTAGAAAGAGATCTTCCACAATATGGATATTTATACACATTAAGCATCTTAGAAAACCTTAGCATATATATTAATTATTTACGGATAATATTATTTTAATTAATGAAATATATCAAATAGTAAATGTTAAATTTGAAGTTTAGGCTGCGTTTGGTAGGGTGTAATCCATCTTGTAATGTAATCCAGATTACATTACAAGTTGGATTCCTTTGTTTGGAATAACTTTAAAATTGTAATGTAATGTAATCTCGATTACACAAGAGGTTGATGATTTATACTCTGGATTACAAAACAAAACCTATGTAATCTGGATTACATTACAACTTGTAAAGTTATCGGCCGGGTGGCGACGGTCGTCGGTCGTCGACGGTTCGTCGGTCGCCGACCGACGACCGCCGCCGCCGGCCGGCGACCAACACCCAGGGGTGGGAAGACCTAGATTTAAGCCTGGGTCTAGGGTTCGAATCCTGGGAAGGCAAAAATCCACACCCAGGGGTGGGAAAACCTAGTATGAGTAACGGTACGGTCGATGGTCGACGGTACGACGGTACGACGGTCGTGAGGACCGGTAAATGGGTCGGTAAATGGGCCGGTAGACGGGCCGGGTCGTTACATTCGAGGAATTGGACAATAAGTCCTGGCCGAGGGCTGGGCACCGAAGTCCTGACATAGGGTTGGGCAATAAGTCCTGGTTGTGGACTGGGCACGAAGTCCTGGTGAGTGAAGCTGGGCAATAAGTCCTGGTCGTAAGGTTGGGAAAAAGTCCTGGTGAGTGAAGCTGGGCAAAAGTCCAACCGGATGGGCCGGTGGCAACCTTCTCCTGAGAGGAGTAGGCCAAAGGCGCGTTCCCCGGGAAGGGAACACAGGCGTCGGCTCGACCTAGGATTTCGCGGGAAATCCCAAGTCAGAACCAAATCTTTAAGGCTAAGGATACATATTTGTTTGTCTTATGTTTATGTATTTTGCAGGTACCTAGAATAGGAGGCAAGGCAGACAAACAAACATAAAAGAGGCTGAAACACACTTCCTGGGCACCCTCATTGAACCCGGGCGCCCCCAATGAGCCAGGTGCCTGAATGATTTAGGTGCCCTGGAGGGTTTAGGGCACCCTGGATAGGAGGTTTTATCAGTTGAACCAGGACCGCAACAGAGGCGCCCCATAGCAACTCAGGTGCTCAAGACAAGGCTATATAAAGGGGTTCGACCCCTCAACTCAGAACAACAATCACAACGACATTCTAAGTGTTCTGTGCGAAGAAAAAGTGCTAGAGGCGAAGCTCTGCGACCAAGGAGGCTCCAGGAGGAAGTACGCAGTACTTCGGAGTTCCAGATCGGCCGAGTGTTCGACTTTTCTGTTTTGGTTTGCTTTTAATTTTATGCAATTAATTTCCTTATCTTTTTGATTGTAAAACGTGCACTGTAAGACAGGTTTCTCCGCCTCCGGAAAGTCCCGAAAGGAGACCATTAGTGGACGGGCGTTTCCCGTGCTTAGGCCTTGGATGTACTGACCCTGGGGGGTCGGGAACCAAGTAAAAATCCGTGTGCATACTGGGTTGTTCTATTTTTTGTTCTTTATTATTTCCGCTGCTACTAACCCTCTGATTAGAACGAACGAGAATCGAAAGACAAGTTTCCGAAAAATTTTTACGAGTTGATATTCACCCCCCCTCTATCGAAGGCACCGATCCCCACAAGTGGTATCAAAGCCTGGTAGCTCTTCCCCGGACTAACCACCGACGGAGCAAAGATGCCAGGAGTTGAGGGGGAGCCCAAGAATGAATCAGGTATTTTTCTTTAATTAAGGTAAATTTCATATTACATGTTTTAAGTGTAGGGAGAGAGGACACTATAAAAATTAGTGTCCTACTCGTAAGACTCGATCTTCACCACCCGCGGCAAAGGAGGTACCAACGTCAAGAGTCCGAAGGGACAAGACTCACGTCAAGTGCTTCAAATGTCAAAAGCACGGACACTACAAGAATCAGTGTCCGTCCAAGGTACAAAAAATTTATGTTCGTAAAAATTTTCAAATTCCTGCACAGTCGTATAGTAATATTGATAATTTAGATAAGTTAGATAATCTTTCTGTTAAAATAGACTTTCTGCACAATCAACTTAGGGTATTGCATGATCAATTATCAAATGTAGACAATAAGAAAATATTAGACATCAACTCTTTAATCATGTCAACGCAACAATTCTTAGAATTAATTCCAATATTTTATCTGAAAATGATACATTAATTGATGAAATTAAAATTAATGATCCTTTATTTTCTAATATCTCTGATAATATTCTTGAGGATATTAAAGACAATTTTGAGGTTGTTGAAGATAATTTTGAGGATATTGAAGATAACTATGAGGATATTGAAAATAAAACCCCTTTAGATAATAATTTAATTATTAAGTTCTCGGATAATCTTGAAGATAATTATACAACATTAACTAGTAACCCTGAAAATTACTCTACTTACTATGAAGATATAAAAGAATATGACCTTGATGATGAGGATGAGGAGGAAGATGAATTTTCTAGAATCAAGGCTACAGTTAATAAAATCTACAAAAATTCAAACAAAGTAGAAGTATTAGAAAAACTTGAAAAATTAAATGAAGAAGAAATAGTAGATAAATCAGACATTTTTGAAATAATGAAAATGATGCAATTAAATTCACAACTATTAATTAACCCAGAAATTTTAAAACTTAAATCAAATTAAATCATTTCAACCGTAATTAAATCTTAATTAATTTTTACATTAATTTAATCCTTAATTATTTTAACCGTAATTAAATCTTAATTAATTTTTACCTTAATTTAATCCTTAATTATTTCAACCATAATTAAATCTTAATTAATTTTTACCTTAATTTAATCCTTAATTAATTTCATTTTAATTAATCCTTAATTAATTTCATTTTAATTAATCCTTAATTAATTTAATCCTAATTAATCCTTAATTAATTTAATTCTTAATTAAATCTTAATTATTTTAACCTTAATTAAATCTTAATTATTTTAATGTTAATTTAACCTTAATTATTTTTACCTCAAATAATTCTTAATTAATTTAACTTTAATTAATTCTTAATTAATTTAACTCCAATTAATTCTTAAATAACCTCAACATTACCTCTAACTCTTAAATAATTTTATTCTCTAATTAAATCTTAATAACTTAAACTCAAACTAAATAAAATCTTACCCAACTGCAACAATCAATTTAATAAAATTAAATATGTCAAAGTGGGTTGACATATTCACGGGTTCACACTGATAGATGTGTATACTAAAAGATTTGCTCTTTTATATATAATATCATCTTTATTTTGAAAAAAGAATCACAACAACACTAGGTGCTTGTTTATATTAGTACATGCATAAAAGTCCTTTACTTCGCATTGTAGATAACATGATGTATAGTGTTACACGGAAGATCATGTTATTGTTGGAAACGGATGGCTAGAGAGGGGGGAGGGGTGAATATAGCCAATCACTTCGACTTTAAACACTTATGAAGTTTCTGCAACTCAGATATCAGTAGCACAGCGAAAAGAGTAGAAAACAGAGTGTGCAGAAAACTAAAAACAGAAACAAAAGCAAAACAAACACAACTAGTAAGATCGCTAACAAGGAGGGTTTACAAGGTTCGGGGATAACTTGCCCCTACTCCTTGGCGTGCCCTTAAGGTGGGCGATCCCTTGATCGTCGGCAGATCAAGCCCCGGTTAACACCGGATAGAAGACAACCTCCTTCTCGGTGGAGAAACCTCTCCACAGCGTTGCATTCACAAATATATGTTTAAGCACAATGAAACAATAGGAAGGATCTTACTCAAGCACTCAGCAAAGACAAGAACACAGCAAGCTTTCCCGAGCTCCACCCAGCGGCGATCTCACGCAAGGAACCCTTCCTTGTGTCTTCCCGTTGTCGGACTCCAAGCCTCTTGTTCTCTCCTTCAAGCGCTCAAGAAATGGTTGCTTCAAGAATGCAGTAGCTTGCTCAAGGTGATGAGAACTTTAGAAACACAGCAAGCAAGTTGTGGAGAACTCAAGGCGCGACAAGAGACTCAGTTCCCAAAAACAGAATGCCTCCACGAAGCCTTCTCCGCCCTTTTTGTTTCTCCACTCAGCATCAGGTAACAGCATCTCCTGCAGCCTCCAGCTACCTCACTGCCTACGCTAGCTACCACTGAGCCTTGCCTGGACTTCCTGAGCTCCCTCAGCCAAGCTCCAGTCAGCGGCTCCAGTCTGCAGCTCCGGCCGTTGCAACCTGAGATGGAAAACGGACAAACCTGCTCCAAGGAAAGCCTCCATTGACTTCTCCTTGAGTGTTTGAATCCTCCCTTGTCACCTGCAGCTTAATCAGAGTGTTAGAGCAGCATATCAAGCAGTAAATCAAGATTCAGAAGTGAAGTGCAGAGAATCGGATACGATCAGACGCTCTGATCGCGTCTGACAGTGCAATTTGAATTAAAGTGATCGGTCACCGGACCGATCCAGGGCTTGTGGATCGGTCACCAGACCGATCCACCTCTGTGCTGGGATTCCCAGCTCTCACGGCAACACAGCCTGATCGGTCACCAGACCGATCAGTGTGATGCCTGATCGGTCACCGAACCGATCAGAGTGAAGCCTGATCGATCACTCAGACCGATCAGGTCTGATGAACAGTGTTCTCGGAAATCAAATCCTAAGTCCCTGATCGGTCACCGGACCGTTCAGGACATGATCCGTGGGAGAACTCACTCACTGTCCGCTCCCTGATCGGTCACCAGACCGATCAGGAGCAAGGCAGCGAGGAAGCTGCCTGCTCCCTGATCGGTCACCAGACCGATCAGGAGCCACACAGTAGATTTCCAACCTCACTGTGCGCTCCCTGATCGGTCACCAGACCGATCAGTCCTCGCTGGATCGGTCACCAGACCGATCCACGAAGAAGCAGCGTGCCAATATCCCTGATCGGTCACCAGACCGATCCAGGGACTCAAACCTAGCCCTCCAAGCTAGGGATTCATCCACCTTAGCCCTCCAAGCCATGGATTTCATCATCTAACTCTCCAAGTTGAGAATTTGCACCTAACCTTCCAAGTTAGGACTTTTCACCTAGCCCTCCAAGCTAGGACTTTTCACCCAGCCTTCCTAGCTAGGACTTTTCACCCAACTTTTTCGAGTTAGAACTTCATCCAACCTAGCCCTCAAAGCTAGGCACCTGACCCTCCAAGCCAGGACTTTTTCACCTAATTCTCCAAGATGGGAATTTGCACCTAACCCTCCAAGTTAGGACTTTTCACCTAGCTCTCCAAGCTAGGACTTTTCACCCACCTCTTCCGAATTAGGACTTTTCACACACCTAGCCCTCCAAGCTAGGATTTTCAACACCTAACCCTCCAGATTAGGAATTTCCAACACCTAGCCCTCTAAGCTAGGATTTTCCACACCATGCCTGATCCCCGATCAGGACTTAATCATAATCAATCATCATCCACCTAAACTAAAATCGGTGTCAACACCAAAACAACAATCAGGGCCAGACTGCATCAACAATCTCTCCCTTTTTGTTGTTTGACAACCCGATTTTATGTTTAGGGATTCTCAATCAAGTTTTTCAAATTTAGAATCATAGGGGAATCCAGATCCCCCCCTACAACATGATCATCCTAAACTTAACCAATCCACACTCTCCCCCTTTGTCGAACACTGAAAAGGGGCTAGAGGGGCTGTTAAGTTTAAAACATACTCCCCCTCAACCCTAGGGGTATCCCAGAACAACAAAGATTCGATGGAATTGTTTTCGAAGCATATGATATCATGTGGAAAAGATAGATCAAGATGAAACCATCACATACATCATATGAATCTATAACATGTCATAACGGTCATATACATCAAGTGGACATGACATCAAAAGCATAATCATGGCAATGTAGCAAGTATGCAAATAGTAGTCATCATAGCATCAACAAGAAGCATATTAAAGTAGGACAAAAACACAGCAAGGGCAGACATGACAATTCATGAAATATCCAGATAAAACACAAGATGCAATACACATGCATCACAGTCAAAATACGTGTGACACAAGGCCACAATAGGCAAGTCAAGGGGCATTCAGCTAAACGTCACACAACTGAGTAGTCAAATACACATATCACCAGGAGAGACAATGGATAACCAAACTCAACTATCAGCGGGGGGATCGTCATCGTGCACGAGATCATCCATCGTGGCATCAGTAGGAGCAAAGGACCCTGGTGCAGTACTCGATGAAGGTGCACCTCCTGGAAATGTGTGGCTGCGCCACTCATCATACCATGTCTGCTAGAGGGTACGGGTCCCCGAGACCTCGGTCTCGATCCTGGTCAGTCGGCAATCGAGGGAGCGAAAGCCTGACCGAAACTCCTCGCGATCTATCACCCCCAACTGAATAAACTCCTGTAGCATCTGATCCAGCTCTGAGATCTGCCAGCGCAGATTTGGATCCGGCTCGTCGTAGTCATCATCATCAGCAGCAGCAGCAGTGGTTGGCGCCCGAACCTGTGGACCTCCCCTCGGTAACTCACCAAGAACCCTACCATCTTTCCAAACCAATGCCCGATCGTGCTCCCGAACAATGATGCCGGACTTGGCGAATGCTCGCCGGCCAAGTCTGCAATCTTGTCAGACCATAGGCATCGTCCGGCCCTTGGTGACATCAACACCAACTGACATGCGCCAGTCGGTGATGACGTGACCAAAAGGCATGTAGACCGTGCGGCGGCTGGGCTCTCGATAAGATAAGATGGGCTGGAAGATGCTCTTCATGATATCGAAGTCCAAACGGCGGTGCATGCCGTAGAGCATCAGACAGTGATAGGGTCGGATTTCAGTTAAAGGTTTGGAAGTAATTGGGAGGATACAGTTTGTGATAATCTTGAATAATATGTAGCTAGTGGGAGAGGGACGCAGTGCAGCAAAGGTAGGAAAGTCAGGGCCCAATTCATCAAGTCCGTCGGGGCGAGGAAGACCGAAGAAGTACTGATGGATACCATCTGGAGTGACATCCGCAAACGGTGCCAATAACGGATTGGGAAGCTCAGGGTAGATCGAATACATGTTTGGTGATCGACGACCACCCAAATACTCTGCCAAAATCTCGTAAGAAAAGTCAAGGTTCTTGGCGACTCGAGTGGTGAACTCGAAGCCTCCTTGAGGTCCCTGCTGAAGATTGTTATAGAATTCAGAGACGAGGTCATAATTGATGGTTCTTTCCAGAGAGAGGAGAAAACCAAGGTTGTATTGCAGGACTATCTCCATGACCGATGGACAATACTCAGTCAGGAAGGGGACATCTATTGATCGGCAGGGTAGCATTTTGAAAGTCCTTGACTGGAAGGCCTGTTCACAAGCCGCATTTGGGAATCGGGAGCTCGAAGAAGGCTGAGGCCTTCTGGAGGGCGCAGGTGAAGAGGGGGCTTTCCTCCTCGAGTTGCCCTCAACAGCTTCTTTCCCTTTAGAAGATTTTCTAGAGAATTGAAATGATCAAGACACAGGATTTAATCAGGAATTGATCATACACGGTTTGAATCAATTGAGCAAGGTTGATACGAATGTAGGTTGAATCACACAAAGTCAAGAGTTGATCAAAGAGTAATCACATGAACCAAATTGATCAAGAAAAGTAAGACCCAATCAGAGAATGTAATCAAGACCCATGAATCAAAAGCACACATTTAATCAGAGGTGAGACATGGAAAGGTAAGGTCACGGCAAATACAAGAGGGTCACGGCATGAACACCAAAACATGATTAGCTTCTATGTATAATCCATAGACTGATTCATAATGAAAACTAAATCAAAAACTTACTTTGGTGCCATTGAAGTTGGTTTGAAAGGATCACAAAACTGGAAGAAGAAGTTACGCGGGAGAAGCTCGCAGCGCAAGACAGAGACGTAGAAGACTTCGAGCACAAGAGAACTTGCAGAGAGCAAGGAAACGCCCGTAGAAGCCTTCGCAAGAACTCGCACGCGCGAGGAGGAGGGAGACGCAGGAACACTCTCGCACAGAATGAAGAGGCGCAAGTGGGAGGTTTCGGCGCTAGGGTTCGGCAAGGAGGGGTTTTGGGAGGAGTTAATCGGTTGGTGGATCGGTCCACCAACCAGATTTTAATGCATCTGAACGGATCACCGTTCGATCAGATAGCACCCAGACCGTTCAGGCGATGGCCTGATCGAACTGAGTCGGGCCTGATCGGTTGGGTGACCGATCAGGCGCACTCCTGATCGGTCGGCTGATCGATCAGGACACGAATAGTAGGATCCGGAGAGAAACCTCTGAGCTCCCTGATCAGTCTGTAGACCGATCACCATAGGGTGCTAGATCGGTCCGGGGACCGATCCAGGCTAGCTCAGTACACTTGGTCAAAATTTCAGAAAGTCACTGCTTGCCTCGCTGATCGGTCTGTGGACCGATCACCATAGGAAGGAGCCAGATCGGTCCGGTGACCGATCAGGGTTCCTGATACTCCCTGAAATGTTCAGTTTCAGATTTTCTGAAACTTTCCAACGAGACCTGGTGAGATTTATCGTACTCGGACATGATCTCATGACTAAAATTGATCCTTGAACAAGAATCAAAAGTCCTTATAGATTCAACAATCACTTTGATCCATCCAAATGGAGTCAAACTCAAGCAACAATCATTCAAGCAATTTCAACTAAGTTTGTATCAAATCCAGTGTTCCAATCAAGTTTCTTTGATTGGAATGTCCAAGTATGATCATGGAGCCATATACACATATGTTATGCAATGATTTTCCCCATACTTGGTCACCACAGTGATTATTATCTCGTCAACTTAATTTCTCAAGGGATGTATTGACATTTTGAGAAATTTAGTTGATCCTAACATCTCACCCCATATCTAGCAAACAAAAATATTTTGGTAAACCTTATAGTTTATGTGAGATGTTCCCAAAGTTACCTAATTGTTTCCCAACAATTTTGAAATAATCATGAAGGGTTTGAATGCAATTTGAAATTCATAAAGCACGACACATTCCCAACTCCCGTCTTAGGAAACTAAATTCATTTTCGGGGAGTGGTTTAGTGAAAATGTCAGCTAGGTTTGATTTGGACTCTACATGAGAGAGTACAATATCTCCCCTAGCTACATGATCTCTAATGAAGTGGTGACGCACCTCAATATGTTTGGTCCTAGAATGATGAACTGGATTCTTGGTTAAGTTAATTGTGCTTATGTTATCACATAACACTTGCACACCCTTGTAACTAAATCCATAGTCCTCTAAAGTATGTATCATCCACAACAATTGTGGTACACTCTCTCCCATGGCGATATATTCTGCCTCGGTCATGGAGAGAGCAACACAATGTTGTTCCGACTTGACCAACTTACTAAGGACGAACCTAAGAATTGGCAACCCCCACTTGTGCTTTTCCGGTCCAACTTACATCCAGCGTAGTCGGAATCCGTATAGCCAATTAAATCAAATGATTCGGTACGGGGGTATCATAGACCGACTCCAATTGTGCCTTTGAGATATCTCAAAATTCGCTTAACAACGATTAGGTGAGATTCCTTGGCACAAACTTGATACCTAGCGCACATACCCACAGCAAATAGTATATCAGGTCGACTAGTTGTAAGGTATAGCAAACTGCCTATCATGCTTCGATATTGAGTCAAATCAATGGGTTTACCACTCTCATCATTGTCTAATTTTGTGTTTGTAGCCATGGGAGTGGTTACCTCTTTTGAATCACTCATGTTAAATTTTCGAAGCATTTCTTGTGTGTATTTTGATTGGTGCACATGGATACCATCGCGAGTTTGCTTGATTTCAAGTCCAAGGAAGAAAGTCAACTCTCCCACTAGACTCATTTCAAATTCACTCTCCATGTGTCCAATGAACTCATTTAAATAGCCCCTATTGTTTGAGCCACAAATTATGTCATCGACATATACTTGGGCTACAAAAATATTATCACCATCTCTGCGGAGAAATAGTGTAGGGTCTATTTGGCCTCTAACGAAGCCCTTCTCAATTAAGAATGTGGACAACCGCTCATACCAAGCCCAGGGTGCTTGTTTAAGACCATAAAGTGCCTTTTGAGCTTGAACACGTGGTTTGGAAATTCGGTACTCTCAAACCCCGGAGGTTGTTCGACATAGACCTCTTCTCTAATCAAACCATTTAGAAAGGCCAATTTGACATCCATTTGGTATAGCTTGAAGCCACGATGTGCTGCAAATGCAAGCATCAATCGGATGGATTCTAATCGTGCCACAGGAGCATAGGTCTCATCATAATCAAGGCCTTCAACTTGACTGTAGCCCTTGGCTACTAAGCGTGCCTTGTTTCTAATGGTTTCTCCCTTATGGTTCAATTTGTTCTTGAAGACCCATTTGGTTCCAATAATGGAGGTCTTCTTGGGTCTAGGGACTAAGTCCCAAACTTGACTCCTTTCGAATTGACCTAGTTCATCTTGCATTGCAATGATCCAATCGGGATCATTTAATGCTTCATCAATTTTCCTAGGTTCAATTTCGAAAATTAAGGCAACTTCATTAGCCTCATTCCGGAAGAATGATCTAGTTCTAACCCCATGATGGATGTCTCCAACAATTTGGTCTTGGGGATGACTAGAGGCTAATCTACTTTGCCTAGGAGTTGGTGGTGCTTCTTGAACGGGTTCACTAGACACAAGTCCAGGCTCAGGATCCGGCTGATCAATGGGTTGTCTAGGTTCACCGTCATCAGACTCATCACCATCAACAACACTTGGAGTTTCATTCAAACTTAGTCTCCTAAGTTTGAGTTGGACTCCTTCTACATTTTCTGATTGGTCACTTGATTTTGGAATTTCTTCAAAAACCACATCAGAAGACTCTTCAACTAATTTAGATTTCTTGTTGTAGACTCGGTAGGCTTTGCTAACGAGGGAGTACCCGACTAGTATCCCTTCATCAGCCTTTGCCGTGAACTTTCCAAGGTGATCCTTGGTGTTTAAAACGAACACCTTACAACCAAACACCCTAAGGTGTTTAACCGTAGGTGGTTTCCCAAACCAAAGTTCATGGGGAGTCTTTCCTAAAAACCTATGAATGAGGACCCGATTTTGCACATAGCAAGCTGTATTTACAACTTCAGCCCACAAGTAACTCGGTAGTGAGTACTCATTGAGCATGCTTCGTGTAGCCTCTTGTAAAACACGGTTCTTCCTCTCTACAACACCATTTTGTTGTGGTGTTCTAGGAGTAGAGAACTCATGCTTATAACCTCTATCTTGACAAAATTCTAAAAACCTTTGGTTTTGAAATTCACCTCCATGATCACTTCTAATTGTCTTAATGGTTGATGATTTTTCATTTTCAACTCTTTTACAAAAAGAAATGAAGATATCTAAGGTTTGGTCCTTATATTTTAAAAAGTAAGTCCATGTATACCTAGTAAAATCATCAATAATAACAAAGCAATATCTACTTCCATTCAATGATATGATGGTACTACAATCAAATAGATCCATATGAAGTAAATCTAATGCATTGGAAATACTTACAGCGTTTTTACCTTTATGTGCTGATTTTGTTTGCTTACCCATTTGGCATGCATCACAAAGTTTGTCTTTCTCATACTTGATGCTTGGTAAGCCACGGACTAGTCCCTTGTTGGCCAACTTCCGGATGTTCTTCATGTTAACATGTGCTAACCTCCGGTGCCAAAGGGTGGACTCTTCTTCTCTTGACATGAGACACTTAGCAAAAGCATTAGTAGCACTTTTAAATGAAACTTGATAAATATTGTCTACTCTTGCTCCTACTAGTACCGTATCCAAGGTGTCATGTTGTCTAACTAGACATTGACTTGGTTGGAAGTCAATTGTGTAACCCGTGTCACACAATTGACTCACACTTAGGAGATTAAATTTCATCCCCTTGACTAGAAGAACATTTGAAATTCTAAGACATTCGTATATTTGAATGTCTCCTATCCCTATGACCTTAAGACTACCATTGTTACCAAATGATACATTACCTCTACTTTTCTTGTGAAGTGTGGTAAACAATGATCTATCCCCGGTCATGTGTTTGGAGCATCCACTATCAACGAACCAAGTTGATAGATGCTCCCCCTCAATCATAACCTACACAATTCGAAAAATAGAAGTTTTAGGTACCCAAACCTTGGGACCTAAAGCATCAACTAAACATGACTTAGGCACCCATGCCTTGACAACTTTTTTTTGAGTCTTGGGTGTCCTAGATTGTCTCATATCAATCCTAGACATCAAAGACACGAATAAGGGTCCTTTGGGTCGGTAACCAATACCGACCCTATTGTAAACTGCCCTTTGGGCATTTAGGATCATATCTAGGGTCTTAGAGCTAGTTGAGAACTTCTCAAGAATATTCTTGAGCTTCTCAACTTCACTCTTCAATGATTTGTTCTCTTCTACTAACAAGTTATCATGCAAATCATTTACTTCCTCAACCTTAGAGGATTTCAAAATTTCAATCTCATGTTTCAATGATTTAATTTCATCTTCTAACAATTCAACATGCAAATCATCAATGTCATCATCCCTAGATACCTTCAATTGATCAATTTCTAATTGCAATGCTTTAACCTTATTTTTGGACTTCTTAAGCATACTAGTTAAACATGCAATTGCTCTATAACACTTTTCAAGTTCGGGAAAAGTTACCTCTTCATCATCCGAAGATGATGAAGCCGCGTTTGAGGAACTCGAAGATTCATCACTACTTTCCTCTCCAAGAGCCATAAGTGCCACATGCCTTGTGCTCTTCTCCTCCTTCTCTTCATCGGATGAGCTAGAGGATGACTCATCCCAAGTGGCCTTCAAAGCCTTCTTCTTCTTCTTGGATTTTTCTTCTTTCTTTTTGGATTTCTCCTCCTTCTTTAGTTTCGGGCATTCATTCTTGAAGTGCCCTTTCCTACCACACTCAAAGCAAGATGCATTAGTTTTATCAAGTTTGGATTCACTAGAGTTACCTCTACTCTTGAAGCGTCGACCCCTTCTCATCATTCTTCTCACAAAGTTCGCCATCTCGGAGGAAGAAGAGCCGCTGCCATCTTCCTCGGAATCTGACTCGGATTCGGAAGATGATGAAGATGAAGAGACTTCCTTCTCCTTCTTCTTCTTGTTGATTTGGTCCCTTGCAACTAAGGCAATCCCCTTCTCCTTGGGCCTTTGTTAGCCATTTCATGCAATTCCATCTCACAAAATAAATCATCTAACTTACAATAGATCCTTGGAACTTTGTAGGCATCCACCATGGATGACCACAAAGCATTCCTTGGAAATGCTTTCAAGACATACCTCACAAGGTCGCGATTCTCGACCTTTTCATCAATTGAATGAAGCCCATTGAGGACTTCCTTGAACCGGCTATGAAGCTCACTTACCGATTCATTCTCCTTCATGGAGAGATTTTGGAGTTGATTGAGGAACAATCCCTCTTTTCTTGAGTCTCGGGTGCCCTCGTGAAGCTCAATGAGTTTGTTCCACAAGTCCTTTGCACTTGTGAAAGGACCAACCTTGATGAGTTGGTCTTTGTTCATGCCACATTGTAGAGTGACAACCGCCTTCGCGTCGGCTTCACTCTTTCGAGTTTGTTCGGCAGTCCACCTCCATGACTCAAGTTCTTTGCCTTCATCATCCTTAGGATGAATCCCTCCTTCACCGCGAACCAAGTGTGGATATCCATCTTCAAATAATATTCCATCTTTGATCTCCAATATTGAAAGTCAGCGCCATCAAAGAATGGAGGTCGGGTGGTGGAGAAGCCTTCTCTCAACGCCATCTTGTTGATAACTCTCGGATGTTAAGCCGTAAACAGAGCCCCAAGCTCTGATACCACTTGTTGGAAACGGATGGCTAGAGAGGGGGGGTGAATATAGCCAATCACTTCGACTTTAAACACTTATGAAGTTTCTGCAACTCAGATATCAGTAGCACAGCGGAAAGAGTAGAAAACAGAGTGTGCAGAAAACTAAAAACAGAAACGAAAGCAAAACAAACACAACTAGCAAGATCGCTAACAAGGAGGGTTTACAAGGTTCGGGGATAACTTGCCCCTACTCCTTGGCGTGCCCTTAAGGTGGGCGATCCCTTGATCGTCGGCAGATCAAGCCCCGGTTAACACCGGATAGAAGACAACCTCCTTCTCGGTGGAGAAACCTCTCCACAGCGTTTCAATCACAAATATATGTTTAAGCACAATGAAACAATAGGAAGGATCTTACTCAAGCACTCAGCAAAGACAAGAACACAGCAAGCTTTCCCGAGCTCCACCCAGCGGCGATCTCACGCAAGGAACCCTTCCTCGTGTCTTCCCGCTGTCGGACTCCAAGCCTCTTGTTCTCTCCTTCAAGCGCTCAAGTAATGGTTGCTTCAAGAATGCAGTAGCTTGCTCAAGGTGATGAGAACTTCAGAAACACAGCAAGCAAGTTGTGGAGAACTCAAGGCGCGGCAAGAACTCAGTTCGCAAAAACAGAACGCCTCCACGAAGCCTTCTCCGCCCTTTTTGTTTCTCCACTCAGCATCAGGTGACAGCATCTCCTGCAGCCTCCAGCTACCTCACTGCCAACGCCAGCTACCACTGAGCCTTCCCTGGACTTCCTGAGCTCCCTCAGCCAAGCTCCAGTCAGCGGCTCCAGTCTGCAGCTCCGGCCGTTGCAACCTGAGATGGAAAACGGACAAACCTGCTCCAAGGAAAGCCTCCATTGACTTCTCCTTGAGTGTTTGAATCCTCCCCTGTCACCTGCAGCTTAATCAGAGTGTTAGAGCAGCATATCAAGCAGTAAATCAAGATTCAGAAGTGAAGCGCAGAGAATCGGATACGATCAGACGCTCTGATCGCGTCTGACAGTGCAATTTGAATTAAAGTGATCGGTCACCGGACCGATCCAGGGCTTGTGGATCGGTCACCAGACCGATCCACCTCTGTGCTGGGATTCCCAGCTCTCACGGCAACACAGCCTGATCGGTCACCGACCGATCAGGTGATGCCTGATCGGTCACCGACCGATCAGAGTGAAGCCTGATCGGTCACTCAGACCGATCAGGTCTGATGA
Source organism: Boesenbergia rotunda (assembly GCA_024364735.1). Classification (NCBI taxonomy): domain Eukaryota; kingdom Viridiplantae; phylum Streptophyta; class Magnoliopsida; order Zingiberales; family Zingiberaceae; genus Boesenbergia; species Boesenbergia rotunda. The sequence goes on from JAGFNQ010001580.1 coordinate 147,451, forward strand.
ACAGTGTCTCTGGAAATCAAATCCTAAGTCCCTGATCGGTCACTGGACCGTTCAGGACATGATCCGTGGGAGAACTCACTCACTGTCCGCTCCCTGATCGGTCACCAGACCGATCAGGAGCAAGGCAGCGAGGAAGCTGCCTGCTCCCTGATCGGTCACCAGACCGATCAGGAGCCACACAGTAGGTTCCCAACCTCACTGTGCGCTCCCTGATCGGTCACCAGACCGATCAGTCCTCGCTGGATCGGTCACCAGACCGATCCACGAAGAAGCAGCGTGCCAATATCCCTGATCGGTCACCAGACCGATCCAGGGACTCAAACCTAGCCCTCCAAGCTAGGGATTCATCCACCTTAGCCCTCCAAGCCAAGGATTTCACCATCTAACTCTCCAAGTTGGGAATTTGCACCTAACCCTCCAAGTTAGGACTTTTCACCTAGCCCTCCAAGCTAGGACTTTTCACCCAGCCTTCCCAGCTAGGACTTTTCACCCAACTTTTCCGAGTTAGAACTTCATCCAACCTAGCCCTCCAAGCTAGGCACCTGACCCTCCAAGCCAGGACTTTTTCACCTAATTCTCCAAGATGGGAATTTGCACCTAACCCTCCAAGTTAGGACTTTTCACCTAGCCCTCCAAGCTAGGACTTTTCACCCACCTCTTCCGAATTAGGACTTTTCACACACCTAGCCCTCCAAGCTAGGATTTTCAACACCTAACCATCCAGATTAGGATTTTCCAACACCTAGCCCTCTAAGCTAGGATTTTCCACACCATGCCTGATCCCCGATCAGGACTTAATCATAATCAATCATCATCCACCTAAACTAAAATCGGTGTCAACACCAAAACAACAATCAGGGCCAGACTGCATCAACAATTATCAGTCCCTTGCTTAGTATAAGTAGAGGCCCACAGTCGAGATGGAATTGGACAAACCATCGAGATAGTTGTAGTGTAATTAGGTGTGGTTGGTCTTGACCATGGAATTACACTAGTGTGCTTTGAGTACATTGAGCAGGACCAAAACCAAAGGTAATCCAATTTGTACTGGCTTGATAATTGGATAGGACCTCATATTTTATTATGGAGTACGATCCCTAAATCCCGATATAATAACGCGCACATATTATTAATTATTATTTCTTTGATTTACCAATGTGTGAGATCTATTCTGTTAGATCGATAGGCCCGGTAAGTTGCGAGATAATATTACTTATATGGTGTGCCGTTGATTATTGACGAAATCCATGTCCTGGTGAGTCGGGATGATGATGTTCCCTTGATGAGCTCAAAAGGTTCATCATGTTAAACCCTGCAGGTGGATTTGTTCCAACATGATGATAAGGTTGAGTGGTACTAATCAAGGATCCAGAGGTTGATTAATTTAATTTGTCAGTAAATTAAATTAATTGGCGGGCATTCGATATCTTAAACACGGGGGGGGGGGGGATGGACGACTCATAATATGTGGAGCCCATATGAAAATATGGGGGTTGGTGAGGAAGTTCAATTAAGATCCTTTAGTGGAATGGATCTTAATTAATGGATTGGTTTTAGATCCATTAGCGGGCCAAGATCCAACTCCTCCTCTTGGTCCCTACCTTAGCCCTATATATACCCTATGGGATCATGAAACCAAGGAAAATCCACAACATAACAAACCCTTGGCTCTCTCTCTCTTCTCTCCCTCTCCTTCTCTCTCCTAGGGCAACCGGCGGCACCAAGGAAAGAAGAGGTTTTCTCTTCTTCCTCCTCCCTTCTTCTTCTCTCAGTAGGTGGTGCAAAGGAGAGGAGATCCTTCTCCTCTTCAGTTTATGGTCGGAGCCACCTTGAGGAGGTCGGGAGAGGCTGGTGGCAAGGGGCAAGGGCGCAAGGCGCTAGCGGCAAGGAAGGTGGAAGAGAAGGGCCAACGGTGGGTTTGGATGTCGAAGAAGAAGAGTTCTCCTCTCTCTTCATTCTCTTCTCCTTCTTCCTCTCTTCCTCCTTAGGGCTGACGTGAGACCTTCCTCTGGTGGTCGGCGGCAAGGGGAGGAGGTCTTGGTGGCCGACGCAACTCCAACCCTTGGAGTTAAGGTTTGTGCAATCGAGGAAGAATCTTTTGGTGGACTTGGTGATCTCGGTTCCCGGTAGCTCGTCACCCACACGACGTCTGGGAAGGGAGGGACATAAGGTAGAAGGCCGCGAGGTAATAGGGAAGGTATAATCTCTCCCTAAGTTCCTTATGTTATTTTGTGCCATGTTAATTAGTCTTGTCATTTCATGTGTTTTGATTAATTATTTTGATTGCAAATTATAGCTAATAATTAATTAATTGGACCCCGACCGTAAACATAATAACCGACGATCCACTCGTCGTCTCTTCCACAGTCGTTCGGTTAGAAGAATTACAAGGCACGATCTTTGTGATTGACCAAGTTGTAATTCGTACCGAACGATACGATGACGAGATGGTCGTTGGGAGACGGGTCTCCATTTGGATTAATTTTTTAATCCATAGGCATGGAGAGGTCTCTTAAGGACGACCAAGTATTCAATTAGGAAACCCGCCAAGCCATACCCAACACACACGATATGTATCAAATTGAGAATTTAATACATTATTAGAAACTTAATTAAAAATGCCTTGACTTGATTGAATCATGCATAAATGTCATGCTCATGCTCATGCATAAAGGTCTCCATTTCTGCATGATTTAGAATGGTTAGTTAAGGATAAAAGACTTACTTGAAACTTGAACAACATAGTATTAGGTGGATGTGAGATGATAGTACGTTAGGGAAGCCCTTCTAATAAGGTCAAGTGGGGTAAGTTGTACCATACTTGGTCTGTTTAGTCTGGTGGAACTAGCCGAAGCTACCGATCCAAAACCTAAGCTAGTTAGACCAAAATTTCTCAAGAAGTAATTTGAAAATGAACTTTCAGTAAAAGGCTTTGTTAAGGAAAGGGTTGTTGCTCCAATAAGGCTACAGCCAAAGAAGGTCTCTGTGCCTTGCCAAGACCTGGAAGCCAATTATCGAAACTCATTTTTTATTTACTATTTGATAAATTTGAATCTAATACAAGTTTTAATTAAATCTTAGATTTAACATTAATTCAAAGAAAAATTACTCAAACATCTCACAATACACCCATAAGGCAACCATGCTTGCTTGTACTGAGACATTTAGAATGGGTGAGATGGTAAGAACTAATAAATTGAAAGATGCTTTTCAAAATTATTTTCTAAATTCTTAGGATATTTTTATAAAAATCTATTTTCAAAATAATGTTTTAACATAATAATGTTTTTATGGATTTTATGCTTGTCTGATTGCTTATATACAATACATTTTCAAAATTATATTCTTTCGAAAAATTGTTTGACCTACACAATTAGACACAAGCCTTTTAGGTCAACACTAAAGTCCCTTAAGGCACTTAGATAGAGTCAGACGGTGTCGAGTTCAGGAGGAGTGTTTTTTTTTCAAAAATAAATATTTTTTGAAAAGTTTTGTGCTTTAAAAATTACTATCACTTCAAAATATGTTTTTGAAAAATGTTTAAGAAACTTATTATATTCCATTCTTTCGAAAATTAATTCTTTGAAAATTATCATACTATCTGATAAGTACCATTTTATTGATTATTTTAATTGTTAAAATCCATGTTTGACCTATGTTTTTATTGCTTAATTGTGAAATTGCCCTAGGTTTTAGAACTTACTCTTATTTTGGACTTAATTACAAATTTACACATATTTGGATTATTTGGCCACTAAATTCATGATCTATTTTTGTAGGCATGAAAGGTTCATGGACTTAGGGCATATTGGGTCAAACTTGAGTCGGAAGTGACCCGAATCGAGTTATCAAGATTAGGATTAAATCTGGGTCGTCCGATTCATAAGCGGCTAGATCTGAGCCATCCGGGACCATCTGAAGCAATCCGAGCTGGGGTTAGGGTTGATCAAACACTCTGATTAAGATCTGAAGGTTTCATCCAAATCAGAGCTCAATCAACCGTTGGATCAAACTCGGAGGGCTCTAGATCGTCCATTCAAAGATTAGGTTGATCTGGACCATCCATTGCAAATCTGGAGGATCTGAGCTACCACGAGGCAGATCCTGACCCTTGATCAACATCTGGAAAGTTTGGGTCAGATCAGAGCAAGATCAACCGTTGGATTCATCCAAATCAATCTGGACCGTCCACTGATAAGTATTTAATCAAACTCACCGCAGCCTTCAGCCTTCGTCACGTCTTCCTCGCCGCAAAGTTTTCTTCATTTTCCATTGCAATTTCTTCAGTAGTTCTTCAATCCAAGGGGCGCGACCACCTCAACTCTTCATCTAGATCAAGATTTGGATCATTGGAGATAGCTTGGGTGGAGAATTCAGCTCAATTGTTATCCAGACAGAGGTGTTTGAGGGTTTCGGCATCTCTGTGGTCCGAGCGCTTGAATCTCAGCCACCATCCATTTCCGATCATCTGAGCCACTTGTAGGGGTTCTCAGGTAAGCTCAGAAGATCCTCGAATCATCATCGCCATCCACTCAACTGAGATCGAAGGGATTTGGATTGGATTTCCCCAGCTGATGCAGTTTGAGCAGATTTGACCGACTGAGCTGTTTTCCAATTGGTTTGCTGAGCTTAGGGGTTCGAGGCTAGCCTTTGTGTGACGAACAAAGAGATTTTGAGCTTAGGGAGGATTGAGGCTTAATTATTTAGCTAATCTCAGTTGTTTGTAGCTGTAATTTCTATTACTGCAGTGTTTCGTTTCTGAATTTTGTATCAGCAACTTAGTTTCTATTTCTGAATTGTTCCAGCTCTAATTAGTGTTTCAATGCTTCAAGTAGATAGTTAGATTGCTAGTTCAGTGATCAATTGAATTTAATTTAGTTTATTTTCTGTTTATTCCTTGCGTATCAGTTAGTCTTTCTGTTTACAGCTTGCTTACCAGTCCTGTAGTTGTGTATCAGCCATTTCTATTGAGTTCTTGCATTTTGGTTCCAAACTTACTTTAGTTTTACTTTATGAGTGTACCTTGTAGTTTGTCCTAGCTGAATAGCACTTGATTTTAACTTTGCGCATTAGTTTTTGAGTATCGACTTCAATTCTGTAATCTGAATTCAATTTCTACAAACCCATATCATTTCAGAAATTTCAGCTCATTTGCTTTTGAGTTTCGAGTCCATTAAATGGAAATTCCACTTAAGCCTTGCTGATCATCAAAATAGTAAATCCATTTTAGTCATTTGCTTGTTTTGTGTCCAAGTTAACTGTTGCAATTTTGCAATTGGATCAATTCTGCCAAACTCAGCTCCATTCCACAATTTAGTTCCCATTTCTGTAATCGATTTTACTTCTGCAAATCTTTGGTTGTAGTTCCTGAATTTTACATCAAGTGAGCCTTAGTTCTTATCTTCTAAGTTCACATTGCAGCTTGCCTCCTCTACCTCAGTTATTTTTCAGCATCAGTTTTTACAGTTCGCAGAAGTTGTGTCATTTCTGCACTTCTTCAGCTCAAGTCTGAATTGCAATTTCAGCTCATCAGATATGTGGCTAATTAGTGAACCATTGCATCAGCTTGTTCTGCATTCAATCGCTTGCTTGCCTCTGATTTGTTTGTTCACCCTGCCATATCTGAATTTTGTTTCAGTGTGCTTCGAATTGCAATTAAAACTGCAGTGTGTATCAGTTTGTTTCAGTGTGTTTCTCCTCTGATTTGTTATTTCTGAAACCTTGTATCAACTTAAAATTGCAGTTTATTTCACATTCACTTGCTCACATCAGTTGTACAATTGCTTTCTGTATCAAGCATTAACTCAATTCGGCAGATTGTCATTTTTGAACTTTGTATCTATTTTCTGCTTGCGTATCAGCTGGCCATAGCTGAGTTGTGTTCAGTTTCCATTCTTGACAACATATTGTTTAACATTCAATTATTGCAAGACCTAATTCCTGAAGTTAAACCTGGTTATTAGTGTGATAGTGCACCTTAATTCAGCTTGCTTAGCATTCAGTTTGCTGCAAATTTCAATCCTAAATTTCTGCAATGCAGTTAATAACTTCTGCAGTTTAGTGAATTTCTGTAATTATCATCAAGTGAAGTCTTGGGATTGGATTGGTATTGGATTGTTTTTAGATTGCTTGCATTTGGTTTGTCTTGAGTTTGGTTTTGAAATCAAGTCTTTGTATTGGTTGCAAGTGAAAGTCAGCTACTGTGTGCTTTATTGTTTAGGATTTGTGTTGCATTTAAAAATCAGATTCACTTTCTAAAAATTAGTTAAGTACTTTAGTTGAGTAAGGGGACTTTTGGGTTGAGTTATAACTTGCTATCACTTGTTTGATTTATTGAGTTGAGTTCTCTTCTTTTCATTTCATTTTCATTCTCAATTGCAATCAAAACCCAGATTTACATTCGAAACTCAAAATTCACAAACGACACATAAATACAAGCTCGAATCATATAACTCTCAACTAGTCCCCAGGAAAAATACGACCTGTGATCCCCTTTACTACGTTTTCATATTTTTGATTGCAAAAAGGGATTCCAGCATTTTATAAATATTCTAAATTTGGAGGACCCACATTCGTGACAGTCTATTTTGGGTCCGTCACTATCATTTCAAAATATCGGTCAGAAATTATTTTAAATTAATCTTTTGATTTTGATAAACCCTGAAAGACACATGGGAGTTTTCTTCTTAATCTACAAGAACTCCTAGGATTGTGTCAGATTTAGAGGGAGTCTAAGTCAAAAGAAAGTAATTCTATTTTTTGATAATTTTTAATTATTAGATAATTCTTTTGGTCTGAATCAAACCCTAAGACTCAGAGAAAGATTACATGTAGTCAACAAGCTTCTGAGGACTGTGTCAAGTTTAGGAGGAGGTCAAATTAAAAGAATTATTGAATATTTCAAAATATTTTCATACACTGTATTTTCAGAATCTTTTTGAAAATATAAGAATTTTCTCTTTAAAATACTATCATTTTAAAGTCATTTTTTCATAAAAATCACTTTCAAAAACTTATCTTTTTTATGGAATCACTTTTGAAAATAATCTTACTTGAGTTTGGAGAATTTTCCAGGACACTTAGGGAAATGTCCTTGTAGTTAACAAGGTTTCCTAGGATTGTGTCAGGCTGAAAAAGAATTCAAGTCAGGAACTTATTTTCAAAATCCTTTTGTCTTTTGGAATCAATTTGAAATAATATTTACTTGAGTTTGGAGAATTTCCAAGACACTTAGGGAAATGTCCTTGTAGTTAACAAGGTTTCCTAGGATTATGTCAGACTAGATAAGAAAACAAGTCAAGTAAAATATTATGTTTTAAAAAAAATAATATTAAAAGATTTTTTTATATTTGTTTACAAAATATTTTTCAAAGCACTAATATTTGTTAAGTACAAAATATTTTTCAAAGTACTAATATTTTTCAAAAGTGCAAAATATTTTTCAAAATACTAATATTTTTCTAAAGTGCACAATATTTTTTCCAAAGTATAAATTTTTTTGTGCAAAACATTTTTCAAAGTACTAAGTGCAAATTTCTTTCAAAATACGAATTTTTCTTAATGCACTATATTTCTCTAAGTGAAAATATTTTTCTAAAGTGTATAATTTTTTTTAAGTGAAAAACTTTTATGAGTGCAGTTTTTCTAAGGCAATATTTTTCTAAGTGCAAAATTTGCTAAGTTCAAAATATTTAATAAAAGTACAAAATATTTTCTAAAACTGCACAATATTTTTCACAGTACAATTTAAGTACTTAGTTTTTTAACTAGTACCTAGTCTTTTTCAAACAAAAAGGGAAGAGTTTCGAAAATTATTTTATCAAAAATGATATGCTTTCAAGGAATTATACTAAGTACTTTCAAAAGGAAAAGAAATTTTTGTTGAAATTTTCGTTGTTGGTGCAAGTTTGTTTTGTCATCTTTTTTGATGTATGACAAAGGGGAAGAGTGAGCTTAAGTTAGAAATTTTTTCTTAGGAATTTTTTTTTTCTCTCCCAAAGGAATAGAGAGCTTAAGTTGTTTTCCCCAAAGGATCAAAATGTAAATCAAAATATTTTTCCAAGGATCAAAGTTTAAATCAAAATGTTTTTCTAAGGATCAAAACTTAGATCAATTTTTTCCATTTTATCCCAAGGGTCATAACATAACCCTTTAATCCAATCTAACTTAAGATACTGTCAAATATCAAAAAGGGAGAGATTGTTGGTGCAAGATGCATCAGTGACGCCCTCCTCTAGTGTTTCAATGTTTAACAATATGCTTAAGTTAGTGATACATTGAACAAGAGAAGGGTAAGTCAAGAAATCAGCACCAATGTGAAGAAAAGTCCTAGTTAACCTAGGCAATAAGTCCTGGTACGAAGAATTGGGTGTTGATGCAGTTTGACCTGATTGTTGTTTTGGTGTTGACACCGATTTAAGTTTAGGTGAGTAAGATAAGTTCGGTTTAAGTCCTGGTTGGGGACTGGGCACGAATTCCGATGAGTGAAGCCGGGTGAAGGAAATCCTAGTGAGTGAAGCTAGGTGAACAAAACCCTGGTGAGTGAAGTCGGGTCTCGGTGAGTGAAGCCAGGTGACGGAAACCCTGGTGAGTGAAGCCGGGTCCTGGTGAGTGAAGTCGGGTGACGAAAATCCTGGTGAGTGAAGCCGGGTCCTAGCGAGTGAAGCTAGGTGAAGGAAACCCTGGCGAGTGAAGCCAGGTCCTAGCGAAGAAAGCTAGGTTGAACAAAGTCCCAATGAGTGAAGCTGGGCATGAAGTCTTGGTCCGGGGGGCTGAGCATGAGTCAGCTAAGTGGCTGGATCAGTCTGGAGTCCGATCAGAAGTTGGCACGAGCTCTCTTGTTAATAGATCGATCTGGTGACTGATCTAGGGTGTCTGATCGTTCTGGTGAACGATCAGAAAGAGAACAAAAACATTCTATATGGTTTATGATCATTCTGGTGAACGATCAGAGAGAGTTCAGATGATTTCTATAAGAAACCCTGATCGGTCTGTCTGACCGATCAGGGACATCCTGACCGATCAGGATGGCTCCTGATCGGTCAAGGAGTGACTTGATTGGTCACTATGACCGATTAGGCCCTAACCCGATCGGTCAAGTGATCGATCAGGTTAGGGAGCTGGTGGGAGCTAGCGGAAATTCCAATGAGCTGGTGGATCGGTCTGGTGATCGATCTTCGATCCCTGATCGGTCAGTGTGACCGATCACAGCTTCACTGGATCGATCAGGCCCATCACTGATCGGTCTCTTTGATCGATCAATGCCTTATTGGAAATCATCTGAAGGGTTTATGGTTGAGGATCGGTTTGGTGACCGATCCCTTATCTCTGATCAGTCAGGGTGGCCGATCGGAACCTTACTGGATCGATCAGAGGTGAGTCTGATCGGTCCGAAGGGTAACTGATTGGTTCGGATGATCGATCAGTGTCTGATAACTTTAATTTGAATCGTTGTCAGACTTCTGATTTCACTCTGATTTCTTTCTGATACCTGCTGATTTCTTTTTGATTTGCTGTGCTAATCTTCTGATGAGTGTGCAGGTAATACAGGGATGACACAAACCAAGAAGGAGGGTCAATTGGCGGCTTTTTCTTCGGGCAGGTTTGTTTATTTTCCATTCGCAGGATTCAACAGCTTCTGGCACGGGCTGGCAACTGTCTGGCGGGAGCTGGCGACTGACCTGAGGCTCGGCTGAAGAGGTTTCAGTGGATTGAGCCTAGTAGAGGTTAGTGGGTCAGTGATGACGGAGTTGTGTTCAGTGGTTGCAGACGCGCGGTGATGAGCTGAGGCTTAACAGAAGGCTGGCGAAGAAGAGACGGTAACTTTTGAGAACTCTGAATCTGTTGAGAACGGTGGGATTCGATCAGCAAGAAGACACCGCGAGAAGGAAGAGCTGAGTGAAGGCTTTTGCTGTTGTGCTGTGTTGTGAGTTGTGCTCTGTAAACGTTCTCCTTCCCGCTTTCTGTGCTCGCACTCTGTAAGCCTTCTCATTGTTTCTATGCTTTGTTTGATATTATTCTGAGACTATCTGTGGAGAGGTTTCTCCACCGAGAAGGAGACTGTGTTATCCGAATTTCTGGGGCTTGATCTGCCGACGATCAAGGGATCGCCCACCTCACGGGTACGCCATGGAGTAGGGGCAAGTTATCCCCGAACCTTGTACATCTTTGAGTTAGCATTTGTTCTTTCTGTATTTCTGTTCTGTTTTGTATTTTGTTTCCGCTACTAACTGTTGATGCAGTCTGACCCTGATTGTTATTTTGGTGTTGACACCGATTTTTGTTTAGGTTGATGATTATGATGATTATGATTAAGTCCCGATCGAGGATCAGACAGGGTATGGGAAATCCTAGCTTGGAAGGCTAGGTATTGGAAAATCCTAACCTGGAGGGTTAGGTGTGGAAAATCCTAGCCTGGAGGGCTAAGTGTTGAAAAGTCCTAATTTGGAAGAGTTGGGTGAAAAGTCCTAGCTTGGAGGGCTAGGTGAAAAGTCCTAACTTGCAGGGTTAGGTGCAAATTCCCAACTTGGAGAGTTAGGTGAAAAAGTCCTGGCTTGGTGGGTCAGGTCATAGCTTGGAGGGCTAGGTTTGGAAAAGTCTTAATCCGGAAGAGTTGGGTGAAAAGTCCTAGCTTGGAGGGCTAGGTGAAAAGTCCTAACTTGGAGGGTTAGGTGCAAATTCCCAATTTGGAGGGTTAGGTGAAAAATCCTTAGCTTGGAGGGCTAAGGTGGATGAAACCCTAGCTTGGAGGGCTAGGTTGGAGCCCCTGGATCAGTCTGGTGACCGATCAGGGAGTATGCGTTTCACCCATTGCTTTGCTCTTGATCGGTCTGGTGACCGATCAGGGAGCAAACAGTGAGGTTGAGTTCCCTTGCTGATCTGCTCCTGATCGGTCTGGTGACCGATCAGGATCACTGTGCAGATCGTTCTGGAGAACGATCCAGCGTCGCGGGTTCCTCTCTATGATCGATCAGGACGGAGCCTGATCTGTCTGATCATGACCTGATCGATCTGGTGACCGATCAGGAGGCTCCCTGATCAGTCCGGTGACCAATCAGAAGGGTTGGACTGCGAAGATCAGAAATCACCCGATAAAGGGGTGGATCGTCTGGTGATCGATCCACAACCTGGGATCGGTCTGGTGATCGATCCAGGAGAGTCCCAAAGAAATCCCGATTTCTAATTGAGCGTTGGGGACCGATCAGGACGGAGCCTGATCGGTCTGGACCCAGCCTGATCGGTCTGGTGACCTATCAGGAGACTCTCTGAACGGTCAGGTGACCTATCAGGAAGTCGAGGGAGAGCTCAGTGGTAGCTGGCGTTGGCAGAGAAGCAGCTAGAGGCTGCAGGAGATGGTGTCACCTGGTGCTGAGTGGAGAAACAAAAAGGGCGCAAGAAAGCTTCGTTGATGTAGAAGTTCGAAATACAGAGTTCGCGAATTGAGTTCTTGCTGCGCCTTTGGTTTCTCCACAACTTGCTTGCGTGTTCTGAAATTTCATCACCTTGAGCAAGCTACTGAAATCTTGAAGCAACCATTCATTACTTGAGCGCTAGAAGGAAGGAACAAGAAGCTCCAAGTCCAACAGCGGGAAGACACGAGGAGAAGGCTCTTGCGTGAGATCATCGCTGGTGGAGCTCTGAGGGAGCTTGCTGTGTTCTTGTCTTTGCTAAGTGCTAAGTAAGATCTTTCTTTGTGTTTCATTGTGCTTAAACCTATATCTGTGATTGAAACGCTGTGAGAGAAGGTTTCTCCACCGAGAAGGAGGTTGTCTTCTATCCGGTGTTAACCGGGGGCTTGATCTGCCGACGATCAAGGGATCACCCACCTTAAGGGCACGCCAAGGAGTAGGGGCAAGTTATCCCCGAACCTTGTAAACCCTCCTTGTTAGCGATCTTGCTAGTTGTGTTTGTCTGCCTTCGTTTTCTGTTTTTGTCTTTTGCACTTCTTTGTTTCCATTGATTCTTCCGCTGTGCTACTGATAAGTTTGAGTGCAGAATTCGATAAGTGCCTAAAGTCCAAGTGTTTGGCTATATTCACCCCCCCTCTCTTGCCATCCGGGTTCCAACAAGTGGTATCAGAGCTTGGGGCTCTGTTTTTGCTGATTAACAACCGAGAGCTATCATCCATGGCGTTGAGAGAAGGATTTTCCACCACCCGACCTCCTTTCTTTGATGGCGCTGATTTCCAATATTGGAGATCAAAGATGGAGTATTATTTGAAGATGAACATCAACACTTGGTTCACGGTGAAGGAGGGTTTCACTCCTCCTAAGGATGATGAAGGCAAGGAACTTGAATCATGGCGGTGGACAGCCGAACAAACTCGGAAGAGTGAAGCCGACGCAAAGGCGGTTGCCACTTTACAATGCGGCATGAACAAAGACCAACTCATCAAGGTTGGTCCTTTCACAAGTGCAAAGGACTTGTGGAACAAGCTCATTGAACTCCATGAGGGCACCCGAGATTCAAGAATCGCCAAGAGGGACTTATTCCTTAATCAACTTCAAAATCTCTCCATGAAGGAGAATAAAACGGTAAGTGAGCTCCATAGCCGGTTCAAGGAAGTCCTCAATGGGCTTCATTCGATTGATGAAAAGGTCGAGAATCGCGACCTTGTGACGTATGTACTAAAAGCATTTCCAAGGAATGCTTTGTGGTCATCCATGGTGGATGCCTACAAAGTATCCAAGGATTTATCCTTTGTTTAGTTAGATGATTTGTTTTGTGAAATGGAATTACATGAAATGGCTAACAAAGGCCCCAAGGAGAAGGGGATTGCCTTAGTTGCAGGGGATCGATCCAATAAGAAGAGGAAGGAGAAGAAGAAGGAGAAGGAAGTCACTTCATTTTCATCCTCTTCCGAATCCGAGTTCGATTCTGAGGAAGATGGCAGCGACTCCTCATCCTCCGAGATGACGAACTTTGTGAGAAGGATGATGAGAAGGGGTCGTCGCTTCAAGAGTAGAGGTAACTCTAGTGAAGCTAAACTTGATAAGACTAATGCTTCGTGCTTTGAGTGTGGTAGGAAAGGGCATTTCAAGAATGAATGCCCAAAGCTAAAGAAGAAGGAGGAGAAATCCAAAAGGAAAGAAGAAAAATCCAAGAAGAAGAAGGCTTTGAAGGCCACTTGGGATGAGTTATCCTCAAGCTCATCCGATGAAGAGAAGGAGAGAAGAGCACAAGGCATGTGGCACTCATGGCATTGGGAGATCAAGAGAGCAGTGATGAATCTTCCAACTCCTCAAACGCGGCTTCATCATCTTCGGATGATGAAGAGGTAACTTCTCCCGAGCTTGAGAAATGTTATAGAGCTATTGCATGTTTAACCAATATGCTAAAGAAGTCTAAAAATAAGGTTAAAGCATTGCAATTAGAAATTGATCAATTGAAACTATCTAGGGATGATAACACTGATGACTTACATGTTGAATTGTTAGAAGATGAGATTAAGTCATTAAAACTTGAGGTTGAACATTTGAAATCCTCTGAGGTTGAGGATGTAGATGATTTGCATGATGATTTGCTAGTAGAAGAAAACCAATCATTAAAGAGTGAAGTTGAGAAACTCAAGAATATTCTTGAGAAGTTCTCAACTAGCTCTAAAACCCTAGACATGATCTTGAATGCCCAAAGGGCAGTCTACAATAGGGCCGGTATTGGTTACCATCCTAAAGAACCCTCATTTGTGTCTCTTATGTCTAGGACTGATATGAGACAATCTAGGACACCCAAGGTTCAAAAGAAAGTTGTCAAGGCATGGGTGCCTAAGTCTTGTTTAGTTGATGCTTTAGGTCCCAAGGTTTGGGTACCTAAAACTTCTATTTTTCGAATTGTGTAGGTTATGATTGAGGGGGAGCATCTATCAACTTGGTTCGTTGATAGTGGATGCTCCAAACACATGACCGGGGATAGATCATTGTTTACCACACTTCACAAGAAAAGTAGAGGTAATGTTTCATTTGGTAACAATGGTAGTCTTAAGGTCATAGGAATAGGAGACATTCAAATATCCGAATGTCTTAGAATTTCAAATGTCCTTCTAGTCAAGGGGATGACATTTAATCTCCTAAGTGTCAGTCAATTGTGTGACACGGGTTACACAATTGATTTTCAACCAAGTCAATGTCTAGTTAGACAACATGACACCTTGGACACGGTACTAGTAGGAGCAAGAGTAGACAATATTTATCAAGTTTCATTTAAAAGTACTACTAATGCTTTTGCTAAGTGTCTCATGTCAAAAGACGAAGAGTCCACCCTTTGGCACCAGAGACTTGCACATGTGAATATGAAGAACATCCGGAAGTTGACCAACAAGGGATTAGTTCGTGGCTTACCAAGCATCAAGTATGAAAAGGACAAACTTTGTGATGCATGTCAAATGGGTAAGCAAACGAAATCTGCACATAAAGGTAAAAGCACTATAAGTACTTCTACAACTTTAGATTTACTTCACATGGATCTATTTGATTGTAGTACTATCATATCATTGAATCGAAGTAGATATTGTTTTGTGATCATTGATGATTTCACTAGATATACATGGACCTACTTTTTAAAATATAAGTACCAAACCTTAGATGTTTTCATTTCTTTTTGTAAAAGAGTTGAAAATGAAAAATCATCAACAATTAAGACAATTACAAGTGATCATGGAGGTGAATTTCAAAACCAACGGTTTTTAAAATTTTGTCAAGATAGAGGTTATAGACATGAGTTCTCTATTCCTAGAACACCACAACAAAATGGTGTTGTAGAGAGGAAGAACAGTGTTCTACAAGAGGCTGCACGAAGCATGCTTAATGAGTACTCACTCGCGAGTTACTTATGGGCCGAAGCTGTAAATACAGCTTGCTATGTGCAAAACCGAGTTCTCATCTATAGGTTTTTAGGAAAGACTCCCCATGAACTTTGGTTTGGGAAACCACCTACGATTAAACATCTTAGGGTGTTTGGTTGTAAGGTGTTCATCCTAAACACCAAGGACCATCTTAGAAAGTTCACGGCAAAGGCTGATGAAGGGAAACTAGTCGGGTATTTCCTCGTTAGCA
This sequence comes from Boesenbergia rotunda, assembly GCA_024364735.1. Lineage (NCBI taxonomy): Eukaryota > Viridiplantae > Streptophyta > Magnoliopsida > Zingiberales > Zingiberaceae > Boesenbergia > Boesenbergia rotunda. The sequence goes on from JAGFNQ010001580.1 coordinate 162,501, forward strand.
AAGCCTACCGAGTCTACAACAAGAAGTCCAGATTAATTGAAGAGTCTTCTGATGTTGTCTTTGAAGAAATTCCAAAAGTCAATGGTCAACCAGAAGATGAAGTCCAATTCGAACTTAGGAGACTAGGTTTGAATGAGAGTCCAAATTTTGTTGATGGTGATGAATCCGATGACGGTGAGCCTAGACAACCTATTGATCAGCCGGATCCTGAGGCTGAGCTTATGTCTAGTGAACATATTCAAGAAGCACCACCAACACCAAGGCAAACTAGATTAGCCTCTAGTCATCCCCAAGACCAAATTGTTGGAGACATCCATTATGGGGTTAGGACTAGATCATTCTTTTGGAATGAGGCTAATGAAGTTGCTCTAATTTCCAAAATTGAGCCTAGAAAAATTGATGAAGCATTAAATGATCCCGATTGGATCATTACAATGCAAGATGAACTATGTCAATTCGAAAGAAGTCAAGTTTGGGACTTAGTCCCTAGACCTAAGAAGACCACCATCATTGGAACCAAATGGGTCTTCAAGAACAAATTGAACCATAAGGGAGAAATCATTAGAAACAAGGCACGCTTAGTAGCCAAGGGCTACAGTCAAGTTGAAGGCCTTGATTATGATGAGACCTATGCTCCCGTGGCACGATTAGAGTCCATCCGATTGATGCTAGCATTTGCAGCACATCGAGGTTTCAAATTATATCAAATGGACGTCAAATCGGCTTTTCTAAATGGTTTGATTAGGGAAGAGGTCTATGTCGAACAACCTCCGGGGTTTGAGAGTACCGAATTTCCAAACCACGTGTTCAAGCTCAAAAAGGCACTTTATGGCCTTAAACAAGCAACCCGAGATTGGTACGAGCGGTTGTCAACTTTTCTGATTGAAAAAGGCTTTGTAAGAGGCCAAATAGACCCTACACTATTTCTATGGAGAGATGGTGATAATATTTTTGTAGCCCAAGTATATGTCGATGACATAATTTGTGGCTCAAACAACAAGGGCTATTTAAATGAATTCATTGGACACATGGAAAGTGAGTTTGAAATGAGTCTAGTGGGAGAGTTGACTTTCTTCCTTGGACTTGAAATCAAGCAAACTCGCGATGGTATCCATGTGCACCAATCAAAATACACACAAGAAATGTTTCAAAAATTCAATATGAGTGATTCAAAAGAGGTAACCACTTCCATGGCTACAAATACAAGATTAGATAATGATGAGAGTGGTAAACCCGTTGATTTGACTCAATATCGAAGCATGATAGGGAGTTTGCTATACCTCACTACTAGTCGACCTGATATTCTTTTCGCTGTGGGTATCTGCGCTAGGTATCAAGTCTGTGCCAAGGAATCTAATTTAATCGCTGTTAAGCGAATTTTGAGATATCATAAAGGCACAATAGGAGTCGGTCTTTGGTACCCCCGTATCGAATCATTTGATTTAATTGGCTATACGGATTCTGACTACGCTGGATGTAAGTTGGACCGGAAAAGCACAAGTGGGGGTTGCCAATTCTTGGGTTCATCTTTAGTTAGTTGGTCAAGTCGGAAGCAACATTGTGTTGCTCTCTCCACGACCGAGGCAGAGTATATTGCTATGGGAGAGAGCATATCGCAATTGTTGTAGATGATTCACACTCTAGAGGACTATGGATTGAGTTACAAGGGTGTGCAAGTATTATGTGATAACATTAGCACAATTAACCTAACCAAAAATCCAGTCCATCATTCTAGGACAAAACATATTCAAGTGCATCACCACTTCATTAGAGATCATGTGGCTAGGGGAGATATTGTACTCTCACATGTAGAGTCCAAATCAAACCTCGCTTTCATTTTCACTAAGCCACTCCCCGAAAATGAATTTAGTTTCCTAAGAAGGGAGTTGGGAATGTGTCGTGCTTCATGAATTTCAAAATGCATTCAAAACCCTTCATGATTATTTTGAAATTGTTGGGAAACAATTGGGTAACTTTGGAAACATCTCACACAAACTATAAGGTTTACCAAAACGTTTTTGTTTGCTAGATATGGGGTGAGATGTTAGGATCAACTCAATTTCTCAAAATGTCAGTGCATCCCTTGAGAAATTATGTTGACGAGATAATAATCACTTTGGTGACCAAGTATGGGGAAAACCAGTGCATAACATATGTGTATTTGGCTCCATGATCATACTTGGACATTCCAATCAAGGAAACTTGATTGGAAACTTGGATTTGGCACAAATTGTTTGAATGATTGTTGTTTGAGTTTGACTCCACTTGGGTGGAGCAAAGTGACTTGTTCAAACCCTAAGGACCTTTAATCCTTGGTTGGGGATCAATTATAGACGAGGGACGGCTTCTAAGATCGATATCCTTCACCATATCCCTTTGAAAATCGTGTGAGAATCTGAAACTGAAAGTTTCAGATCGTATCTGGGAGTTTCAGGAACCCTGATCGGTCACCAGACCGATCAGGTGTAAGGCTGATCGGTCCTCGAACCGATCTGGATCCATCCTGTAACGATCGGTCCACAGATCGATCAGAAGGGCAGCAGTGACTTTCCGAAATCCTGACCAAACTTACTGAGCTAGCCTGGATCGGTCCCCTGACCGATCTGGCACCCTATGGTGATCGGTCCACAGACCGATCAGAGGGCTCATAGGTTTCCATCCGAACCCTACTGTTCGTGTCCTGATCGATCAGCCGATCGATCAGGAGCGCGCCTGATCGGTCACCCGACTGATCAGGCCCAGGTCAGTCCGATCAGGCTATAGCCTGATCGGTCTGGGCGCTATCAGATCGAACGGTGATCCGTTCAAACGCATTAAAGTCTAGTTGGTGGACCGATCCACCAACCGATTAACTTCTTCGAAACCTCTCATTGCCAAACCCTAGCGCCGAAACCTCCCACTTACGCGACCTTCAGTGTGTGCGAGAGCTTTCCCAATGCCTTCGTCTTCCTCTTGCGAGTGTGCATGCGGTTCTAAGAGGGTTCTTACGGGCTCTGTCTTCTTCCTGTAGTTTTCTCTCTCGCTGAAGGGCCTTGCGATCATCTCTTGCGCCGAAAGCTTCTCCTGCGCAAGTCTTTTTCCCTTCCAGACATCAAAAACTTCACCAATGGCACCAAAGTGAGTTTTTGACTTAGTTTTTCTTCCAAATCAGTTCATAATATATGTTTTTGCGCTAATCATGATCTTTATTTTCTTGTTGTGTCGTGACCTCTTGTCTTTGGCCGTGACCCATCTGTGCCATATCTTACCCTTGATCAATTCTACCTTATGATTGAATTGTGTTCTTATGATCATGTCTACCTTGTGTCTCTAACTAAACTGTGTTCCTTTAATCTTACCTTGTCTTTTGATCAATCTTTAATCTTGTGTCATGATCTATTCCAATCTCTAGAAAATCATCTAAGGGTAAAGAAGCCGTTGAGGGCAGCGCAAAGGGGAAAGCCCCTTCCTCATCTGCGCCCTCCAGAAGGCCTCAGCCTTCGTCGAGCTCTCGATTTCTCAATGCTGCCTGTGAGCAGGCGTTCCAAGCCCGGACCTTTAAGCTTCTACCCTGCCGATCCATTGATGTCCCTTTTCTGACTGAACATTGTCCGTCGGTCATGGAGATAGTCATGTTTTACAACCTTGGTTTTCTTCTTTCTTTGGAGAGAACTATCAATTACGACCTAGTCTCCGAATTTTACAACAACCTTCAGCAGGGACCTCAAGGAGGCTTCGAGTTCACCACTCGAGTTTCCAAGAGGAACCTTGACTTTTCTTACGAGATTCTAGCTGAATATTTGGGTGGTCGACGATCACCAAATCTGTACTCGATCTACCCTGAGCTTCCTGATCCTTTATTGGCACCTTTTGCAGATGTTACCCCCAACTCCATCTATCAGCATTTCTTTGGTCATCCTCGCCCCGCCGGGCTTGATGAGTTGGGTCCTGATTTTCCTACCTTTGCAGCACTTCGTCTCTCTCCCACTGATTACGTCTTATTCAAGATTATCACAAACTGTATCCTTCCAATCACTTCCAAGCCCTTAGCTGAGATTCGACCCTACCATTGCCATATGCTCTACGGCATGCACCGTCGGATGGACTTCGATATCATGGAGAGCATCTTTTAGTCCATCTTATCCTATCGTGAGCCGAGCCGTCACATGATCTACATGCCATTTGGTCACGTTATCACTGATTGACTTATGTCAGTCGGTGTTGATGTCACCAAAGGCAGGACAATCCCTATGGTCCGACAGGATTGCAGACTTGGCCGGCGGGCATTTGCCAAGTCCGACATCATCTTAAGGGACCACGATGGAGCCTTGGTTTGGAAGGATGGGAGAGGACTCGGTGAGCTACCTGGGGGAGCACCACATTTTCAGGCACCGGCTGATGCTCCTGCACCTCATGAGGTTCCTGCTGTAGGTGATTACTATGATGAGCGCAAGCCGGATCTGCGCTGGCAGATTTCAGAGCTGGACCAGACCGTCCAGCATGATTTTCAGTTGAGAGAGATTTACCGCGAGGAGGTCCGTTCACAGTTCCGATCCATTGATCGCAGATTGACCGGCGTGGAATCCACTGTCTCTGGGGTCCAGACATTGCAGCAGACTTGGTACGTAGAGTGGCGCCGCCATACATTTCCAGGAGATGCCCCTTCAGACAGTGCTGCACCAGGATCTGCTGATTCTACGATGGATGATCTCATGCAGGATGACGATCCCCCCGCTGACAGTTGAGCTTGGATATTCATTGCCTCTCCTTGTGATCTGTGTACTTGACTGTTTGATTTGTGTGACTTTTGGGCTGTATGCCCTAAGACTTGTCAGTTGTGGCCTTGAGCCGCACGTATTTTGACTTTGATGCATGTTTTATGCCTTGACTTCTCTGACTTTACCTCACATGTTTATCTTACTTTAGTATGTTTATTGTTGATGCTATGCTGTTTACATGGGTATTATCTGCATGTTTGCTACATTACCATGATTATGCTTATGATGCCATGTTCATATGCTGCATGTGAATGCTATATCTTGATCTATCTTTTCACATGATGTCATATGTGTTCCAAAATTACAATCAAATCTTTATTGGGATACCCCTAGGATTGAGGGGGAGTATGGTTAAACTTAACATCCCCTCTAGACCCTTTTCGGTGTTCGACAAAGGGAGAGAGTGTTGGTTGGTTAAGTTTAGGATGATTATATTGTAGGGAGAGGATCTTGATTCCCCTATGATTCTGAAAGTTGAGAAATTGATTGAGAATCCTTAAACTTAAAATCGGTTTGTCAAACAACAAAAAGGGGGAGATTGTTGATGCAGTCTGACCCTGATTATTATTTTGGTGTTGATACCGATTTTAGTTTAGGTTGATGATTATGATAATTATGATAATTATGATTAAGTCCTGATCGGGGATCAGGCAGGGTATGGGAAATCCTAGCTTGGAGGGCTAGGTATTGGAAAATCCTAACTTGGAGGGTTAGGTGTGGAAAATTCTAGCCTGGAGGGCTAGGTGTTGAAAAGTCCTAATTCGGAAGGGTTGGGTGAAAAGTCCTAGCTTGGAGGGCTAGGTGAAAAGTCCTAACTTGGAGGGTTAGGTGCAAATTCCCAACTTGGAGAGTTAGGTGAAAAAGTCCTGGCTTGGAGGGTCAGGTCTTAGCTTGGAGGGCTAGGTTTGGAAAAGTACTAATCTGGAAGAGTTGGGTGAAAAGTCCTAGCTTGGAGGGCTAGGTTTGGAAAAGTACTAATCCGGAAGAGTTGGGTGAAAAGTCCTAGCTTGGAGGGCTAGGTGAAAAGTCCTAACTTGAAGGGTTAGGTGCAAATTCCCAACTTGGAGGGTTAGATGAAAAATCCTTAGCTTGGAGGGCTAAGGTGGATGAAACCCAGCTTGGAGGGCTAGGTTGGAGCCCCTGGATCGATCTGGTGACCGATCAGGGAGTTGGCACGGTGCTCCTTCGTGGATCGGTCTGGTGACCGATCCAGCGATGACTGATCGGTCTGGTGACCGATCAGGGAGTATGCGTTTCACCCATTGCTTTGCTCCTGATCGGTCTGGTGACCGATCAGGGAGCAAACAGTGAGGTTGAGTTCCCTTGCTGATCTGCTCCTGATCGGTCTGGTGACCGATCAGGATCACTATGCAGATCATTCTGGAGAACGATCCAGCGTCGCGGGTTCCTCTCTATGATCGATCAGGACGGAGCCTGATCTGTCTGATCATGACCTGATCGGTTTGGTGACCGATCAGGAGGCTCCCTGATCAGTCCGATGACCAATCAAGAGGGTTGGACTGCGAAGATCAGAAATCGCCCGATAAAGGGGTGGATCGGTCTGGTGATCGATCCACAACCTGGGATCGGTCTGGTGATCGATCCAGGAGAGTCCCAAAGAAATCGCAATTTCTAATTGAGCGTTGGGGACCGATCAGGACGGAGCCTGATCGGTCTGGACCCAGCCTGATCGGTCTGGTGAACGATCAGGAGACTCTCTGATCGGTCCGGTGACCGATCACTTTAATTCAAAATGCACTGTCAGACGCTCTGATCGCGTCTGAACGTATCCGATTCTCTGCGCTTAACATCTGATATATGATTTGCTGTGTGATATGCTGCTCTAACACACTGATTAAGCTACAGGTGACAGGGAAGGATTCAAACACTCAAGGAGAGTCAATGGTGGCCTTTCCTTAGAGCAGTTTGTCCGTTTTCCATCTCAGGTTGCAACGGCTGAAGCTGCAGACTGGAGCTGCTGACTGGAGCTTGGCTGAGGGAGGCTTAGGAAGTCTAGGGAGAGCTCAGTAGTAGTTGGTGTTGGCAGAGAAGCAGCTGGAGGCTGCAGGAGATGGTGTCACCTGGTGCTGAGTGGAGAAACAAAAAGGGCGCAAGAAAGCTTCGTTGATGCAGAAGTTCGAAATACAGAGTTTGCGAATTGAGTTCTTGCTGCGCCTTTGGTTTCTCCATAACTTTCTTGCGTGTTCTGAAATTTCATCACCTTGAGCAAACTACTAAAATCTTGAAGCAACCATTCATTACTTGAGCGCTAGAAGGAAGGAACAAGAAGCTCCGAGTCCAACAACAAGAAGACACGAGGAGAAGGCTCTTGCGTGAGATCCTCGCTGGGTGGAGCTCTGAGGGAGCTTGTTGTGTTCTTGTCTTTGCTAAGTGCTAAGTAGGATCTTTCTTTATGTTTCATTGTGCTTAAACCTATATCTGTGATTGAAACGCTGTGGAGAGGTTTCTCAACCGAGAAGGAGGTTGTCTTCTTTCCGGTGTTAACCGGGGCTTGATCTGCCGACTATCAAGGGATCACCCACCTTAAGGGCATGCCAAGGAGTAGGGGCAAGTTATCCCCGAACCTTATAAACCCTCCTTGTTAGCGATCTTGCTAGTTGTGTTTGTCTGCCTTCGTTTTCTGTTTTTCTTTTTTGGACTTCTTTGTTTCCATTGATTCTTCCGCTGTGCTACTGATAAGTTTGAGTGCAGAATTTGATAAGTGCCTAATGTCCAAGTGTTTGGCTATATTCACCCCCCCTAGCCATCCGGGTTCCAACACTAACCTCAAGTGCAGAAAGATCAAAAAGAAGCCAAGGTTTTTAGTGTCTACCTATTCACACCCCCCTCTCTAGCCATCCAAGGTCCAACAAGTGGTATCAGAGCCTGGGGCTTTTTCCAACTGTCTAACACCCGAGAGCATAACAAGAATGGCTATGAGGGAAGGCTTTAGCACCAACAGACCTCCATTTTTCGATGAAGCTGATTTCCAATATTGGAGATCATGGATGGAATACTACCTGAAGACAGATATTGGTATGTGGTTCTCTGTGAAGGAGGGATTCACCCCTCCAAAAGACGCTGAGGGAAAAGAGCTTGACTCATCAAGATGGTCTGCCGAACAAACCCAGAAGGGAGAAGTTGATGCAAAGGCTGTGGTCACCCTGCAGTGTGGAATGACCAAGGAGCAATTAATCAAAGTAGGTCCCTTCACCAGTGCCAAGGACCTATGGAACAAGCTCATTGAGCTTCATGAAGGCACCCGTGATTCATGAATAGCAAAGAGGGACCTCTTCCTCAACCAACTCCAAAATCTCACCATGAAGGAATCCGAAACGGTAAGTGAACTCCATGGCCGATTCAAGGAAATACTTAATGGTTTATATTCCATCGATGAGAAGGTCGAGAATCGCGACCTTGTAAGGTATGTTCTTAAATCCTTTCTTAGGAATGCTTTGTGGTCATTCATGGTGGATGCCTATAAGGTATCCAAGGACTTGTCTATTGTTAAGTTAGATGATTTTTTCTGTGAAATGGAATTACATGAGATCGCTAACAAAGGCCCCAAGGAGAAGAGTATTGCTCTTGTGGCAGGGGACAAGACAAAGAAGAAGAAAGAAAAGAAGAAGGAGAAGGAGGTCTCATCTTCTTCATCCGAATCCGATGAGGAGGGAAGCGAGTCTTCATCATCCGAGATGGCCAACTTTGTGAAGAGGATGATGAGGGAGAGCTGACGCTACAAAGGGAAAGGTAACACAAGTGAGGTTAAAGTTGATAAATCTAATGTCACGTGTTATGAATGTAGCAAGAAGGGGCATTATAAGAATGAATGTCCAAAACTAAAGAAGAAAGAGGAGAAATCAAAAAGGAAGAAGAAGGCATTGAAGGCCACATGGATGAGTCTTCATCCAGTTCATCCGAGGAGGAAAAGGAGGAGAAGAGCACTCGTCATGTAGCTCTCATGGCCATAGAAGACGTGGAGAGCAGTGACGAAACAAGTGAGCCATCAACCGCGGCTTCATCACCTTCGGATGATGAAGATGTAATCTCTCCTGAATTATGTAAGTGTTATGGAACAATAGCATGCTTAACTAGTTTACTTAAGAAGTCTAAGGAAAAGGTGAAGTCCTTAAAAGTAGAAGTAGAACAGTTAAAATCCTCTAAGGATGAGGATATTGATGATCTACACGTTGAAGTCCTTGAGGATGAGAACAAAACCTTGAAGAGTGAAGTTGAGAAACTCAAGAGTATTCTTGAGAAATTCTCAACTAGCTTCAAGACTTTGGACATGATCCTTAACGCTCAAAGAGCGGTTTACAACAAGGCCGGTATAGGTTACCGACCTAAAGAACCCAGCTTTGTTTCATTGATGTCAAGAACCCATGTTAGATCATCAAAGGTTTCTAGGGTTCAAAAGAAAGTGATCAAGGCATGGGTACCTAAATCTTGCATTGTAGGTGCACTAGGTCCCAAGGTTTGGGTATCTAAATCTTCCATTTTTCGTATTATGTAGGCATTGATTGAGGGAGAGCAGCTATCAACTTGGATTGTTGATAGTGGATGCTCCAAACACATGGCCGGGGATAGATCATTGTTCACTACCCTACAAAGCAAAAGTAGAGGTAATGTATCATTTGGTAACAATGGTAGTCTTAAGGTTGTAGGGATAGGAGACATTCAAATATCCGAATGTCTTAGAAACAAAAATGTCCTTCTAGTCAAGGAGATGACTTTCAATCTCCTAAGTGTCAGTCAATTGTGTGATGCGGGATACACAATTGAGTTTCACCCAAGTCAATGTCTAGTTAGACATAATGACACACTTGACACGGTACTAGTAGGCACAAGAATAGACAATATTTATCAAGTTTCTTTTGAAAGTGCTATTAATGCTTCTATTAAGTATTTCATGTCCAAAGAAGAAGAATCTACACTTTGGCATCGGAGATTGGCACATGTGAACATGAAGAATATTCGAAAATTGGCCAACAAAGGACTTGTACGAGGCTTACCAAGCATAAAATATGAAAAGGAAAAGTTATGTGATGCATGTCAAATGAGTAAGCAAACGAAAGCATCTCACAAAGGTAAAAGCGCTGTAAGTACCTCTACCGCTTTAGATTTACTACATATGGATTTGTTTGATTATAGTACTATAATCTCATTGAATGGTAGTAGGTATTGCTTTGTAATCATTGATGACTATACTAGATATACTTGGACTTATTTTCTAAAACATAAGGATCAAACTCTAGATATTTTTGTTTCTTTTTGTAGAAGAATTGAAAATGAAAAATCTACAACAATTAAAACAATTAGGAGTGATCATGGAGGAGAATTTCAAAATCATAGGATTTTAGAATTCTATTAAGAAAAATGGCATAGACATGAGTTCTCTACTCCTAGAACACCACAGCAAAATGGTGTTGTAGAGAGGAAGAATCGAATCTTACAAGAGGCTGCACGAAGCATGCTTAATGAGTACTCTTTACCGAGCTACTTATGGGCTTAAGCTGTAAACACAGCTTGCTATGTGCAAAACCGAGTCCTCATTCATAGATTTTTAGGGAAGACTCCTCACGAACTTTGGTTTGGAAAATCACCTACATTTAACATCTCCGGGTGTTTAGGTGTAATGTGTTCATTCTAAACACCAAGGATCATCTTGGGAAGTTCACAGCTAAAACTGATGAAGGGATACTGGTCGGGTATTCCCTTGTCAGCAAAGCTTATCGAGTCTACAACAAGAAATCTAGCTTAGTTGAGGAATCTTCTGATGTTGTATTTGAGGAGATCCCAAAAGTAATTGATCAATCAGGAGATATAGAGGGAGTTCAATTGGAACTTAGGAAGTTAGGATTGAATGAAGGTCCAAGTGTTGGAAATGTTGCGGATGAATCTGATGATGGTGAGCCTAGACGACATGAAGCTCAGCCGGACCCAGAGTTTGAGCCTATGCCTAGTGAGACCATCCAGGAAGCACCTCCAACACCAAGGCAAACTAGGTTAGCCTCTAGTCATCCCCAAGACTAAATTATTGGAGATATCCATCATGGGGTTAGAATTAGATCATTCTTTAGGAATGAGGCTAATGAGGTTGCCTTAATTTCACAAATTGAACCTAGGATAGTTGACGAGGTATTGCATGATCCCGATTGGATTATCGCTATGCAAGACGAGTTAGGTCAATTTGAGAGAAGCCAAGTTTGAGACTTAATTCCTAGAAGATCACAATTATTGGAACCAAATGAGTCTTCAAGAATAAATTGAACCATAAGGGAGAAATCGTAAGAAACAAGGCACGCTTAGTAGCCAAGGGCTATAGTCAAGTTGAAGGCCTTGATTACGATGAGACCTATGCTCACGTGGCACGATTAGTATTCATTCGGTTGATGCTTGCATATGCAGCACATAGAGGTTTTAAACTCTATCAAATGAATGTAAAATCGACCTTCTTAAATGACTTCATTAGAGAAGAAGTCTATGTTGAACAACCACCGGGGTTTGAAAATTTCGAATTTCCAAATCACGTGTTTAAGCTCAAGAAGGTGCCGTATGACCTGAAACAAGCACCTCGGGCTTGGTATAAGCGGTTGTCGACATTCTTAATTGAAAAAGGCTTCGTGAGAGGACAAATAGACCCTACACTATTTCTACGAAGAGATGGTGATAATATTTTTATAGCCCAGTATATGTCGATGACATAATTTGTGGCTCCAACAACAAGGGTTATTTAAATGAGTTTATTAGACACATGGAGAGTGAGTTTGACATGAGTCTAGTGGGAGAATTGACCTTTTTCCTTGGACTTGAGATCAAACAAACTCGAGACGGGATCCATGTGCATCAATCTAAATATACTCAAGAGATGCTCAAAAAATTCAATATGAGTGACTCTAAAGAGGTAACCACTCCCATGGCGACAAACACGAGGTTAGACAATGATGAGAGTGGGAAGCCCGTTGACCTAACCCAATATCGAAGTATGATAGGTAGTTTGCTATACCTTACATCTAGTCACTCGGATATCCTTTTTGCTGTGGGTATGTGCGCTAGATACCAAGTCTGTGCCAAGAAATCTCATTTAATTGCTGTAAAGAGAATTTTGAGATACCTTAGGGGCATAATTGGAGTCGGTCTTTGGTACCCCCGTACAGAGTCATTTGACTTGATTGGCTATACCGATTCTGACTATGCTGGGTGCAAGTTGGATCAGAAAAGCACAAGTGGGGGGTTGCCAATTTTTAGGATCATCCTTAGTAAGTTGGTCAAGTCAGAAGCAACATTGTATTGCTCTCTCCACGACCGAGGCAGAGTATATCGTCATAGGAGAGAGTGCATCACAATTGTTATGGATGATACACACATTAGAAGAATATGGATTATCTTACAAGGGTGTGCAAGTGTTGTGTGACAACATAAGCACAATAAACCTTATAAAGAATCCAGTCCACCATTCAAGGACCAAACCCATTGAAGTGCGTCACCACTTCATTAGGGATCATGTTGCTAGAGGAGATATTATACTCTCACATGTGGAGTCAAAATCGAATCTAGCTGACATTTTCACTAAATCACTCCCCGAAAATGAATTTAGTTTCCTAAGGAGGGAGTTGGGAATGTGCCGTACTCAATAGGATTGTAAAAACTCTTCATGATCATTTCGAATTGTTGGGCAACTTGGGGACATCTCACACAAACTATAAGGGTTAACAAAATGTTTTTGATTGCTAGATATGGGGTGAGATGTTAAGATCAACCTAATTACACAAAATATTCATGCATTCCTTGAGCAATTAGGTTGAAGAGATAAAAATCATTAATTTGACCAAGTATGGGGAAAGCCAATGCATAATACATGTGTATTTGGTTCCAAGAACATACTTGGAAATTCCAATCAAGGTAACTTGATTGGAGATTTGTTTTTGATACAAACCTGATTTCAATTGGTTGGAGATACAAACCTGTTTCGGATTTTTTTTTAATTCATAAGGACACAACCTTATCTTGATTGGAAATATGGAAAAATACAATAACGGATAAGGGAACCCTTGGAGGGTAAGAGGAATCAATTCTGGTTGAATTAGAGGTTGAGAGGGATGTTTGAAACGAGAGTTTCTGAAATGCATCGGAGTTTCAGAAACCCATCTGAAATCTGATCGGTCTATGGACCGATCAGATATCCCCTCAGAATACTTCTGTATCGATTAAACCTCTTAATAAATCGAACATGATCGGTCCACCGATCGATCATGCTGTTCCTGATCGGTCAGGCAGACCGATCAGAGCTATTCCTGATCGGTCAGTAGACCGATCAGGAAGTTTCTATAAGAAATCACAGAAGGCTCATGTGTCAGACCTGATCGGTCCACCGACCGATCAGGTTGTTCTTGATCGGTCAGGCAGACCGATCAGATCCTTTTTGATCGATCAGGGAATACCCTGATCGGTCCAAAAACTCATCAGACCATTCAACCGTCCGATCCCCTCATTAAAATCGGTTGGTGATCGGTCCACCAACCTATTAAATCCATCCACCCATTACATCTTCAACCCTAGGCGCCGAAACCCCCCCCCTCTCATCTTTCTCTTCTTCTTGTGCAACTGGTTCTGCTTTCTCTGTGAGTTCTCTGCAACTGGTTCTTGCACAAGTGGTTCTTGTGTGGTTCTTGCGCAACTAGTTCTGCTTTCTCTAAGCTCCATTCTCTGCATCTTCCTCTCTTGCGCAACCTACTTTCCAACCAACCAACTCCAATGGCACCCAAGTAAGTTTGATTATCATGCTTGTGGCTTTTCCTTTTCTGTTTGTTTCATAATTTGTGATTTTTGTGCTAACCATAGTGTTTACTCTTGTGCCATGCCCTTAAACCCTAATTCGGATCCTAAATTGGTTGTTTGGTTGTGTGGTTGCCGTGACCTTACCTTTACTTGAACAAATCAAACTTTGTGTCGTGACTCCATTTCCCACCTTTAGAAAATCTTCGAAGGGGAAGGCCCCTGTTGAGGGAACCTCGAGGTCTAAAGCCCTTTCATCCTCCTCCAGACCCCAACCCTCTTCTAATCCAAGATTTCCCAGTAAATACTTTGAAGAAGCATTTCAAAATTCTACCTTCAAACTTCTTCCTTGTCGATCCCTGGACCGTTCTTTTGTCGATGACTACTGTCCCTCTGTAAAATAGATCATTAAGTTTTACAATCTTGAAACCCTTGTTGGTATGGAATGAACCATAAACATTGATCTGGTTTCTGAATTTTATAATAATCTACAACAGAATGCAGAAGGTTTGGGATGTAAGACTAGGGTAGCCATGACAAACCTGGACTTCAATTATGACCTGTTTTCTGAGTATCTTGGCTGTCGTAGATCAACAAATCACTACTCGATCTTCCCTACTCTTCCGGATCCTTACCACTTCGGTTCGAAGGTGTTACTTCGGACTCTATTTATGAGTATTTTTTTTCGGACAGCCTAGACCTGGTGGGGTTGATGAGCTTGATGATAGTGAGTTTCCCACCTTTGCCGCCCTACGTCTCTCGCCCTCTGACTATGTTTTGTTCAAGATCATTATAAACTGTATCCTATCCATCACTTCAAAACCCCTAGCAGAGATCCACCCTTATCACTGCTTGATGCTCTACGGGATGCATCGACAGCTAGATTTTGACATTATGACGACCATCTATTATTCCATTATCGAGTATAGTCAGACCAAGCGTCGTACAGTTTATATGCCCTTCGGTCACATTATTACCGACTGGCTCCAGTCAGTCAGTATTGATGTGTCCAAGGGCAGGATTGTGCCGATGGTTCGGCATGGCTGTAGACTTGGGAGACGCACGTTTGCCAAGTCTGGCATTATTGCCTATCCTCATGGCCTTAGGTGGAAGGATGGGAAGGGTCTGGGGGAGCTCCCACGGGCGGCACATATTCAGGTAGCAGCAGCTCTAGCTGGACATCAGGGTGCGCCCGCTGCAGCGGAGGACGACTACGAGGCGGACCCAGATCTCAGATGGCAGATCGCCAAGCTCGAGCAGATGTTCGAACACAGATTTCACATGTTGGAGCTCGGGCAGTAGGAGTTTCAGTCTAAGATCCGGTCTGAGATTTCTGGGTTGCGTGCCGGTCAGCAAGAGTTTCAGTCTGAGATCCGATCTGAGATTTCTGGGATGTGTGCCGATCAGAGGGAGATGTTTGCTAAGTGGCGCACTTGGATAGTTGGTCATCAGCCACAGCAGACATTTCCTGGATTTTTTCCATCCAGCAGCACTGCTCTGGGGAGCTTCCTACTTGTCGATGACACCTCGTTCAATCCAATGCAGTCTTACGATCCCGCTGATCAGGAGTGATATTGTTTGCTGTATACTGATTATGACTACTATTTTATGACTTTGTGTGTGATGACATTCTGATGGATTTCTATAGTCCATGTTCACTTTCATATGATGCATATGAATATCCTGTCTTGCTGTATTTATTTCATATGCTCTTCATATTCTTTCGACCTATTATCTCTTGTTTATTTTGGGGGGAGACGCTCGTTTAAGGGGGAGTTGTTTAAACTTAATAACCAGACCCTTTTCGGTGTTTGACAAAGGGGGAGAGTTTGGTTAGTTAAGTTTATGGTTATTACGATTATAACTATTGTAGGGGGAGGATTCTGATTCCCTTACGATAGTGAAATTTGATTTCATTTGATTAGACTTCTGATACCTAAACATAGAATCGGGTTGTCAAACAATAAAAAGGAGGAGATTGTTGATGCAGTCTGACCTGATTGTTGTTTTGGTGTTGACACCGATTTAAGTTTAGGTGAGTAAGATAAGTTCGGTTTAAGTCCTGGTCGGGGACTGGGCACGAATCCAGGTGAGTGAAGCCGGGTGAAGGAAATCCTAGTGAGTGAAGCTAGGTGAATGAAACCCTGGTGAGTGAAGCAGGGTGACGGAAACCCCGGTGAGTGAAGTCGGGTCCTAGCGAGTGAAGCTAGGTGAAGGAAACCCTGGTGAGTGAAGCCAGGTCCTAGCGAGGAAAGCTAGGTTGAACAAAGTCCCGGTGAGTGAAGCTGGGCATGAAGTCTTGGTCCGGGGGACTGAGCATGAGTCAGCCAAGTGGCTGGATCGGTCTAGAGTCTGATCAGAAGTTGGCACGAGCTCCCTTATTAATAGATCGGTCTGGTGACCGATCCAGGGAGTCTGATCGTTCTAGTGAACGATCAGAAAGAGAACAGAAACATTCTGTATGGTTTCTAATCGTTCTGGTGAACGATCAGAGAGAGATCAGAAGATTTCTGTAAGAAACCCTGATCGGTTTGTCTGACCGATCAGGGACATCCTGACCGATCAGGATGGCTCCTGATCGGTCAGGGAGTGACCTGATTGGTCACTATGACCGATTAGGCCCTAACCTGATCGGTCAAGTGATCGATCAGGTTAGGGAGCTGGTGGGAGCTAGCGGAAATTCCAATGAGCTGGTGGATCAGTCTGGTGATCGATCTTCGATCCCTGACCGGTCAGTGTGACCGATCACAGTTTCACTGGATCGATCAGGCCCATCATTGATCGGTCTCTTTGATCAATCAGTGCCTTATTGGAAATCATCTGAAGGGTCTATGGTTGAGGATCGGTTTGGTGACCGATCCCTTATCTCTGATCAGTCAGGGTGGCCGATCAGAACCTTACTGGATCAATCAGAGGTGAGTCTGATCGGTCCGAAGGGTAACTGATTGGTCCGGGTGATCGATCAGTGTCTGATAACTTTAATTTGAATCGTTGTCAGACTTCTGATTTCACTCTGATTTCTTTCTGATACCCGCTGATTTCTTTTTGATTTGCTGTGCTAATCTTCTGATGAGTGTGCAGGTAATATAGGGATGACACAAACCAAGAAGGAGGGTCAATTGGCGGCTTTTGCTTCGGGCAGGTTTGTTTATTTTCCATTCACAGGATTCAACGGCTTCTGGCGCGGGCTGGCAACTGTCTGGCGCGAGTTGGCGACTGACCTGAGGCTTGGCTGAAGAGGTTTCAGTGGATTGAGCCTAGTAGAGGTCAGTGGGTCAGTGATGACGGAGCTGTGTTCTGTGGTTGCAGACGCGCGGTGATGAGCAGAGGCTTAAGAGAAGGCTGGTGATAACCGCTTCAGTCGTGTCACGGTTTCAAATACAATTTAAGTATCGAATTCCTCTAAACTAATGTAGCATAGAGTAACTCGAGTCGTCTCCCAACGAATGTAGTTGGTACATGATAATTCTCAGGATTGTACGTTATTGCTTTTGGGTTTTGGATATCAAACTGGGGTTTGGATTTGAACGTAAAGTCTACGAAAAGAAATAGCAAGAAGGTATGAAATTGCTGACATGAATACTGAAATTGCAAATGAAGCTTTAAAAGAGCTACTACGAACAATCTGGAATTCCCACAAATTGCTGAAATAAATGCTGGATAAAAGATGAAACTGCTGTCGAAAATTTGAAGAGGTGATTACAATTGCAGAAAATGAAAGACAGTTAAACCTAATTGAATCCAAACGAAACAAGAACTTCAAACTATTGAAAGAAACAATTTAAGCATGAATTAAACTAAGTTAACTGCAACAAATGAAGAAACCATTGATTGAATGAATTCATATAACAGTTAACAATGTATCAAACTGAGTCAAAATGCAAACAACTAAGCATGGAAGATCAACAATCGATGGATGCATTGAACACACAATTGAAACACATCAACTGGCACAAACCAACTCATTCGAACAATTGGCCACTTTAATGAAGACTTGCTAAGAAATAAGGGATCTGCTGTGAAGAAATAAACAGAATTGCTGTGAAGAATTTGATCGGATCAAGGAGCTGTAAGGATCGCTGCTGGAAGTCTGCTGGAAATGCTGTAATGCTGGAAATCTGTTGTCGGAAGTAAAAGCTCTGCAGGAATTAAGTTGCTGTGAAGGAAACTATGCTGTAAAGGAAGAACGGCTGGGAAGGAGAACTGCTAGCTGCCGGATCAAATCTGATGAAGAGAATTGCTGGCTAAAGAAAAAATGTTGGGAACTGAAGCTGCTAAAAATGAAACTGCTGGGCATGAAAGAAATTTGCTGAATCTGACGAAGCTGGATGAAGAAAGAACTGCAAAGGAATAAACTGTGAAAAATCTACTGCTAGAAATGAAAACAATTGCTGTAAATGAAAACAATGAAGAAACTGCGGTAAAGAAACTGATCGCTGATGAAGGAAATAGTGGCGATGATGAACTCCGGCCGGCTAAGGTTGGAACCCCTAACCGTAGCTTGCGGTGGTGACGTGGATGAAAGCTTTGATCGAGTCGGGAACCCCTCAAACTCGAGAGAAAGCTGTCGGTCGGTGGCGATGAAACGGAAAGCGGATGGAGTTGATCAGATCGAGTCGGGAACCCCTCAAACTCGGTTGATCGAAGCTCCGGCGGTGAAGGTGGATGAACGAGTCGGGAACCCCTCAACTCGGTTGATCGAAGCTCCGGCCGACTAGGGTTGGAACCCCTAACCCTAGTTGCGGCGACGATGAAGATGGAGGAGAAGAAGAATCACCGCGAGCCTGCGTGTGGAGTTGATGCCCTAGGTCGCGCGGTGATGATCCCCTTTTGTTCCGCCCGTTTTCAGCAATCGGGTTTGGTTCAGTCAGTTGTGTTTGGGCTCAGCAATTGATTCGATCAGCAATTGGTTCAGTCTAGTGAATTTGGTTCAGTCGGTTGTGTTTGGGCTCAGCAATTGATTCGATCAGCCAAACCAGCTCTTGGGTTCAGTCCAGTCAAGCCAGCTTCACTCTGGTCTAGCTCACCAAGCCAGCACTCAAGTTCAGCCCACTGGAGTTTGGTCCAGCTTTGGTTCCATCCTGGGATCAGTTAACCCAGCTCAGCCCAACAGCACAGCAGTTGGGTTCAGTCAGCTTCAGCAAATGGGTTCAACCACAGCTCAGTCCATCACTTGGTTCAGTCCAGTCAACTAAGCCAGAGTTGTGTTTGGACCTGGGTTCGGTTCAGCCCAGCCAAGCATTTGAGTTAACCCAGCTTTTGGGTTCAGCAGTAGGATGGAAGCAACAGACGGCTAAGATCAATCTGACTTCATCCAACGGTCGAATCTCATCCGATCTGATCCAAAATTTGAGGATGTTGATCAAGGGTCAGGATCTGCCTCCAGTAGCTCGGATCCTCCAAATTTGCAACGGATGGCTCAGATCAACCTAATCTTTGAATGAACGATCTAGATCCCTCTAATCTCGATCCAACGGCTGATTGATCTCTGATTTGGATGAAACCTTTAGATCTTGATCTATGGTCATAATTGATTCTATCTTGAACTCGGATTGACCAGAAGTTGACCGATGGCTCAGATCTAGCCGTTCTCTGGAATGGATGGCTCCTATTAATCCGATGCTTGATCCCTTTGATCTGGATCCAATCCTGACTCAAGTCTGACCAATTTGATCTNTTAATTGTTTTGATTTGATATCATAGTTAACAAATTAAATAATTAGACCCCGACCATAAACACAAAAGCCAACGATCAACTCATCGCCTTTTTTCGCGGTCGAACGATCGAGAAATCGCAAAGTCAATTTTGGTAATTGGCTAAGTGGCAATTTGGATCGTTCGATACGGCACGAGACGGTCGATGGGAAACAACTCTCTATTTCGGATTAAATGTTTTTAATCCGTAGGCCATAGAGAGGTCTCTCGGATCGACTAGGTATTTGCTAGGGAAACCCGCCAAGCTATACCCAACAGCTCCCTTGTTAATAGATCGGTCTGGTGACCGATCCAGGGAGTCTGATCATTCTGGTGAACGATCAGAAAGAGAACAGAAGCATTCTGTATGGTTTTTGATCATTCTGGTGAACGATCAGAGAGAGATCAGAAAATTTCTATAAGAAACCATGATCGGTCTGTCTGACCGATCAGGGACATCCTGACCGATCAGGATGGCTACTGATCGGTCAGGGAGTGACCTGATCAGTCACTATGACCAATCAAACCCTAACCTGATCGGTTAAGTGATCGATCAGGTTAGGGAGCTGGTGGGAGTCGGCAGAAATTCCAATGAGATGGTGGATCGGTGTGGTGACCGATCCTCGATCCCTGATCGGTCAGTGTGACCGATCACAGCTTCACTGGATCGATCAGGCAGGAGCCTGATCAATCAGGCCCATCACTGATCGGTCTCTTTGATTGATCAGTGCCTTGCTGGAAATCATCTAAAGGGTCTATGGTTGAGGATCGATCTGACCAATCCCTTATCTCTGATCGGTCTGGGTGACCGATCAGATCCTTGCTGGATCGATCAGAGGTGAGTCTGATCGGTCCGAAGGGTAACTGATCGGTCCGGGTGACCGATCAGTGTCTGATATCTTTAATTTGAATCGTTGTCAGACTTCTGATTTCGCTCTGATTTTTTTCTGATACCTGTTGATTCTTTTTGATTTGTTGTGCTAATCTTCTGATGAGTGTGCAGGTAATACAGGGATGACACAAACCAAGAAGGAGGGTCAGTTGACGACTTTCGCTTCGAGCAGGTTTGTTTGTTTTCGATTCGCAGGATTCAACGGCTTCTGGCGGGGCTGGCAACTGTCTGGCGGGGCTGGCGACTGACCTGAGGCTCGACTGAAGAGGTTTCAGTGGACTAAGCCCAGTAGAGGTCAGTGTGACGGAGCTGTGTTCAGAGGTTGCAGACGCGCCTGGTGACGAGCTAATGGCAGACGCGCCTGGTGATGACCGGGTGATGAGCAGAGGCTTAAGAGAAGGCTAGCGAGGAAGAGATAGTAACTTTGCATCTTTGAGAACTTTGAATCAGTTGAGAGCTTTGCGAGTCGATCAGCAAGCAGACACGAAGAGCTGAAGGTTCTTGTGTGTGCGTGGGTTGAGCTCGGTGAAGTGTTCTCTTCTTTGTGCTTTCTGAGCTCGTGCTCTGTAAGTTCTTTCTCGTGATCTCCTGTACTTAATTCATTCATTCCTGAGATCTGTGGAGAGGTTACTGCACCGAGAAGGAGTCTTGATTATCCAGATTTCTGGGGCTTGATCTGCCGACGATCAAGGGATCGCCCACCTCACGGGCATGCCAAGGAGAAGGGGCAAGTTATCCCCAAGCCTTGTAAATCCCTCTGTGTCTTTCTGTGTTGTTTTGTTCTCTGTCTTGTTCTTTCTGTTTTGTGTTATTGCTTCCGCTGCTAACCCCAAGTGCAGAAAGAAACTTCAAAAGCCAAACTTTTAAGTGTCTGGCTATTCACACCCCCCTCTCTAGCCATCCAAGGTCCAACAAAGTATGCCTCGTCTATTGCTCAGCGGTCATCCAAGACTCCATTTTCTGATCCATGGAGATTATTTGAGTATGTAGTTCTTGATTTTCTTATCATAAACACTCCATCTAAGTAGATGAAGAGGAACTAGCATGACCCCTAGGATTTCTTAAGCACTCAAATGAAATTTTTGCCTGAAGTCAAGGTCGTAGAGGGTGGAGTTTTTTGTCCATCTACCGACAACACCATAATATCTCTCGTTAAGTGTATCGATGGATAGAGACCGCAACTCCCCCTACTGCAGGCTGAGATGCCTGAGTGACTCTGTCAATGATTTGTGTCTGCATTGTAAAATATAATATGATTAATTATTTGATGACAAGTACTAAAGGTAAGTAAGAGAGAAACTATTACATAAAGTTAATAATCTTACGTGGATGAACTCAGAACAAGAATCAACAAATGTACCATTTTTTTTCTTGTGGGTCTTCACAAAGATCCCCATACTAGTGAGTTGTCGAGCTAGCTCTCCTTCCTGTATACATAAATATATTAGGTTAATATCATACGAGTATGATAATAAATAGAAATCTTACTTTGTATCAACTTTAAATTAAACTCACTAAATCCAGAGCATGCTTAACCATAGATTTGGAACCAGATGCATGCCGAGCGGTTCCAGTACTTAGGCCACCTGGCTCGGTATTTCTACTAACTCGAGCCTTATAGCATTAAACATATGCTGGTTTTATGCCCTTTGTCTGATATAATAGAGGAAGTCTTTGTAAAGCTTGACACAATAAATATTTCATATTGCTTTAAATATCTCCTCCTGACCCTCCTCCCATGTATATCTTTTCTATAATTATACGTTAAAAATTTAGCATAGTAATGGGTAAATATATTATAAAAATCAAATATATTTAATTTACTTATTAGGAATTCATTATAATAAAATATCTTTATCTCGTGATCCATATACTTCAATGTAGTACTTCTGCATACTTGTTCCTTAAATTTGTTGGTGATATAAGAGGATACCCAGCGACCATTTGGAGTAAACCTGCATGAATAAAAAAGAACTTATGATAAATATATTATAAACAACTAATAACAACAAATACTTACGATTCTGCAATAACTCATAAAATCCTAAAGCCACGAGGAACTACTGTCTACTACTCTACCATAATAATATCTGCAAAATAATATTACATCACATCATAATAAACTAACATGATAATAAAAGTACAAAATAATATAGAAACATAACTTACTTGATGAACAATAATGCTCATATTTAATCATTAACATCTGACGAATCAACAATAGTAGTTTCTATGCCCTCATTACTAGACTCTGATAGTTCAATAAGATCCATACTACTGAACATCTCTTCATCATGTATATCATCGTAAGTTAAATTAACATCTACAAGTAAATCAAATGTGGATTGGAGTTGTCAAACAACTAAATATCTCTCTACTTCGTCATTCTGAAATGCAGCATGATTTTGAGCAGTCATGGTGTTCGGTACTTCTATAGTCGAGTGAGACTTCATTCGACAAATAAATAACCACTCACTAGATCTTCTTCTTTTCGTAGGCTATTCAAGATAAAAAAAAAAACCCTGGCTTGCTTATACCCCGAAATGAAAGGTTCAAATTTGTTGAACCTTTTATTTTTATTAATCTCTACTAAATTATAGTTTGGATGTATTCTTATACCTGTTCTTAGGGTTGGATCATACCATGAATATTTGAGCAACACACATTATTTTACAGTATTATAGTATATTCAATCTCTATGATTTTGTTTAGTCTACTATATTAATCGAACTTTGTGTTATTGTTATCGATATATCCTTTAACACAAACTCTAGAATTATATGTTAATCTCTACAAATCTCGTTGTGCCACATGGAATCTTAGCCTATTAAAATAGTAACTAGAATACACCTTTATTTTATGGAACGATCATGATGAAAGATTCATTATTCTATCATCTTGCACATTTGATATTCTATGGTCTTTTACCTATACAAATAATTATGATATAAATTAGGATCGAGCTTGAGTAAGACATAAACAAATTAATTTTTTGACTATATTATAACTTATATATATTTGAAATCATAATGCACATTCGGCCTTTATTCTATCATCTTGCACATTTGATATTCTATGGTCTTTTACCTATACAAATAATTATGATATAAATTAGGATCGAGCTTGAGTAAGACATAAACAAATTAATTGTTTGACTATATTATAACTTATATATATTTGAAATCATAATGCACATTCGGCCTTTATTCTATCATCTTGCACATTTGATATTCTATGGTCTTTTACCTATACAAATAATTATGATATAAATTAGGATCGAGCTTGAGTAAGACATAAACAAATTAATTGTTTGACTATATTATAACTTATATATATTTGAGATCATAATGCACATTCGGCCTTTAACTTTTCAGCTACCTCACTTGCACCCACTGATGGATTTTGTGTATATAGTTATTGTTTGTATAAGTTGTGAAAGAAGGATATTTTAAGACAATTAGGATATCAAGCAAACAAATAAAATAAGATAACTAATTTAGAGAAGTCAACTTATTTTATGTATGATTTGACCTCATCATAGTTTAAGTGTATGTATGTTCTTGCAGTATCGTATTTCTATTTAGTTAACCATCTAGAAACATATGCATCCATTGGCTTGTCAGGAAAGTTGAAAATAGAAAGCATTAATGGGTCTATCGGTTGAACATCATTAGAATTTCTATGACACTTGCGATGTTTAATTTTCACATTGTCAGCAAAATAATATGAGCAAAAATAAGATGTTTCTTCAACCAGATAGATATTTCATATTGATCCCTCAACTCTTGCTTTGTTACAAACATTATTCTTTAATTTTCTCAAAAACTATTAGAATGAATATATTCATCTGTACTGCACAAGACTAACTATTTGTGTCTCGTATGATAAATATACTGGTAGATGTTCCATTGAATCAAAAAAATGGGTGAAAATATGCGCTCCAGCTTACATAGTATGAGAGGAATGTCTATTTTTAACTGAAACATATCATCGATTATAATACATATCATTGTCAAATCTCTAAAAAATAGACTTAATTCTGTAAGTGATTGTCAAATATTTTAAGGAAGTAAGTCTTGAAAAGCTATTAGAATAAGTCTTTGCATGAATGCATGACAACCATGACTTTCTATTCCAAACATCTTTAACTTATTCATATTCACCTATCGAGCCATATTTGAGTGATATCCATCAGGAAATTTTATTTCTCAACCAATGATATAAAATTTGCTTACCATCTTTATCCTACAAAATTAATAATTATACCTGAAAATTAGTAGTCGAGTCGAAGAAAAGCAACAAATTCAGTAGATTACAAATAAAAAAATTATACCTAAAATGAGTCACAATTAATTACAAATATTCACCAAAAATATTAACTTATTGGCAATAAAATTGCTAGCCATGGCAATAATTAGTCGGTCGCGGCCAAAATTGGCTAGGCAGCGGCCAGACATGGTAGGTCAGCCAGACGACGCCGACCACAACCAGACCATGCCGGCAATGGGCATACGTTGTCGGGCGTGGTTAAATCTAGCCCGACGCTACCAGATCTGGCAGGACGAGGTCAAATGCGTCCTGCCAGACCTAGCCAGCCGCGGCCATACTACGGCGGACATGGCCAGATCTAGCCGGCAGCGGGGAGAGGGGTGTAATGGAGGAGTGCATACCTTCATCGGAGAATGAGACGCCGACAGAGAGAGGGTCGGAGCATGGAATCATCGTTGAAGGGACCAAATCATGTGTGTGAACAAAATTAGGGTTCAACCCTATTTTTATTTGCAAATTTCCGACGAAAATTATATTCCGTCGGAAATAATATTCCGTCGAAAATACAGTCAAACCCTTTGACTGCTTCACAAATTCTTGACGGAATTTATTTTTCGTCGGAAAAATTCTGACTAAAAATGTTTCCGTCGACAAATACAGTCAAGTCATTCACTGTATTCCTGACGAAATTAAAATTCTATCGGCAAAATATCATCCACGTGGATAAACCATTAATTTCCGACGGAATTCGATATTCCGTCGGAAAATGACGAAATTCTAATTCTATCAGAAATCATCGATTGAAAAATAAATCCATCAGTAATCTTGTCGGTATTTTTAATATTTCATGTAGTGCTAATAAAATGAAAAATAAATATATCCTTGAGAAATTCAAGAATTAAGTAAGTCTTTTAAAATTCCGTAATTTTAAATGTACTCTTTCATCAATTGTTGAATTTTTTTAATATATATTTTTTTTACTAAGAGAAAAAAACGTATTTAAACAATGGATATGATTTATTTATAAATATAAAAGTTTGATGCATATTTCAAATATTTTTTAAACTTAATACATAATATAATGCTATATGATAAATTTACCAGTAAACTTCAAGTTAAGTTAACATTACTTTAATCTAAAATATCTGAACAAACGATTCTTCCTACAACAGCTCATGCAAATCTGCTCGGGCACGAAACTACAGCCAACCACAATAATCCAGCTCATCACATCCAACCAGGTCCCACCATGAAAACCTGACAGAATTCTCAATTAAATCTCTTCTCTTGCCTTTACGTCTGTGTTTAAAATTGGTATTACCTATTTAATTTATATCGATTAATTTAAAAAATTAATAAAAAATTTATCAGTCATTAAAATAAATTTAAAAAATTATAATAAATAGTATATTCTATCTAACAATTTTAAAATCAATAAACTATAAAAAAATTTATTTGTCAAAATTAAAATTTGATTTTAAAATATTGAAAAAAAAAAATCCTATAGTTGCACACGTTATCGGGGCATCTTCGTGCTATCGATTGCAAGCTAAATGGCGGGAATCATTGTGGATTGATTGATTGATCGAGATGTTTGATTCTTTTTATAGCCGATAATAATAAACATTACTAATCAAAAACAATATCACATAATCATCATTAATTATCTCGGAGTCCTTCTGTTTTTTTTTTCGTTTATTCCTTTCTTCCTTCCCACCATCGTAAGAACCATGACATTGGGAATTAAATTAATAATAAATTAGAAAAATTCATAAAAAGAAAATATTTCCTGCAAAATTCTAAAAAGCTTCGAGTGCCAACGCATTTCCATTGGATCCGTTGGCTTCCGGCTTAGATTCGCTATTTTTCTTTTTGATTTTATTGTCCTATTAAATAGTTAAAAAAAATGTGTCCCCGAAGCCAGCGAGGCCACGTGGGCAGCGCGGCGACACAAATACGGCTCCGGGGCCACCCGGCCACGTTCTCCAATGGGTACCGAACTCGTTTCCCACCCCGTTTCTTCTCGTTTCTCGTCGACAGGCCACGGTGGGACGAGGCGACGCCAGCTGTCGCCGACTCAGCCGCGGAGGCCGATGCCCGGTCCATGAAAAGACGAAACTACCCGTCATCCTCAAGGGCATTTGGTAGGGCATTTCCGTAATTTCGTGGTACGTGTGGACTGTTTTCGCTTCTATAATTTCGAAGCGAGCTTCGTGCGCCCCTGTTCTGTACCGTAAGCGTTGGCTGATCAGGTATTATTTGTTCTTCTCTTGCTCGATTTCTTCTTCGATCTTTTGCTTAACCAAATTTCCAGAGCCATATCTTTTAGATCCTCACTCTGTCCGATTTGAATTTCAGTTATAAGATAAGATTAGAAGAGATCGAGAAAGGGAAACAAAGAGCATCAGAGATGGTCAATTACTGGAAATCCAAGGTCCTTCCGACCATCAAAAAAGTCTTCGACACCAACGGCAAGAAAGCTGCTGCTGCAGAGGCGTCCAAGTCCTTTGATCAATCAAAGGTAGTGGAGATCTATCTCAAAGGCAAAAATAAAAAAGTTTTAAAGTTATTATTCATGGATATTATGTGGTTCTTCTTCCATGGGTTTATGCAGGAGGATATCTCAAAGGAGTTCGAGGAGAAGAAGAGTGACCTGCAACCCAAAGTTGTGGAGATCTACGAAGCTTCTGCTGTTGAGATCAAGGTTCAACTTGTCTTGGTTTGAATTTCTTTTCTTCTTTTGTGAGTAATTAGTTGGTTTCTGGGATCACAGACTTTAGTCAAGACACCTACAAAGCAAGGACTGAAGAAGAAATCCACCGGTGTCGTAAGCTTCATCGAAGAACTAGTAAAGATTGGTAAAAAAAAAAAAAATCTACTTTCTTTCTTGTCCTGAGAATTCTTTATATAATTCATTTTGTAACGTACAGAGTTCCCTGGCTCCAAGCCGGTGAGCGAGGCCGTCGGTAAATACGGCGCTGGCCTCGTCTCCGATCCGGTGATCTTCATCTTCGAGAAGGTCACGACCTTGCTCCCCGTCGAAGAACCTGCTGCTCCCGCAGAGCCAACGGCCACTGTCGAGACTGAAGCCAAGGAGATAACGCCGGAGGCGGCAGAGGAGATCAAGAAGGAGGCTGAGGAGGCCGCCGAGAAGGAGGCGGCGGCTCCAGCTGCAGAAGCTCCTGCGCCGCCCCCCGCCGACGATCCGGCACCGGCAGCGGAGCCAGCAGCAGAACCCGGCAAGGCTTGAGATCAGTACCGATCATGCCAGCGCCGTTACAATTGCCCGATTTGTTATGTCATATCACGTCTTTTATTTGTCCTGTACGTACCTCTGTTTTTTCTTACTTTCTCTCTTCTCTCTCTGCTGTTTTTTGGTCATTTTGTGAAGAAGGTCATGCATGGAGCTGTGTAATATATATTATGATTAAATTGTGCTGTGTATCTATCCAACTGGATTGATGTATCTCAGTTTTGGGAGGTGTAGTCGAATGAACTCTGTATATTTCCATTGCTGTTAATCTAAGGTCATGTTGTCTCATTAAGAGGCGAGGAGGAAGCAGGGAAGCACAGTCATGGGGATTGCTGCAATATCTGAGCAATCGTTTCCAGCTATTTAACATCAAAATTAATTATTTTTCAGGACCCGGATTTCCAACGCCAATGTGCCATGTAGGAAGACGAAAGGGACGTGAGAACAATCCTAGCTAGCTCCTCGAAGCTATCCGATAGAATCAATCGGAAGGGGTTTTCCCACACGCAATGCAAAGGTGAAGGATCATCCTTACTAGATGGATTAATAATTAATATGTAGATATTATCAAAAATAACATTTTTATGAAATGGATTGATAATCATCATAAGACTTGGAAATTAAAATTTAATAAATTCAGTGTGTCCGTCTTTCCATATATTAGCCATAATATTCGAATTAGTATATTGATTTTTTCTATATTGATTCTCAAATATATTGACGGGGATACTAAAACACTCGTCTTTTGCCATTTGATGGATCGATAGCTTGTTTAATTTGGGAGCTGTTGTTTTTGCCTTTGGTAGTCAGCTTTGCGATGACGATGATGGAAGGCTCCACGAGGAGAGGGAGGGTGGTGAGTTTGCATCAAATGCCATTATTTAATTAGCCGATGCTTATCATTAAAAAATATTAATTAATATGATGAAAAATTTCTAAATAGTAGATATTAATTAATTTCCCTTTTGCCGAGTTAGTAGCTCCGGATAATTATACAATAATACAGTACTTTTTCAATTTCATAGGTTTCTAAGAAATTATTTGTTGCGAGTATTTTTTTAATTTATTTTTGTGATAATTCTTTCTAAAAAATTGAATCAATTATATTCTAGATTAATAGGTATAAATTCAATATGTGATATCAATTTAAAAAAGATGTCGAGTTAATAAAACCTACCGTATGAGTTTGTGCATTATTTGTGCGCACCGGCCGAGGCAGCGTCTTAGATGAAATGGGGACAAGGTTTTGCATGTCTACGCTACTGCAGCAAAACTTCTAATTAATTAGTGTCAGTTAGTCTTATCGCATGGTCGCTTAGGCCCTCTTCAATAATTAGATTCAATTTTTGTAGTGATCCCTAACGTGCTCTATCAAAAATATAAAAAATCTATATTTTCAAGTAATAATAATAAAAATTTAAAATTAGAATCTTAAGTTCGAGAAATATTGGACACGCTAATCAATTGAGGCGTCTCAATCATCGATTGAGGTCCCTGTGCATGTCCGCCCATCGAACGTTGGTTGCCTCCGGCCATTTGGTTCCAACTCAAATTATAATCCGAAGAGATTGATGAATCCAGGGGGAAGGGAATTGAATTCCGACTAGATTACAGTCAAAATCCGATCGCAATTAATCACGATGTTACCATTCCAATCGATTCAATTGAGGTTTGAGCCTCAATCATTGCGTACGCCCAACTGAGACATCAATCGATTGGTAAATTGATTGAGAGGGTCAACTATTTCACAATCAATTATATATATATATATATATATAATTTTTATGTGATCCTACGTTATCAATTTATACATTTTTTATTTAATATTGATATGTATAATTTTCATGGAATATCTTTTTGTACGGGCGGGGCCATCCACATTCTCAATTCCGGAAAAAACAGTAACAATTTAAAATTTTACTACTGTTGCATGTATTCACCAAATCCGTGGAACCCTGAGAACTGGAGGCCAAGCCCGCCTGGTTTTGAGGAGATGAGCAAGACAGAAAATTCTCCAGAGGAAATCTTCAGAAAACCAAAGACTGTGAAAAACCTCCTGTTGTCTTTCTTATAATTCTTTCTCGGCTCTCGTACAACTGAAAAGTCCATCCTTCAATTCTATCTTTGAATTGTATCTCATAGTACATATTTAGTTGGTGTGAATACCGCATCTTGAAGTATCTGCCGTGCACTCATGTGAGTCCTTATTTTTTCTAATTCAGATATGCAATTTTAGGATTCGATTATACCTAAAATAGATAGTCTAGTCCCATAGATTGGCCACTAAAAAAATTCGAGAAATATAGATAAATCTCGACATAGCTGTTCATCATCACAAGTGGTTCGAATACTATGGACATTTGATATGCTTTGCAAGAGAATCAAACCCTTATTGCATAGTTATCCCACCCCATTGCTTACCATCGCATCATGTCTTGGAGGGAAAACTTTGTTTAATTAGTTAGGGCCCGTCTGTATTTCTCGGATTTACTTGATAATCAATTTGTAGAGTCGAACTATTCATCTTTAGGATTAGTCAGATCGTAAAAGTTGAATACCTAAATTAATAAAAAAAATTCTAAAATTTTGAATTACAAAGTCAAATTTCAATTCAATTGGATATTTTCTAGTAAGTATATCAACTTGTTTATGAATTAGGTTGTTAGTTTAATGCCTTGAGTCTAGTATTGGACAATGTTTGTTTGCTCTAAGCTTGCTGTCGAAGATAAATGAGAAATAGTTGAATTTTAAATTTCGACTTGTCGGGTCTATTAAGATGAACTTAATCTATCGAACTTTGAGTCAGATTGCCAAGCTGAGAGATTGGGTTATTGAACCAGAAGGCTGAGCAATTAGAGAAGGATGAGCTAGTTGGGAAGGTTAAGTGGGATGGAGAAGATGAGTGAGTTGGAGAATGCCGAGTTGCCAAACAAGGAGATTTAGCAAGGAGCTATTGACCAAGGAGTTGTCAGGCCAAGAGGGCGAGTAGGGAGCCATCAAATTGCCGAGTTGGGAGTCAAGTAGAGAGTTGTATAACTGTCGAGACGAGAGGTTGAGTAGGAAGGTCGTGGGACCTGCCAAGTAGCAAAGGCTGATATAGAATCAGAGCTATCAAACACAGAGGTAGAGTTGCTAAGCAGGCCGACTAGAGGTTCGTGTTGGTAATGATCGTATGGCTAGGGGGGTGAATAGCCGAGCACCCACTAATTATAGTTCTTTCTACACTTTGTTAGTGCACAACGGAATACAAAATAAACTAAACTAACAAAAGAAAATCCAACCGGGAACACACGTTGATTTACATGGTTCAGAGATGACGCTCCTACTCTACGGTTGTCCGTAAGGTGGACGATCCCGATCCGTTGGTGGATGACTCCTCGAAAAATCTCTGGCTATGCTCAACCTCCTTATGGGTGGAGAAATCTCACCATAAACTCGCACAAGAACTCTAGAGTACAAGTAAACTGCTAATAAGCTTTAACCAAGCTTATTTCGTTAACCTTGGTCAAACAAATCGAGTTCTCTTAAATAAAACTCGTTTGTTGATCTAACCATTATTAGTCGACTGGTGCTAACACCAGTCGACTGATAGCTGTTGAATTCGAATGTTACATCCTAACATTCGAATTCAACTGACACCAGTCGACTGCATAGAAAGATCAGTCAATTGATCTTTCTATGATCTTAACTAGTCGACTAATCCCATACCAGTCAACTGGTAAAACCCTAAACTTGGGGTTTTCCTTCCCGAGAGCATTTCAGTCACACTTGGACTCTCATGACTCACTTGACTCCTCTTTGCAACCTTGACTGTAGGGATCTATAGGCAAAAATATTCAAAAATTACAGTGGAAATAAGAGATCCCATGAATGATTCATGCGAAAGAAAACTCATACAAAGTTAATTTACAAATTCCTATCGTATAGATATACTTTTGGTGCGTGCCCTTCGCTTATCCCGCTTGTCCGAGGTATGCCAGATCTCTTGCACGTTTAAGTGTCCGTACCTCTATGCATATCCACACAAACACGATCTTTCCTTTGTGGTGCTAGCCACAAGAGGAAATTCACAAAGTAAAAAGGAGTGGGAGAAGAGGGATTTTGGCCAAGAGAAGGAAGGGAAGGAAGAATGACAAATTCATATTCCAAATGACAAGAAAAACTCTTTTATACTCATCCCATGAATATGAAGAGTTTTTGTCCCTTTAGCTTGTTGGAAACGAGATGGCTATAGGGGGGGTGAATATAGCCAGACACTCAAATCGCCCCCTCTTTTAAAACTTTCTTCCTGTGATCAGATTAGTAGCAGCGGAAACAAAATGCAACAGGAAGAATAAAACAGAAAAAGGAATCAAACCAACGCTAACACAGCGATATACAAGGTTCGGGGATAACTTGCCCCTACTCCTTGGCGTGCCCGTGAGGTGGGCGATCCCTTGATCGTCGGCAGATCAAGCCCCGGTGAACTCCGGATAGTAGCAGCCTCCTTCTCGGTGGAGAAACCTCTCCACAAGTGATCTCAAGAAGATACAAGTTAAGCACAGAGACACTCGAGAAGACAAGTTCACAAAGATGTAACAAGATCGCTCAAGCACAAAACAACAGAGAGCACGAACACAGCCCAGCCAAACTTCCCAAGTTTCTGTCTCATTCGCCTCCGCTCTTCTGCATCCAGATTTGTCTCTTAAGCTCCTGCTCAACGTTGCCAGCTCCATCAGCACCACTGACTCACACCCTGACCCACTGACCTCTCTGAGCACTCAGTCCACTGGACACTCCTCCAGCTGAGCCTCCGTCAGTTGCCAGCCGCACCTTCGTCAGTTGCCAGTTGCGCCAGACGCCGTTGAGACCTGAAAACACAATAGATCCAAACCTGCTCCAAGGAAAGCCTCCCATTGACCCTCCGTGAGTGTTTGAATCACCTGCTATCACCTGCACACTCCAACAGAGGCTTAGCAATGCATATCAAAAAGAAATCAGCAAGTAGCAGAGAATCGGCAGTGAAAACAGACTTCTGACAACATATTTGAATTAAAGTTCTGCTCCTGATCGGTCCCCAGACTGATCAGGGAGGAGCCTGATCGGTCACCAGACCGATCCAGCAGTTTCTGCACACTCCTGATTGGTCCCCAGACCAATCAGGCTCCTGCCTGATCGGTCACCAGACCAATCAGGCTCCTGCCTGATCGGTCACCAGACCAATCAGGCTTGAGTGAACAGTGATTCTTTAATCAAAACCTAAGTCTCTGATCGGTCACCGGACCGTTCTGGACCTGATTAGCAAGGGAACTCAACTCACTGTTCGCTCCCTAATCGGTCACCAGACCGATCAGGAGCTGTGCAGTGAGTGATACACACACTCCCTGATCGGTCACCAGACCGATCAGACATCGCTGGATCGGTCACCAGACCGATCCACGAAGGAGCAGCGTGCTAACTCCCTGATCGGTCATCAGACCGATCCAGGGATGCAGACCTAGCCTTCCAAGCTAGGATTTCATTCACCTTAGCCCTCCAAGCTAAGGATTTTTCAATCTAACTCTCCATGTTGGGAATTTACACCTAACCCTCCAAGTTAGGACTTTTCACCTAGCCCTCCAAGCTAGGACTTTTCACCTAGCCCTCCAAGCTAGGACTTTTCACCCAACCCCTCCGAGTTAGACCTTCATCCAACCTAGCCCTCCAAGCTAGGCACTTGACCCTCCAAGCCAGGACTTTTCACCTAATCCTCCAAGATGGGAATTTGCACCTAACCCTCCAAGTTAGGACTTTTCACCTAGCCCTCCAAGCTAGGACTTTTCACCCAGCCTCCAACTAGGACTTTTCACCCAGCCCTCCAAGCTAGGACTTTTCACCCACCTCTTCCGAATTAGGACTTTTCAAACACCTGGCTTCACTCACCAAGACCCGGCTTCACTCACCGGGATTTCCAACACCTGGCTTCACTCACCAGGACCCGGCTTCACTCACCGGGATTTCCATCACCTGGCTTCACTCACCAGGACCTGGCTTCACTCACCGGGATTTCCATCACCTGGCTTCACTCGCCAGGACCCGGCTTCACTCACCGGGATTTCAACCTAGCTTCACAAGCTAGGACCTGGCTTCACTCACCAGGGTTTCATGCACAGTCCCCGACCAGGACTTTAACCCAAATTCGCTCAACCAAACTTAAATCATTGTCAAACACCAAAACAACAACCGGGCCAGACTGCATCAACATAGCTTTCCTCCATTAATGCTAATAAAAACCCACTTAGAGCACATTTCTTATGTGACTTTTCAACTTCTCTTCATCCAATGAAGAGAAACTTTTCATTTTCCTTTATTATTAATTTATTAAATATTTTAATAAATTAATATCTCATTCAAATGTGGTTGAGTCTAATCTAAATGAGTTAAACTCAAATTAGATCTCAATTCCATAATCCAATTGGATTTACTTGAGTCTAACTCAATAAATCCAATTCGGATCAAATCTTAGTCAAACTAAGATCAATTAATCTCCGAAGCATCGTGCCCTTAGTGTGTGACCCAATAGGTTCTCGTAACGTTGGCGATATGTCTAAACCACTTTAGATACATAAGCAATGAGCGGCATCTAGCAATGCATCATTGCTACCGAAGTGACGAGAAAATCGAGATCCGACTTAACCTCCGTGACTATGACAATATATGACTTTGTCTTTCCATCCTCGATATCTAGATTGACCAATGAGACATAGACCATGTCATCCTCGATCAATCTTTATGTTTCTTGATCCTCGAGTAGACTCACTCAAACAAATGAACTCAATATCTCAAATTGACTCATTTGAGCATGGTCATGCGTTTTAATAGTTCTACTCGATCAAGAGGCCCACAGATATCACTCCCGTGATATGGGAGGGATAGATCCCATTTACATCACTCACATCCCTCCGCATAATTTATTACATACCCAGTGATCGTCTTTATAGTCCACCCTGTTACGGGTGACGTTTGACGATACCAAAGTGCATAACTCCTTATGTAGAGAACCGTAGTGACTTCAGGTCTAAGGACTATTCATACTAATAGTCACATGAGAAAGTTTATGACACTTATATGATAATCGATAAAACTTTCCCATGGTG
Source organism: Boesenbergia rotunda (assembly GCA_024364735.1). Classification (NCBI taxonomy): domain Eukaryota; kingdom Viridiplantae; phylum Streptophyta; class Magnoliopsida; order Zingiberales; family Zingiberaceae; genus Boesenbergia; species Boesenbergia rotunda. The sequence continues at coordinate 197,256 of JAGFNQ010001580.1, forward strand.
AGTCAATTCAGTACACATTCTCTAATGTATACCCATGTATCAACTTGATATCATATATCCATGACTTGTGAGTTCAAATCATCAATTGACCTACATGCTAGTTTCCATGCATTAATACTGTCCTTGAATATTAATGCTTGACTAGGAATGGTTTAGTATAGTATTCTCTACATCATCTCACTATCGATTTAACAAATCGATATATGTAGATAAGAACCTACTACCCAAGGATATTATTATACTTAGTTATTTGACACAAATATAAAGTATAATAACCAAATATGTCTTTATTAATGATAGAATATGATACAAAAAGTCCCTAGTCAATCATCACATAATTGACTCTAGGGCTCCTACTAACATTTGTTAGATTGTGACCGGCAAGCTAGGGGGGGTGAATAGCTTCTTTCGATTTGTTCTTCCGATAATTGTTAGTACGCAAGCGGAATATACTAAATAAAGACAAAACTAATGAAAGGAACACACCTATTTATGTGGTTCGGAGATAAAACTCCTTCTCCACGGCTGCCCGTAAGGTGGATCCCTAATCCGTCGGTGGATGATTCCTCGGAGCACCTCCGGCTAGATCTCGAAGCTCCTTGTAGGTAGAGAAACCTCACCACTATTAGTGATATGAGAAAAGTGTCCTAAGACAATCGCCTTATGATTGTAATCATTTATTTTAATAAATGAATATTCACTATTTGAGTATACATGTTTATGTATTTGATTGAGATCTTAAACTCATTTACTGAATATCCGCAATACAATTCATAGCATGAGAGAATTTGTGATGAATTCACAACTAGTGATTATCTCTACATGTGCAATTGTGAAGTATTAAAATTGTCCCTAGTCGATGAATTGATAAATACGGACACTATCAGTTTTGTTGAGACTAGCATGGGTTATTCTCTAATCACTTGATTCTCACTGGCTGGTGACATTGGGATGTTCGGAGATAAACATGAATGCTAGTTAAGGGAACTAGTTCATTGGAGTGACTGTCTGTAAAACTTCATATGGTAGTCTACATATAGATATGACAGTGAAATTCTTACTGCAGCTTAAGTGCGATGTTCCTTTGACTTGTGGTGTTCAAGTCATCTTGGTCATGAAGACTTATACTTTGACATCTTAAGCAAGCATCTCCAAGGAGGTGTGGACCCAGGATGATTGGGTATAAGCCGAAGTGCCCGAAGATGTTTGAACAGCCTACAAAGGATTCACCACTCCTTGCAAGGAGATGTATACCCAAGGCCTATCGTCAGATTATTACTCGAAGCCTCTGGACAGAGCATTGTTAGTGATATGAGAGAAGTGTCCTAAGGCAATCGCCTTATGATTGTAAACATTTATTTTAATAAATGAAAATTCACTATTTGAGTATACATGTTTGTGTATTTGATCGGGATCTTAAACTCATCTACTGAATGTCCGCAATACAATTCACAGCATAAGAGAATTTGTGATGAGATCACAACTAGTGATTATCTCTACATGTGCAATTGTGAAGTATTGAAAATATCCCTAGTCGATGAATTGATAAAAACGGACACTATCAATTCTGTTGAGACTAGCATGGGTTATTCTCTAATCAGCTGATTCTCACTGGCTGGTGACATTGGGATGTCTGGAGATAAACATGGATGCTAGTTAAGGGAACTAGTTCATTGGAGTGACTAGCTGTAAAACTTCATATGGTAATCTATATAGATATGTCAGTGAAGTTCTTACTGCAGCTTAAGTGCGATGTTCCTTTGACTTGCGGTGTTCAAGTCATCTTGGTCATGTAGACTTATACTTTAACATCTTAAGCAAGCATCTCCAAGGAGGTGTGGACCCAGGATGATTGGGTATAAGCCGAAGTGCCCGAAGATGTTTGAACAGCCTACAAAGGATTCACCACTCCTTGCGAGGAGATGTATACCCAGGCCTATCGTCGGATTGTTACTCAAAGCCTCTGGCCAGAGCATGTCATGTTTAGAGTATGAGTCTCTTAAATACATGAGAGTAATTAGAAATCCAAAGGACGAGAAAGACACTACTTGGGCTAGGTGTGACGTAGTCAGCCTAGTGGGGACTGACACACACAGATCATGTCCTGAACCAAGTGGGTATAAGATGGTGAAGGGAATGGGGCACGATTCATTAGAGCTGCTGAAGGGTTTCAGAATTACTTCTGAGGTCAACCGTTGATCTTTCGATTAATTGGGGGTCATGATGTACTACTAGGTGCCACTCATGATCGTTCTATAATTAGTTGATTATAGACGACCAACATAAATCGAAAGCCTATTTAGTCACACGCACTACGAGTAATCCGAGGGATTTAAAACGAGTTGAAAATTGGATTTTTCGATCAAGAGAAATAAGTCGAATCTGAGTTAATCAGAGGCGCAACAGAAGCTAAAAATGGCTAAGTCTTTTGAAGGTTTATTGGGCGAATTAAATGAGTTTAATTCGCGATGGGCTCGGCTCGGTTTGGCCGGCCAAAGAGGGTGCCCACCCTCTTTGTTTTGGCCGGCCACCACTTGGGGAGAAAACCAATTTATTTGGTTTAATTAATAAAATAAATCTAGCGCGATTTGTTTTATAAATTATGGATAAATAAATTTGTATAAAGAAATTTATATAAAGAAATTTATAGAAATTTATTCTTTTTATGGAAATTAAAATGATCCATGGAATGGTTTATTTTAATCAATTATGAATTGATTTTTCCATAAAATTTATAAATTTCTTGTAAAAATTTATTCCATAATAAAAGGAGAGATGTATTTATTTTATTATAAAGTTAGTTATAATAAAACTTGGCTTAAACGGAATAATTCATAAGAAAATTTATAGGATAAATTTCTTATGAAAATTCCGTTAAGAAGGAGACTTGGCAAGGGAGAGGCTACTATATAAAGGAACCAAAGGCAAGCCTTGAATTCCTAATTGAGTAATCAAGAGATCTAGTAGTTCTCTCCCTCTCTCTCTTATTCTCTCCTTCTCCTTTCCTCCTAGGGCCGGCGCCCTCCTCTACTTGCTAGGGCCGGCGCACATCCACCCTAGGGCCGGCGCACCACCCTCCCTTGAGGTTGCCGTGGGTCATCATCACCAAGGAGAAGCCAACCAAAAAGAAGAAGAAGCGGATCGCAACTCCTTCCTTCCCGGAATTTAGATTCCGTTTCTTGGTGGTTAGTTTCCTTTCTTCTCTCTTGATATTCTAGTTGTGTCTTTGGAGAATCTAGTAGTTCTCGTCGACACAAAACTCGTGGCTTTGTGAAGTCATCCCGAAGAGAACTCGGCGTGGACGCGAATAGAGGCGGAGCTTCCAAGGGACGCTACGGTTGGATCTCGTCCCTTTCTTCGAGTTACGCGAGGTACAAAGTAAATTAGTTTACTTTTCCACAAAGTTTTAATTTATGATCATGTCCACACATCATAAGGTTGCATGCTAGATACGTGGTTAAAATAATTTGAGAAATTATTTTATGCTAATTCTTCCGCTGCACGTAAAATTTTAAAATTTTGCGAACCCGTATCCTTGTCAACATGCACCCGGTCTCAGCAAGCATGACAAGTTCAGAGTATGAATCTCTTAAATACATGAGAGTAATTAGAATCCGTAGGACGAGAAAACGTTACTTGGGCTAGGTGTGACGTAGTCAGCCTAGTGGGGACTGACACACATAGACCATGTCCTGAACCAAGTGGGTATAAGATGGTGAAGGGAATGAGGCACTATTTATTAAAGCTGCTGAAGGGTTTCAGAATAGTCTCTGAGGTCAACCGTTGATCTTTCCATTAATTGGGGATCATGATGTACTACTAGGTGCCACTCATGATCGTTCTATAATTGATTAATTATAGACGACCAACATAAATTGAAAGCCTATTTAGTCATACACACTACGTGTAATCCGAGGGATTTAAAATGAGTTAAAAATTGGATTTTCCAATCAAGAGAGATTAGGTTTGGTTAAGCCAAACGATAAGTCGAATCTGAATTTTTCAGAGACGCATCGGAAGCGTAAAATGACTAAGTCTTTTGAAGACTTAATAGATGAATTAAATAAGTTTAATTCATTGGGGCGTGGCTTGGATGGGCCGGCCAAAGAGGGTCTCCATCCTCTTTGCTTGGTCGGCCACAACAAAGGGAGAGAACCAAGTTTTTGGTTCAATTTATAAAATAAATCAATTGTGTGGTTTGTTTTATAAAATTATGGATGATATAAATTTTTATATAATAAACCAAGGTTTGGTTTATTTTTCATGGAAATTAAAATGAACCATGGATTGGTTTATTTTATTTTATAAAATCAATCATGGATTGATTTACCATGATAAGAAAATTTATTCCATAAGAAAAAAAGGAGACTTGATCGGTTTTTATCATGAATTAAAATATGATAAAACTTGGCATGATGGAATAAGTCATAGAAAATTTATTCCATAAGAAAAAATAGACTTGGCGGTTGAGAGACCACTATATAAAGGACCCAAGGCAAGGCTTGGAAATCAATCGAAGTATTCTTGCCTGGGCTCTCTCCCTCTCCTCCCTTCTTTCTCTTGGCCGGCTACAAGGCTCTTCTCCCTTCTTCTTGCCGTGAGCACAAGGAGAAGCACCGAGGCGACAAAGTTCTTCCGTTGGGACGATCTTCCTCTCCGGCCATTATCACCTTGGGATTGGGCGCAAGTCATCTTCCTCCTTCTCGCCGAAATTGTGATTCCGGCCAACCTTGGTAGTGAGTTTTTCCGATGTGATTACTTCTCTCTTGGTTTTCTTGTCGCGTTCTCGGAGAATCTAGTAATTCTCAAGAACACGAAACTCGTGGCTTTGCGAAGTCATCCCGAAGATACTCGGCGTGGACGTGAATAGAGGTGGAGCTTCCGAGGGACGCTTACGGTTGGATCTTGTCCCTTCCTTCGAGTTACGCGAGGTAATACATAAATTTATTTACGTTTCTGCAAAATTTTAAATATATGATCATGTCTACACAAGATAAAGTTGCATGCTTAGATGTGTGGTTAAATAATTTGAGAAATTATTTATGCTAAACCTTCCGCTGCACGTAATTAATTTTAAAATTACGAACCGCATCCATGTCAACATGCACCCGGTCCCAATAGTGGTATTAGAGCCGGTTAGTGTTCGACATAATCATATAATTGTTTTGCGGAAAACTGTCATGATCTCAATTTTGAAAAATTTTCCAATTATGAAAACTTTTCAATTATGGCAAATTTTCGATTTAGGAATTTCAAAGTTTGGAAATCATCATGAAAATTTCGCAAACTTTTGAAATATCCCTGTTTCTGAAATTTTATGATAATTGTGAAAAATTTCTATTTTTGGAAACTTTCCAATTTTTGAAAATTTCAATTTTGGAAAATTTTCAATTTTGGAAAAACGTAAGTTTTCTTTGTACCAGAAACTTACAATTATTCTGAAAACCTTTTAATTTTGGAAACTTTCCATTTATGGAAAGCTCGCAATTTTGGGCACTTTCTTTCAAGAAAGTCTAGACAAATTATGGGAATATTAATTGACATTTAAATTCATAATTGGAAATTAAATTATTTACAAAATTCTTTATTTTGGATTGAGCCTCGGGGAGCAGTCCAATTTAAAGTTAGTTGTTATAATTAAATTTCTCTAATTGAATTTAAACTGTCAAATGTTTAATTTGGATTGAGCCTCGGGGAGCCGTCCAAATTATATTATCAATAAATTCATATTTTGGATTGAGTCTCGGGGAGCCGTCCAAATTAAGTTATTGATATTAATTTTCCATAAATAAAATATGTGATCAAATCTTGGAAATTTTGAGGTGATTCTCAAACGATAATTTCCTTATTTGATTTATGAGGTGATGCTCTTACATATTATTGTCTCCAAAATTAATTAGGAAAATTGTTTCCTATAGAGTATATTTCCTTAAATAAGATTTTCATGAAATTAATATGTGGTTGAATTAAGGGAATCTGTCTCTTAATTTAATAAGATTTGATTTAGAGAAATCAAAGTCTTAAACATATTAATTCCGAAATTGATTATGATAATTTAGGAAATAGTTTCCCAAAACAATTCCTTGAATAAAGTATGAAATTAGAATTAAGAAATCCGGTTCCTAATTCAAATAATGAGACTTGATAAATTAAGTCACATACATACTTTATTAAGGAAATCGTTAGTACATGACATAATTATATGTCATGAATGTGCTTAAAAGAAAAAGATGAGACCCAAAACCCCTTACAAAATATTAAGGCTAACACCTTCCATTAATATGGTTAGAACCGGAGTTTGTTTCTCGTTTGGGTTGATGGTCACATCCATGCCCAGCTTGAACCTCAACATGTTCAAACCATGGAATTAGTTTATGATTAATATAGTGGAGTCAGAGGTCAATCCTTAGTTTTGGTTGTTGGACACATCCAAGCTTGACTAAACGGTTGAATGAGCTCCAACCATATTAAAACTATTTCTTGATTAATGGGTCAGCCTTAAGCTTGGAGCATCGATTTGTTGTGCCACAGCCAAGGTCGATGTAAAGAGAGGTGCAGTTGGGTACTATGTATATTGTTGCATACTTGTTAATGAGTTAACAACCCAATGATATATACAAACATTCAATTAGTTGATAGCATAATATGATAGTTACATATGTGTAATATGTAATCGGTATAATTACCTACCTTCATAGCTAAGAATAACTTGATGGACTCCAACCATGGTTGTTCTTATCTATGGTTGGATATCAACCTATTTGGAGATGTTCCTACGATCTCCCGAATTGATAAAAAGGGTTATTCAATTCGAAAAATAAATAGGATTTAATTAATGTATATTGATGCATTCTTTATCATTCTCATCACATAATCTCAATTTGTATTTCTAGGATAATCACGTGATTATTTCTTCTCTGAATTTGCGTTCCATTTTGGACACCAATAAGTTAACTAAGGCCAAAAGGATTGAAAAGGCACCAAAAGGCACTTGCCATCACTGCGGCAAGGAGGGCCACTAGCGAAGAAACTGCAAGGTTTATCTTGAGTCCTTGAAGAAGAAGGCATCCGATGCCCCATCCTCTTCAGGCATCTTCGTTATTGAATGTCACTCTATTTCCTCGTACACCTGGGTACTTGATACTGGGTGTAGCTCACATATATGTAATGACATACACGGGCTAAGGAATAGAAGAAGACTCGTCAAGGGAGAAGCGAATTTGCGAGTTGGAAATGGAGCAAAGATTGCTGCTATTGCCATCGGAACATATTTGCTAAAACTCCCTACTGGACTTGTCTTAGAATTGGATAATTGTTATTTTGTTCCTTCGTTAACAAAGAACATTGTATCTATTTCATGCTTGAATAAAAAAGGTTATCATTTAACTTTTATTAACAATTGTTGTTACATAACTTTAAATGGTGTTCTTTATGGGACCGGAACTTTATGCAATGGTATCTACACGTTAGATTTATCCGGTGACATTTTCAATATCGAAGTTAGCAACAAACGTGCTCGAATAGATAATCAAATAGACTCCTGGGATATTTAAGTCAAGAGTTTCAAGATTATCTTAGGGACAATGGGATATTGTCTCAATGGACTCCGCCATTTATACCACAGCATAATGGTGTATCTGAGAGGCGTAACCGAACCTTGATGGACATGGTTAGATCTATGATGAATCATGCAACTCTTCCAAAATCCTTTTGGGGCTATGCGCTTAAGACAGCTGTTTACTTACTAAACAGAGTCCCGACCAAGGTAGTCTCTACTACTCCATATGAGACATGGAATAGTAAGAAACCTCATTTATCTCACCTAAAGATATGGGGTTGTCCTGCTTATGTAAAGCGGACTGTATCAGACAAATTAGATGCTAAGTCTGATAAATGTCTATTTATTGGATACCCTAAGGAAACGAAGGGTTACCAATTCTATCATCCCTTGGAACAAAAGGTGTTTGTTTCAAGGCATGTTGTATTTCTAAAAAAAGAATTTCTTTTACAAGAAAATAGTGGGAGTAGCATTGAACTTGAAGAAGTTCAAGAAACTTTAATAGACATTACAGAGACACCTAGTCTAGACCCACAATCAATAACTCATAATGATGAGCTATCAGTTGAACCTAAAACGACACCACTTCTTTGTAGGTCTGATAGGACACGCAATATTCCAGAGAGATACGGATTTCTCATAAGTGAATCGAACGACGTGTTACTCATTAACAATGACGAACCTATTAGTTATGAAGATGTTCTGAAAAATTCAGAAAGGGATAAGTTGCTTGAAGCCATGAAGTCGGAAATGGATTCCATGTACAAAAATCAAGTATGGGACTTGGTTAACCCACCTGAAGGGATTAAGCCCATAGGGTGCAAGTGGGTTTTCAAGAAGAAAACCGACATGGAAGGTAATGTTGTTACCTTTAAGGCTAGATTAGTGGCAAAAGGATATCGTCAGAAACAAGGAATTGATTATGACGAAACCTATTCGCCAGTAGCTATGCTTAAATCCATTCGGATGCTCCTGGCCATAACAGCTCATTATGATTATGAGATATGACAAATGGATGTGAAAACAGCTTTCCTTAATGGAAACCTGCTTGAGGATGTATACATGATACAACCTGAAGGTTTCACATCGGTCAATAAAACCAAAGTATGCAAGCTTCGACGATCCATATATGGACTAAAGCAAGCATCCAGGAGCTGGAACATCCATTTTGATGAGTTAAACAAACAGTTTGATTTCTCACAAAATCCTGACGAACCTTGTGTGTACAAGAAGGTTAGTGGGAGTGCAGTCGTATTCCTGGTGTTATATGTCGATGACATATTACTTATAGGAAACGATATATCAGTCTTACAGTCAGTTAAAATTTGGTTGTCCAAAACTTTCTCCATGAAAGCCCTGGGAGAAGCAACCTATATCCTTGGGATTAGAATCTATATAGATAGATCAAAACGGTTGCTTGGCCTTTCGCAGTCTACATATATAGACCGAGTGCTAGAAAGGTTTAGCATGTCGGAATCCAAGAAAGGTTACCTTCCCATCAAGCATGGGATCAACCTTTCAAAGTCTATGTGTCCGCGCACAGAAGATGAGAGGATTTGCATGAATAAGATTCCTTATGCATCCGCGATAGGATCTATCATGTATGCTATGTTATGTACTAGGCCCGATGTATCGTATGCTCCGAGCGTCACAAGCAGATACCAGTCTGATCCAGGAATGGATCATTGGGCGGCTGTTAAGACAATCCTCAAGTACTTGAGAAGAACTAAGGATGTGTTCCTAATATATGGAGAAGGTGATATGGTAATACGTGGGTATACAGATGCCAGTTTCCAGACAGATAAGGATGACTCCAAATCTCAGTCCGGATACGTATTTATTTTGAATGGAGGTGCAATAAGTTGGAAGAGTTCCAAGCAAGACACCGTAGCGGATTCTACCATGGAAGCGGAATATATTGCTGCTTCGGAAGCAGCAAAGGAAGCAGTCTGGATCAAGAAGTTTGTCTCAGAACTTGGTGTGGTTCCAACCATTGATGAAGCAATACCAGTTTATTGCGACAACAATGGAGCTATTGCACAAGCGAAGGAACCAAGGTCTCATCAGCGATCCAAACATGTGCTTCGTGACTATCATCTGATCAGAGAGATTATAAGTAGGAATGATATACAAATTGAGAAAATTCCCAATGAAAGGAATTTAGCGAATCCTTTAACTAAGGCCTTGCCTCAAAGCAAGTTTGAGGGTCATGTTAGAGCCTGTGGTATTGGATACCGTAGCGATTGACATTAGGCCAAGTGGGAGTTTGTTAGTGATATGAGAAAAGTATCCCAAGGCAATCGCCTTATGATTGTAATTATTTAGTTTAATAAATGAATATTCACTATTTAAGTATACATGATTATGTATTTGATTGATATCTTAAACTCATTTACTGAATGTCCGCAATATAATTCACAGCATGAGAGAATTTGTGATGAATTCACAACTAGTGACTATCTCTACATGTGCAATTGTAAAGTATTGAAATTGTCCCTAGTCGATGAATTGATAAATACGGACACTATCAATTCTGTTGAGACTAGCATGTGTTATTCTCTAATCAACTGATTCTCACTGGCTGGTGACATTGGGATGTCCGGAGATAAATATGAATGCTTGTTAAGGGAACTAGTTCATTGGAGTGACTGGCTGTAAAACTTCATATGGTAGTCTACATATAGATATGTCAGTGAAGTTCTTACTGCAGCTTAAGTGCGATGTTCCTTTGACTT